>JASDQU010100656.1:0-16546 GCA_032191745.1 Picea mariana
ATTAGAGATAACACCAGGAGTGAGTGCAACTGCTGAGAGGGGTGCTCGTTTCCACCCAACCATAGGCTTAGCGACTCCCAGCAGATTTACCACTAGCCACCCCCAAGTTGAGACCACGATGTTTGTGAGACTGCATCTCCGTTTTCCAGTGACCAGGAGTGAAGGTTGCAATCCTTCCTCTCTGCTATCACTCACTCTGCGTAATGCCAGAGTTCCCCCTCGCGTCTGCCCCCCCAATCGCTTCTACCCTACGCCTTATCCTCTTGCGAGGTTTTGTGTGACGCGATTACCCTCGCGTTGATCAGGGCTGACGGATCTATGGATGGGCAGTTCACCATCCCATCCCTCACTAAGCCATATGCCTACCAGCCTGCGAGACATTAAATTCGGGGCCAGCGAGCCACTTTTGGTTCTCTGGGCCAGTGGAATCCAAATACGGTATTAATTTTCGGTGGAAGTTAACGCCACCTTTCTAGGTGCCCTCCACCGCCATCGTGGTCTCTTTTCAGCACATCCCCTCTCAACAGTTCTGTAATTATAAATTCATAATGTTATTTATATTCATTGACCTTCTTCATAAGGTCCATTCACATCATACATTCACATTTTCATCATGCTTTAGCATGGTAGTTCCTATACTAGGATTAATTACAAATTTGGGGGAAACAGGGTGTTACAATTCCCTCCCCCTTAAAGGAACACCGTCCTCGGTGTTCTTTCTCAAAACACATGTCATGCCTTTCTTACTCGGCCACTTCAGAAGTCTTGATCTTCATCATCTTCCTTCAATAATTCCTGGGCAACAAGCACATTAATTCACAATTTTGTGCAAAAACATCTTACTGATGTTCAAATTTCAAAAGAAAAAAGAAAATTTCATATTCTTAGCACAATACTTATCTGTGCAATTCGTGGATATGTATCCACATGGTAATTTTTTATCCATGCTCATCGTCCTCCTTGACGTACCCGTTGGATGCATAATTCCAATTCAATAGCTCACGAAAGCCATCATAATTTCATCTTTCTTTCCAAGGTTTTCCCCGCACGGGAAACTACCCACTGTGTGCATTATTCCAATAGTTTTTTTCAAAAATTATTAAGGTCTCCTCTTCCTTGTGGTCACTCACCCTCCAGGCCCAGGCTCAAGCATCCCCTTCACTGTTATACAGTCCCTTGGGCAATCCATCTTGCCCTGCCAAGGTTTTTCTCGCACAGGAAGAATTTTAGAGACTCTATCGAGTCTCACAGTCGAGGCGTCCCTCGTACTTGCTCTGTCGAGGTGTCCCTCGTACTTACTCTACCAAGGCGTCCCTCCGGCTGGTGTTACCTCAACACAATTTTATTTCAGGCGATCATGACTCATCACAGGGTTTTCATGGCTCAGCAGTAGCCATGTTCATCACTTTCAGCTTTGATAGCCTTCATTTGTTCCTTTCAGGACAATTCTTTACTTATCACCTGTATCACAGGTACACAAGATTTCATGAGACATCATCATAAATCCTAACTTTCAGAATTTTATTGCAATCCTGTCACCCACAAATTTATCAAGCCTCATGATTTGTTTTCATATTTGTCCCGCTCAGGAACCCGACTCATAATTATGGGACTTTCCTTCCCATAACATTTTTGGTCAGCAGGAAATTGGCCTTCCTTATGGGCTTACAACATTGCCATATCCAAGACTCCTTCTTCCTGCATTCATTCCTCAGCTTATCAAGTTGTCAATTCTCAAGTGCTTACATTTTATTGTACATTTACAACATCGTCATAACAATCTTAGATTTGTGCATACTTAATGATTAAATTACTTCCTCAAAAGGAAATACCATTCCTTGTAGTTTGGCCTAGCAGGCAATCAGTCTTTCCTATGGGCTTACCTTACTGCCACACCCATGACCCTCTGCTTCCTGCAATTCATTCCTCAATCAGCCAAACAAATTGTTAGATTTTCCATGTACATATATATATATATATATATATATATATATATACATATAACTATATATTCAAATGTAATTCCACATTCCAAGGAGTTTTAACAACTGTGCCACTATCCTTGGCCACAATCATACCCAATGCATTCTTGCATTGATTTCAAGTTCGTCACACTTTAGGACCGGTTCTTGGTCATGGGGTGTTGGGATTTAACTGATCCCCTCCTCATATGGCTTACTCATTTTCATTCATTCTTACAACAGAATCCACGCTTCCTGTTATAGGTTGATCACGACCCCCAAATTAGTACATATTAAACTTAAAAGTTTCACATAAATGAGCCCACGCATTATGCCTTCATTAATAACCATGGTGCCAATACTCATGACCACCCACATTTGATTTTCTCTAACACCTATTCCTCGTGAGTAAAAATGTTGGAAGGTCCTCCTTCCTCAATGAGAAATCCATTGTCTACCCTTTATGTAAATATGAATTTCCTAGAAGTAATTCCATGTAACGTGCTATCTATGAGCACTTTTGTTTCCAATCATTCCTTGACTGGTCCATGTGTTCATGACATATCAGTTCATGAATTCTTCCAAAGGTTACAACCAATGGTTACTACCAGAGGTTCATACCTCCATTATTCAGGTTCTCTTTCCCGAACCATTCCCTGCTTAGGTATCCAAGGCATGCAACTGCCCTTTCAATTTTCAGGTATACCATGCAATAATAAATATTTCGGAAGGGGTTCTTACCAAATCCCTTCATACCCTGTGCCACATAGGCACAAATATCTTTATACCTATTCTTGGTTTCTTGCACCCTTTCTCTGTCCTCTACCTTATCAGTAGTACTTTAGCGGGATTTCCACAGTCCCGTCAACAACCTTTCGTCCGCAGCCTTTCCATGGTCACCCTCTGCTTGAGGTTGTTCATTATTGGCAACTATCTTTCTCAACAGTTCCAATATTATTCCTTTCTACACATGACATACACCATAGGCATATTAATCGTCATGTAAATTGAAATGCAAATATCATAGTGTTTAATTAATAAAACCATTTTCAGGCATGTCTAGCATATATGTATGCACTTCATCCCATTATCCTTAATGTTTTTCATGAGTGTAACACAACAGTTCTCAATTGTTTTCACAACATTACAACTATCATTAATATGGTGTCAAATCATTTTCATTCATCAATGTACTGGCTTTCTCATCCCATAGAAGCGTGATGCACAGTCAAGGAAGGAATTGAGGGCTCTCCCCTTCTTCCAATTCTTTCTTCATCGCCTGGGGATTTTCAACCCAGTCAAGTTATCTCTAATGTCTCACTACCTTTCCTTAATCATAGCTTCAACCAAGCTGTATCAATTAAACGTACCCAATTATTCAATTAATCATACTCAGGGGTTTACTGGCCTCTTACCAACCAAACTGGTTTCCACAATTGCTCTTTTTCTGAGCAGCCCTGGTTTAGGCCCATCCTAACTCTTAGGATACTTCAACATGATTTAGTAGCAACTCTTTGTTCATAATGGGTCAGGAATGTGTGCATCCTACACACTTCCATTAGGTTATCAGAATGGTCACTATTTGGTTATTAGTCTTCTATTACTTACATGATTCTTCCAAAAAATGTAATCCAGGATTCTTATACATGGATAGGCCTTGCAGCCCATTGTCCAACCCTTCAACAATTATCAGGGGTGTGACTTTGTTCCTCTGACAGAGACCTTATACAATTCCTCCACCAGGAACTCCTTCAGCATGCAACTTCCTTGTTGCAGTTCCATCACCACCTGTGATGGCCTCAACCTTGAGTTAGTTTTTTAGTGGTCTACCAACTATCCCCTTAAGGAATATAACATGCATATTTGTTAACTTACATCTATGATGTAGTTAACTGCTTTCATAATCCCAAGCCTTCATGTAGCTATCATAGTTATCTTTCATAGCCTACATACATTTCCATTTTTAAAGTTAGTCATCTCAGGATTGTTCACCATCCTTCTCATGTGATCTGCAAAGGCATGAACTTTTTCCTCTTATCATGACAACAGAGCATCCTTTCTCGTTTACTCTTTCCTTTAATTGTACTGGATTTTCCTGGGGACATGGAGTACATTCCCTTTAATCTATCCTTGAAGACAGATCCTTCACGACTCTTCAGAGCAGAGTCAACCATGCATCCATGGTATTCATTCAATTTTGGCAAGTGTAATTCTTGCCTCACGTTTCACTCATCAGGGCCATCATGTTGGGCCTTTAGTGTACTTATACTCTTACATCATACATGTGCATTACTTGCATGTTATATATATCATTCATACCTCACTGGTATGAGTATCAGGCTTCTTAATAGGAATCTCCTCGGTGCATTAAACTCATGCACTATTCATCATATTGGCTTACCGGCAGTGACCACAATTCGAAAAAGGCGCTTCGCATTTCACGATTTCAGAATTCCTGTTGCAAGGAAATTTTTTTTTTTTGTTTCCTTGATTCCCGAAATCCGAAAACCCGAAAGACCGAGGTAAGGTTTTCTCGGCTCTTTCATCCACATGACCCTTCTCTCAGAACCTGGGGTCAATTCTCAGACACACGTCAGGATTCTGTATATCGGTGAATCTATGGACAACACTCCACCGTTTCCCAACTTCTAATCTATGCGGCCCCCGACAATCTGGATCCCACGGTCCAGATCTCTCTGGCAATCAACGGACCTGATCAAATTGGTGATTTACCTGGCGCAACTTTGGGAAGTCTATGCTTCCATTTTCTCATAGATGAAACCTCGAAGCTCTAGATCAACGACTCTCGTTGATTCCAATCTAACGGATACTATTCCTCCTGAGATTTTTAGTGATGAGAGGTTATCAGCCTTATCTTCTCCGCTGACTAATTAGGTCTAATGGTCACCAACGGCTCTCCAACCAACGGTTGTGATTATGTCACGATTTCACATTTCACGACTTCGAGACTTCTATTATGGAGAACCTCGAATCCTTTGACCTCCAGAATTGCGAAATTTTCTCTGGACGATCAATGGTACAATTTGCTCCTTGATCATCGGCTATGATATTTTCGCGAATTTCTCATTGCTTCTCCCAAGCCTTTTGGTCTTGCTAAATTCCAGTATCTCCTTGCAACTAACCAATGTGCTACTTCCCAAGATTGAACAACCCGAAACGTTTCGGTTCTTTCTGAATGGATCTTGACTCTAGATCCCATCCAATCTTCAAAATTCATTTCTGAAGGATTTCTTCTGCTATATCTTCTGATATTTTAAGTTACTTACATGACTAATCTCATAGTCCTAACTCCTATGGGTGTTATCCTCTCTTTATGGAAACAACCAACAAGGGTCACTTTTGGGAATTAGCAACAGTCCCAAAGGACTCCTCAAATAGGTTATCCTCACTGTCGATTCTAACCATTATAGGTTAGGTAAATCTGACCTTACATATTTTCACTAGTCCTCTCATTCATGAGGAATTATATGTTCAAGGTTTAGTTTCTTAATAAAACAGTGGTCATAAATTTCTAAGAATCCTACCAATCCTTACCGGATTTCCAAAACCATGAAGGGGTTCTTCCTTTGGGTATTAATCCTTACCTAACCAGCCATCTTAATTGCAAGAGACTCTACCTGCTTTAGTACGTAGCCATCATTACATTAAAGCAGAACAACTCAGTTCATGTCCCTTGTCCAGCTCATGTAGCTTCGTATCACAATTTATTCCTCCTCTGTTATTGGCACTTAGATCTTATCGATAATAATGATCTGTGCATCCCTACTCCTATGAGAATAGTTACCTTTTTAACAGAGGGGTTATAGAAATTTCCAAATTATGGTTTCATTATGCAATCCTTCTCTTTAAAGAGAAAACACAGATAACAATATCTTCTAACGTGGCTCGTACCTGAGCCCAAGCAGGCCAAGTGTTGTAACCATGCTCTGATACCACTTTGTCACATACCCACTACGCAAATCAAACTTTTTCGTTGATTTCTCAACAATCAACATTCCTGAAGTCTTACGGGGCTTAGCACAGGCTAGCTCTTTCCTTTTTCCACCTCCATGTGATTATAGTTCACAATTATGAGCCGAATCAGCACGACGTCTTTTCGCACTTCACGACTCGGTGCTACCAAAATGTCAAGTCTCTCGACATTGCAAACCCGGAAGCTTCTGAGGTCTCCAAAGTTTCCCTCCCAAGGGAGATCAACCTTCTGCACATGACCGTGTATTTCCCAGAGTCAAATTCAAGTTTCAGAGTTTCTTCTTTTCTGATGCCGAGATTTCTTGACCTCTCGATCTCCCGAACTCCGATGAGCCAACTCCCTGTCTTTGGCCCTTAGCCCCTTATGGCTAGATTCTTGGCCCACATGACCACTATCCTCGTGACCACAGCCCTATCTCCTATTGGGGTTTCGGACATCGCAATGCCGAACCGCAAGGACACCTTGTCCATGGGATTCCTGATATCCCGATCCCCGATTGTCCGACCTGACGTCAGCTAGGCCCCACAACAACAGAGCTTTCTCCCCCTGGTCGGGGTTTCGGACTTCGCGATTCCACGTTGCAAGGACTTCTTGTCCATGAGATTCTCGATATCCCGACTCGTGATTTCCCGATTGACGATTCTCCTTTTGGGACTTTTCCTGGAGGCCCCGATCACTGCCACGCATCCCCTCAAGATGGACGGTCCTGATCGCCTCTCGCTATTTCACGACTTCGAATGCTCCGGAAGTCTTGTCCTTAGGACTTGCGAAACGCCGAACTCCGATGCACCGATTTGTCCTTCTATCGGGACTTCCCCTGATAGTCTGGATCTCTGCCACCTATCCCCAACTGATGGATGACCCTGATCCAATCTCACTGATTCGAGACTTGAAGTGTCCTGACTTCCTCGACCTCGAGAACTCTGATATTCTGAGTGCCGATATCCTAATGTGACGTCAACTAGGCCCACGACACAGAGCTCTCACCCTTTTTCCACTTGTGAAGTCGAAAGACTTCCTCTTCCAACTTTCGATGCCCGAGTCCCATATGTGGGTAGTCTCGTGACACGTGTCTACTCCCAAACGAACAATCTAGATCAAATCTCGCTGATTCAGGGTTCCTGGTGTCGAGTGACTCTCCTCATGTCCTCGATATCCCCGATACCCACTCTGATACCACTTTGTCAACTTGAATCCCCGGTATCTAAAATACCGATGGACTCTCGATCTCCGCCACGTGTCCTTCATGGATGGACGGTCTAGATCTATATCGGGATTTTTACCAAGGAGTGTCTCGATCTTTTTTCATCAGGACTCTCGAAACCCTGAACTCCAAATCCCCGATACCGACTCCTCTCTCGTGACTTTTGCCCTTGTTCACGAGGGCTTAACCCTCATGCACCTCCTAACATATTCAACAACTATCGGGCTCTCTAGCTAAGATCTAACGACTCAGATCAGTCCCACGCCGTGTACTCTCTCACTTCTCTCTGGATGGAAAAAGAAACCAACGATCCAGATACTCCCACAGACCTTGGGGATCTACGGTCCCGATTTTCCTTGCTATTCACGAAGGTAGAGGAAAAGGGCAAGGTCTATAATGCCCTTGATTCTTTCGTCGATCTAACAGTTGTGAATGACCATGGATCTTCCGATGGGATCTCGTCTGTCGATTGATACTTATCCCTACGCTGCTACTTCAGGATTTTAAGAGGGTCATTCCTCCTCGTACAGGGTTGTTAAGACTTGCACATTTCAAGTCCTTTTTCCCGGTTCTCGGTAAACCTTTCGAAGGAGGGAATCTCTGTAAAGAGATATTATTTCAAAGCATTCCTGGAGACAGATCAGGGGAAACAAATTCCCGAGAACGGACTGGAAGTTTGACTTGGTCCAACTAATGCATAATTAAATTCATTTATCGACATAAGCCATGCATGGTTTTTCTGTTATAAGCATATACAACTACTAGTACTGATCAAAATACCACACAAACATTCTTATAATGAAATCATTCACAGTTTTACAGCTTATGAGCATAATTATCAGAATAAGCACACACACACACACACACACACACACACACACACACACACACACACACACACACATATATATATATATATCAAGATGCTAGAGGCAAAACACTTATCAGAGATAACACCAGGAGTGAGTGCAACTGCTGAGAGGGGTGCTCATTTCCACCCAACCGTAGGCTTAGCGACTCCCAACTGATTTACCACTAGCCACCCCCGAGCTGAGACCACGATGTTTGTGAGACTGCGTCTCCGTTTTCCAGTGACCAGGAGTGAAGGTTGCAATCCTTCCTCTCTGCTATCACTCACTCTGTGTAATGCTAGAGTTCCCCCTCGCGTCTGCCCCCCCAATCGCTTCTACCCCACGCCTTATCCTCTTGCGAGGTTGCGTGTGGCGCGATTACCCTCACACTGATCAGGCCTGACGGCTCTACGGATGGGCGGTTCACCATCCCATCCCTCACTAAGCCATCTTCTTACCAGCCTATGAGACATTAAATTCGGGGCCAGTGAGTCGCTTTTGGTTCTTCGGGTCAGTGGAGTCCAAATACGGTATTAATTCTTGGTGGAAGTTAACGCCACCTTTCCAGGTTCCCTCCACCGCCATCGTGGTCTCTTTTCAGCACATCCCCTCTCAGCAGTTTTTCAATTATAAATTCATAATGTTATTTACATTCATCAACCTTCTTCATAAGGTCCATTCACATCATACATTCACATTTTTATCATGCTTTAGCATGGTAGTTCCTATACTAGAATTAATTACAAATTTGGGGGAAACAGGGTGTTATAGATACCATATTGTAACATCCCTGACCACCCAGGCCAGGCCATGCTATTCCAAAAAATGCTTTCATTCTATGCTCAACATACTATAACATACCCAACATCCCACTGAGCTATGCCACATAAAAATTTCGAACTGCATGCAATTAAAACATATACACATAGATCTCTTGTGGAACTTTAAATATAAAATGTAAACAGACAAATACATTCTGTAATTGCACAGATTCATACTGAAATAACAATAATCATATACATGCAACATAAATATATAAGGACAGTTATAAACCACACATAGGATAAACCCATAAAAATAAACACACAAATAATAATGCAACATGAAATTAACACACAATTGACAATTATCTTGGAAAGAATATCACCAACTGCAAGCATACCTTCCACAAACCTTCCAACCATAGGCCACACTGCTCATCACTCTCAGCAGTGGGTCACCCCTGAGCGGGGACTAAACTCCACCCAGGTAAAGGGATTCCTAACCAGGCTAATGGATCATAGACAACATGAAAGACTCCGTCACAGGAGCCAACTCAAACTAACATCCTACAGTCTCTCATCCCCCACATGTCTGTCCCACCCCAGGAAGTGTGCCCCTTCTTTGTTCAATAGTCCTTTGACTGCCCCATTTCCCTTCCAGGGCTTCAGTAATCCAACGATTGGAATCAGAGAAGGTTCCTTCAGAAATCAGTTTAACCATTGAAAGGTAGATCATGGAGAGAAACAAAATGTATAAAAATGGAATACAATAGTATGATGGATAGAAGTATGCATTTTGGAGAAGAAGGATGAAAACATATATCGATGCACAGAGATTTGAAATTTGGAAATAAGTTGTAGATGGATACAAAGAACCAGTAGTTCCACCGACAAATGAAAGAGCAATAAAAATCAGGAAAAATAATTCCAAAGCCACAAATTCACTTCTAAATGGTCTTTGTGAATCAATTTACACCAAAGTTATGCATTGTAAATTCGCTAAAGAGATTTGGGACAAGATTCAAAATATTTATGAAGGAGATTGAAAAGTTAAAGTAGCAAAGCTTCAAACTTACAGAGGTCAGTTCGAACAACTAAATATGAAGGAAGATGAGAATATTTCAGCTTACTTCTTACGAGTCGATGAAATAGTAAATGAAATCATAGGATTGGGAGAAGAAATTAAAAAATATGTAATTGTTCAGAAGGTACTAATATCTCTCCCTATGATATTTGATCCTAAGATATCAACACTAGACGAAAGAGAAGATCTAGACTCAATAAGCATGGATGAACTACATGGAATCTTCACAGCATATGAAATGAGAACTGAATGGGAAAATCCATATATAAAAGAAACAACTTTCAAAGCATCAAAAAAGTCAAAGAAAAAGGGAGAGAAAAAGGAAAAAGAGCATAGCAACAGTAGTGACATATTGGAAGATGATGAAGAAATGACCAAATTTGTCAGAAGATTGAACAAAGGAACCAACGACAGATATAAAAGTAAGTTTTCTTTGATTTGTTTTAATTGTGATGGTATTGGTCATTTTGGTAACAAATGTCCTCATAATAAAAATAAAAGGAGTGATGAAGATTACTCAAATAGTAAACAAACACATAAAGGAAAAACAACCACAAAGAAAGTTTTCAAGAAAAGATTATGCACCAAATAAGACATCTCATCATCAGATGAAGATGAAGTCAGTGACAGTGAGACATAAAAAGTTCTATTCATGGTAGTAGAAGACTCTGATAAAGAAGACACCGTAGAGGAATATGAAGAGGCCGAAGAAGAATATGAAGAGGTAGAAGTTGACTACCGAGAAGAATTGTTCTGTGCCATAAAAATTATAAGAAGAGAAAAGAAGAAAAAAAAATAAGCTACAAGAGGAACTAGAGAAGAAAGAAGACACTAAGGAACTAGAACAAATGATCACAAATTTGAAGGTTCATATAGAATAAGATAAAAAGAATTGAAGAAACACTCAAATAACAGCTAGAAGAAAGAGACAGGATAATTGGAAATTTGGAAGCATAGATTGTCACATTAAGAAAGGATCTTCAAAAGAAAAATATGTAGAACAACTCAAAAGTTTTGGATGACATTATCAGCAGTCAAAAACCTCATCATGACAAGTCTAGACTTGTATACAATCAGGCAGAAAAGGGATCAATATCCAAAACAACAGGGCAAGAAACATATGTAGAAACAATCAAAGGGGATAGGAAGATTATAGGGAAACTCCACCGAGAATATTCAGATTTCATAATAAAAAACCAACAGATAGGCCTCAGGAAGAAGAAGGATTCAGAAGAGCAATTCCTTTCAGAAGATCTTCAACTCCCATGTATCAAACTATATTTTTTGGTTTATGTTATGCATGTAATAATTTTGGACATAAAGATATGAATTGAAGAGCTAACAATAGGAACATAACAACTTTGAAATTCATACACAAAAGGGTTATCCAAGAAGGCCTAGTGAAACACAGAGAAGAAGTTACAACAGGTTTAAATCATTGAGAATTGAAGTGGAATGCTACAAGTGCAAAAATTTTGGACACATGGACAAAGATTGAAAAATGACAGTTCCTCCTAGAGAACCACAATAGAACCACAATAGTCACAAACAGGAACCTCAGAAGAGAACATGGATAAGAAAGAAGAATCACTATAGAAATGAAGAATGCACCCTCGCTCTATACGCTAAGCAGAATAAACATGGTTGGTATTTTGATAGTGGTTGTTCAAAACACATGTCAGGTGATAAAGAAAGGTTTCTTACAATAAGAAAGGAAATCAATGGATCAATCTCCTTTGGAAATGATGATTCAGCTAAAATAATTGGAAAATGCACAATCAAAATCGGAAACAAGAATACTAAGGAAAAAAATGTTCTACTAGTAGAAGATATGAAACATAATCTTCTAAGTGTGAGTCAAATGTGTGACCAAGGTCATAAAGTTACTTTCGATTAAAAAAAGTGTGAGATAAGAAAAGAAGGTTCAAGAAAATTGATTTCAACAACTGCAAGAACTTCAAGCAACATATATGTACTAAGTGAAATTGGAAATGAAAAGTGTTGTCTAGGAAAAGAAGATGAAAGTTCGCTATGGCACAAAAGAATGGGTCACATACACTTTGATAACCTTTTCAATGTCAACAAAAAGGAAGCAGTTAAAGAAATTCCCAATATTACAAAACCAACCAATACTTCATGCAATCATTATCAACAAGGAAAGAAAACAAAGACTAGGTTTAAATCAAAAGAATATTCAACGACAAGACCATTGAAAATTGTGCATACTAATCTAGTTGGACCAACTAAAACAAAGGGTTTAAAATGTGAGAAATACTTATGTTATTAGTTGATGATTATACAAGAATGATTGTAGTTTGATTTCTCAAGAATAAGTCATAATCTTTTGAAAACTTCAAGGTCTACAAGGAAATGGTTGAAAATGAAATGGATTCAAAAATCAAATGTTTGAGATCTGATAATTGAGGAGAGTTCAATTCAAATTAATTTATGGATTACTGCAGTAGACATGGAATAAAAAGACAATTCTTTGTTGCTAGGACACCTCAACAGAATGGAGTTGTTGAAAGAAAGAAGAGGACAATACAAGAAATGACTTGAACAATGTTAATGGATTCCAAATTGATAGATATATTTTGGACATATGCAGTGCATACAATGATTCACATTCAAAATAGAGTAATGGTTAGAAACAACGCTGACAAAACTCCCTACGATCTATGGAAAAGAAGATCAACAAATGTGAAGCACTTCAGAGTATTTGGAAGAAAATGCCACATCAAAAGAAAAGATGACAGAATGGGAAGTTTGACTCTCGTGTGGAAAAATGAGTACTTGTTGGTTACTCAAGTACAAGGAAAACATACAAGTGTTACAATATGAGGTTGAACAAAGTTGTAGAAAGCATCAATGTAACAATTGATGAAACATGTGGATGAGAATTAAAGGAAGAAGAAAATGAATCAATGGAACAACTTTATGAATAAAAAGCAAAAGATGAAGAAGAAGTAGAAGGGGAAGATGAAGAGGATCAGAAAGAAGTAGAAGAGCAAGTTCAACAAGTGCCTCCAAAGACACCTAGAAAACAAATACAGAAGAATCATCTTTCAGATTAGATTATCGGAAACAAAGATGCAGGAGTTGAGACTAGAAGAAGAATTTTTTCAGCAGAACAAACAAACCTATCACTCTCATCTACGATTAAACCAAACAATTTTGAAGAGGTCAACAAGGATGAATTTTGGAATAAGGCCATGGATGAAGAATTGGATCAAATAGAGAAGAATGACAGTTGGGAATTGGTTCCAAGACCAAAGAATAAGAATGTGATTGACACAAATTGGGTATTCAGAAATAAATTGAATGAAGATGGACAGGTTACTGTTAGGATATTTAGACACTTAGGATTTAGTTAAGATCTACTTGGTGTAATATGTTGTTAGGTAAAAGTGTGTTTCTTAGTGTGTTTCTTTAGTATGCATTTGTAGTTAGGAAATTCGATGGTCACGATATGTTCCCGACATAGAGTGATCCGACGGTTCATACTCTCCTTGATCTTAATGACCATTGATCCATGGCTTAACACCTGATTGTTCCATGACCTCTATTTAAAGAGAATGGAGGGTCATTTTCCGATGATATATTGTGAGAAACTCTCTTGTAAAATCTCTCTGTAATATTTTTCTTTGCATTAATAAACTGCTCCAAGTGGCCGCGTTGGCTGGGGCCGTGGATGTTTCCCCGTAGGGGTTTTACCACGTGAAAACATTGGTGTGTTGATTTTTGATCTGGTTATGTGAGTGGTTACTAAAGGTATTCGTCCTCTATTGGAATACCTGTGTTGTCGAACATGGTATCAGAGCTTGTTTGAAGACCCACTCCTGTTGAAGATCGAGATCGTGAAGCCGAGTTGTCTCATCTCCACTTTCTGTCATTTCCATACATTTTTGGGTTGAGAGGACTGTTCCATTGTGTCCGGAACACTCATTTCATTCAGGAAAACTTTTTGTTTCACTCGAAAAGGTTTCCGTGTGCCCAAGATACGACCATTACAATCAGATCCGGAGGTATAAAGCCTGAATATGCATTTTTAAAATTTCTGCAAAGTTTTATTTTGATTTTATTTCAGTTTTTATTTTTTATTTCCGAGTTGCTACTCTTTTAGATATGCATATGCTCTTTTCCCTGCACCCTGTGCGATCTAGGAAAATCAGAAACAGATAGGAAAAGGTGTATCTTCCGGGTAAGCTAATCGAGATCTAACCCTTGTTGTCATCGAGAAGCGAAATTTTTTTCTTGTGTGAAAAGAGTTTTTTTTTAGCACGCTCTCCAAGGCCGTCTTCAACAACAACAACAACAATCCTCCTTTTGAACATTAAAATATGTTTTTCTAGACCATTTGGTTAAAACTTTCCTTATTAAGTAAGAGGTCTTGAGTTCAAGTCTCTCTTTTGTTACTTTTTTTGAAAAAGTTCATGCTAAAAATTGTAAAGTGCATTTCACTTCAAGTATAAAAGTGAATCACTATAAATAGCTTTATATTTTATTTTAGAGTTATTTATTTTGCATGCAACTTTTTTGTTATAAGGTAACTTCATTGTAAAAGTGATCCCCACTTTTCTTTATAAAAGTGGGTCACTTCATAAAGTAGCTTACACTATCACGTGGTTATTTGGTTACCGTTTATGTCTTTTTTTTAAAAGGGCATAACTCTCACATCAGAAGTCTGTTTTCAATGCCATTTTTTTTAAAACCGCATAACTTTTCGAGATATTTCCATCCAGATCATAGTTTCAGTTTTTAAAATCCACATTATTAGCATATTTAATATGGATTCTACAAGTAATGTCTTTCTTACCAGCGACAACTACTTCCAATGGAAATCCCATATGAAAGATTTATTAAGAAGTAAAGTCTTGTACTGGATTACCTTGGGAAAGGAAACAACACCCACTAATGATGATAAGAAAGCCAGATGGGATAATAGGAATGGCGAAGCACGTGGAATAATCAGAATGTCCATCTCTCCTAATTTAAGGTACCACCTTCAAGGAATTGATGACCCCGAAGAAACTTGGAACATGATTGAATCTGTGTTTGGTAAACTCAATATTATTCGAGCACAACAGTTAGAAAATCAAATACTGACCTTGAGTCCAAGTGATTTTTCTTGCCTTGGAGACTATCTATCTAAGTTTAAAACACTCATAATTTTATGTGAATAATGTAAGATAAAAATGGAGGAAGAGCATTGCATATATCTTATTCTTTCTAAGTTAGGTAGTGCTTATTCTGTGTTTGTATCTACCTTTTATGCCATGAGAGAGGCTCTAGGGAAAGCTTATGAAAAACCCACTCTTGAGTCCTTTTTTGCTTCTTTGATTAGAGAGGAAGATAAGCTTGTACAACTTGGAGTGATCAACACTGCAGGTACCTCCAACAAAGCCTTAGTTGTCGAGCAGAAAGATAAACCCAAGTATCCCAAGAAGCAACATCCTCGCTACAAAAACAAACAACATAAGGGTCTCAAACCCACTTAGACAGCTTCATCTCCTAATGGTGACAAAGGAGAAAGATATAAAAGTAAGAATACTAACAGACATTGCAACTTTTGTGATAAAGATAGTCATTATGAGTCCAAATGTTTCAAGAAGATGGCAGCCTTAGAAGCAGCGATGAAGAAGCACAACATCAGTATTGATTCTTCTTCTTCTTCTTCTTCTTCTTCTTCTCATGGTCATGCAATTTATGCTTCTAGTTTTTCCTTCAATACACCTTCTACTACTACTTCTTCTGATGAGTGGCTTATTGATTCAGAAGCATTTTATCATATGGCTAAGGATAAAGCCATATTTCTGCTCTAAATGAATGTAACACCAAGAAAATATTTGTTGGTGATGATAGATCTCTTAGTGTTGTAGGATCTGGAATAGTTTAGGTAGAAAATGGTCATTTCAATGATGTATTATGTGTTCCAAATCTTTCTTGTAACCTTCTAGTAGTATATCAAATCACTCATTCAGGTGAAGGTAAAACCATCGAGTTTTCACCTCACCAAGTTGTAATCAAGGATCTAAAAGATCCTAAGCATGTTCTTGCAACTGGAATTGTTGATGATATTACCAGGTTGTACAAGTTTGACAAATTTGAGTCATCAGATTTTTCATCAATTTTTGTTGCTCATAGCGATGACTTGAGCAAACTTTGGCATGAGCGGTTTGGTCATATAAACTATCGCTCAATTAAAAAACTATGAAATCAATAGATGGTGATTGGTCTTCCTCTTGTTTCATGCAGATATGGTGTTTGTGCCGGTTGTGTTCTCGACAAACATCATTGGGATAGTTTTGACAAACGTGCCTCTTAGCACACCTCGGGTCCTTTGCAGCTTGTTCACAGTGACTTGTGTGGTCCACTTTCTTCTCCTTCTTTTTTTGGGTGCAAGTATTTCTTAACTTTCATTGATGATGTTTCTAGATGTACTTGGGTTTACTTCTTAAAACTCAAGAGTGAAGTTTTTGACAAGTTTTTGGCCTACAAGGCCCCTTGTAGAAAAACAATGTAGACATCAAATTCAAAGGTTAAGAACAGATAATAGAGGCAATGTAATGATCCCAAGCCAAATTCTTTCTTGGAATCACTAACTACTACTGATTTATTGAGTTATTAAGTGCATACAAGATTCATCAACACATGGAGATCACAATATATTCAAGATGTAGAAGCACAAGCA
>JASDQU010100656.1:17586-54601 GCA_032191745.1 Picea mariana
TTCTTCTGTTGAGTTATCTTTTACTCCTTTCCTTTTCCTTTCTTAAGTCAACTTAAAAATATAACTTTTAACTTCTTGACTTTCCCCCCCCTTCAGTGTGAGACTATGACCTAGTGGGGGTGCCCAGGTCACTGAGTCTCCTCATTACCTCTCTAAGAGGTGGGGGACATTACAGGCAAATATGTGAACAATAATTTTTCAAGCTACTGCACTACACAGGGAATCCAAATGCAACACACTGTTCCATACACACCACAACAAAATGGTGTTGCTGAGAGAAAGAACCACACATTAAAAGAAATGGCTAATTATATGATCCAATCTAAGGGATTAAGTCTAAAGTATTGGGCGGAAGCCATCAACTGTGCAAATTACATAGTAAATTGCACTCCCACAAAGGCTCTTAAAAATATAACACTAGAAAAAGCTTGGATTAAAATTAAACCAGATGTAAGTCACTTTTGTGTATTTGCCAGTATGGCATGGGCTCACATTCCTGATGAGAAAAGGAAAACATTGCAACCTAAAAGTGAGAAGTGTATATTTGTTGGTTATTCTGAAGATGTCAAAGATTACATACTTCTTCAATCACATTGTAATGAAATTATTATTAGAAGAGATGTTAAATTTGATGAAAATCTCTTGGCCTGCGAGCCTAATTCGATGATTGTGCCTTCTTCGGCTTGAAAGCCATCTTCGACAATTGTGCCTTCTTCAGCCTGCGATCCATATTCGATGTTTGTGCCTTCTTATGATCTGGTTTCTTCTTCAGATGATGACAATGAGGATGAAAATCCACCTCCACCTGCTCACCCTCCTCTAGATGAGTCCTTTGAACTTGAACCAGCACTAGCTCCACCACTTCCTAGATGGGTCCGTTCAACACGAGAAGTAGCTGGTGATATTGCCGGTGATCCTTTAGATCAGCGTCAGACACGTTCACAGTTCCAGCGATCCTCTTCTCTTTTGGCTCAAGTTTCATAAATTCATGATCCAGATACATTTGCAGAAGCTTCAGGTCATCCAGATTGGGATACAATAATGGATGAAGAGTATTGTTCTTTACTGAAAAATGATACTTGGGATCTTGTACCTCTTCCAAAAGGAAGAAAACTTGTTATATGCAAATGGGTCTACAGAACTAAGTATGCATTAGATGGAAGTGTTGAAAGACACAAGGCTTGGTTAGTTGCTAAAGGATTTTCCCAAGTTGAAGGAATTGACTATAATGAAACCTTTGCCCCTGTAGCAAAAATTAATTCCATCCGCCTTGTTCTTTCCCTTGTTGCCTCACATAAATGGGAGGTCCATCAGATGGATGTTAAATCCTCCTTCCTGCATGAAGATTTGCAAGAAGAAATCTACATGGAACAACCTCCTGGCTAAGAATGACTCTAGCCTTGTTTGTCGCCTCAAGAAATCTCTTTATGGTCTCAAGCAAACTCCCTGAGCTTGGTATGCCAAAATGGATAGCTTTCTTATTGCCACTGGATTCTCTAGATGCCATTCTGATCCTAATGTCTATACCAAGAAAGTAGGAATCCATCTCATAATCCTTGTCCTTTATGTTGATGACCTTATCCTTACTGGTAGTGACTCAAAAATTTTAAACCATGTGAAAACCAGCCTTAAGAAGAAATTTGAAACGACAGACTTAGGTTTTTTGCACTATTTCCTTAGCCTCCACGTTTTGCAAACCAATGAAGGAATTTTTCTTTCCCAGTCTAAGTATTCTTGTGACCTTCTTTGTTGCATTCACATGGATGATTGTAAACCAACCCCTTCTCCCTTCCAGTCTGGAGTCAAGCTTTCTGCCACTTGTACTTCTCTTGAAGTTGATGCCACCCTGTACCATCAATTATTTGGTAGCCTCTTATACTTGACTCATACCCATCCTAATCTTTCCTTTGTTGTTGGTCTTGTGGCCCAATATATGCAAACACACCATGAAATCCATTGGAAAGCAGCTAAAAGGATACTTCGCTATGTTTGTGGTACAGTTCAATTCAGGATACATTACAGTTCAGGGGGGGCTCCTTTATTGGTTGGTTTCACTGATTCAGATTGGGCCAGTGACCTTGATGATTGGAAATCTACTGCAGGTTATGTTTTCAGCCTTGGTTCAGGACCTATCACTTGGGCCTGTAAGAAACAATAGACAAATGCACTTTCTTCAATAAAAGCAGAGTACCGAGCAGCCGTAAATGCAAGTCATGAATCCTTGTGGCTTCGACAGATCCTTTCAGAGTTTGGATTCTAGCACCAGCATCCGACCAGCCTTTGGTGTGAAAATTAGAGTGCCATCAAGATCGCCAAAGACCTAGTTCAACATCAACGTAGAAAACACATCGAGCTACACATGCACTTCATCAAAAAGTTAATTCATGATAGAGTTATTGAAGTGCTCTTTTTCCCTACAGAAGATCAAGTTGCAGACATTTTCACAAAGTCTCTTACAGAAGCGAAGTTTTCCAAACTTCGATCTATATTAGGAGTTCAGGAAGTTGTCATTAAGGGGGGATAGGATCTAATGCCTCCTTCCTTCTCCTATTGTGTCACTATTGTAAATCCTTCAATCCTATCCCAAGTTGTTCTTAAGGGGGGATGTTAGGATATTTAGACACTTAGGAGTTAGTTAATATCTACTTGGTGTAATATTTCATTAGGTAAAAGTGTGTTTCTTTAGTATGCATTTGTAGTTAGGAAATCCAATGATCACGATATGTTCCTGACATTGAGTGATCCGGTGGTTCATACTCTCCTCGATCTTAACGGCCATTGATCTTTGGCTTAACACCCGATTGGTCCATGATCTCTATTTAACGAGAATGGAGGGTCATTTGCCGATGATCAATTGTGAGAAACTCTCTTGTAAAATATCTTTGTAATCTTTTTCTTTGCATTAATAAACTACTCCAAGTGGCCGCGTTGGCTGGGGCCGTGGATGTCTCCCCGTAGGGGTTTTACCACGTGAAAACATCGGTGTGTTGATATTTGATCTAGTTATGTGAGTGGTTACTGAACGTGTTCGTCCTCTGTTGGAATACATGTGTTTTCAAACAGTTACAAGGAACAAAGCTAGATTGGTATGTAAAGGATACACACATGTTGAAGGAATTGACTTTGAAGAGAAATTTGCTCCAGTTGCTAGAATGGAAGCAATATCATTACTCATGTCTTATGCATGCTCCAAGAATATTAAAGTGTATCAGATGGATGTGAAATCAACTTTTATGAATGGGGAACTTGAAGAAGAAGTCTATATTGAACAACCAGAAGGATTTCAATTGACAGAGAACGCAGATTATGTGTGTAAATTGAATAAGACCTTGTATGGTCTAAAACAAGATCCTAGAGCATGATACTCTAGACTGGATAAATATCTACAACAGGCAAGGTTCAGAAAAGGAAGTGAAGACATCAAGGTAACTCAAGATAGTATTTTATTAATTGAAGTTTATGTTGATATTATTTTTGGAAGCAATGATGACATGTTAAGACAGAAACTTTCAAAGGATATGCAGAATGAATTTTAAATGTCATTACTCAGAGAATTGTCCTTCTTTCTAGGTCTTTAGATACATTAAGGCAACCAAGTAATTTTTATTTCTCAAACTAAGTATATCAGAGAAATGCTAAAGAGGTTTGGAATGGAAGATTTCAAACCAATTACCACTCCTATGCAAACCAGTTGCAAGTTGATAAAAATATGATGATTCAAAGTCTACAGACCAGAGGAAATACGATTCAGTGATTGGTAGATTACTATATGTGACAACATCCAGACCAGATGTAATGCAGGCAGTTGGAAAGGTGACACAATTTCAAGCAGTACCAAAGGGAATCACATGTATTAGCAGTGAAGAGAATTTTCAGATATCTCAAAGGAACATAAGATTTTGGATTATGGTATTCAAAAGGAAATGATATATCACTTATTGCCTACACAGATGAAGATAGGGAAGGTTGCATTGATGATCGATGAAGCACCGGTATATTGCAGAGGTAGAGTATATTGTTAAGCCCTAAATAGTGTCTCATTACCCCTTAATTTGGGCATATTACATTAGTAATGTTATTTTATTTATGTCATCTTTAGACCATTAGTTGTAATTGTACCTCCTAGTCTCCTATATATATACCAAGGAGACATTTTCATTTGGAATCATCTTGTATTTGGACATTTTATGTGGGGTATAAGGAGGTTTCCCCCTCAAAGAGGCTTATTACATGAAATTATCACTTTTTCAAGGCTTTGAGTACTTATTATGAGGTTTTTCTATGCTATATTGATATTTGGTTCTTAACATATGGTATGAAAGATCAAGGTCTTGGGGTTTCACTGCTACATATGAGACACCTTGAAATTTTCGCTATAACATTTTTTCTAAAATGTTTCAAAAGGAACGGCTTGGAGGATATTTAGTAGACGGATCAAGGCATGTTGGGTTAAAATTGCAACTCCCTATGAATTATAATTTGGGAGATACAACCTGTGTAAGATAGGGTTCTGGAATCATCTTGAATTGAGTCATTGTGGAATTTTCATTATAAAATGTTTTCTGTAATGTTTCAGACCCTGAACTCCAGAGGATATTCACAAAAATTAGTAAGGTATATGTGGTAACAATTTAAGCTTCTGGGTCATCTTATATTTGTATATATACCCTGTGGAAGATAGAGTATCTGACTAGTCCTATTGACTAGTCTCAAGAAGGTGTTTTGGGTAAAACAATCATAACTTCTTCTTAGAGTATCCAAATTGAGTGAGAATGGTTGCATTGGATATTGGACAGTCCGTAGTATTTCTGATATGACTTTCAAAATTTTATATCAATAATTTTGTGCGGGAATGCTATACAAGTGAGATCTCCTAGGAAGGCCAAAAATCAGCAAGTTGTGGGGAAGTTACCGTAAATTTCACTTGGAACATCCAATTTTGATCAGACCTGTGGCATTACAGAGAAGAAATAACAGAGAATTAAATAAAATAAAATCTCATATCAGAAGGGACGAAATTTTGGAGATACAATAAAATGAATATTGTCTAGCAGAACCACCTCAAAATCAAGGTTTAAAGTGATACTTAGCCAACATGCTACCAAAAAAGGGAATTTCTACACCAAATAAGCCTCCAGACAATCCTACTTGGACTCTTGATGAAGGTGAAGAAATGTGTAGGGACATAAATGATTTATGAGAGAATACAGTAACAAAAGACAAAATACAAGAGATGATGGATTCAATGGAAGCTAAGTTGGAGGCAATAAATACTAAGATGGATGGTTTAAAAGGGGAGATCATGGAATGATTGAAAAATTTCCTAATAGAGAGGACACATGAAAGTGAAAATGTATCCCATGAAATTCATGATGAGGACACAAGGAATATGAATCAAGAATGGATAAACTCTAACTTTGGGTTGAAGACCAACCACTTTCCTAATATCGATATGAGGAAGTTTGATGGCAAGGACCCAATCACGTGGATACTTCAGATGGAGCAATTCTTTGATCTACATAATGTGTCACATACAAAAAAGGTACAGATTGATTCTTTATATTTAGAACCCAATCAATTTGTGTGGTATCGATGGCTTTGTTCTCGCAAATCACTCGTCACTTGGACAATTTTCACAGAAGAAATGATATCACACTATGAGGATACAAGGAGCAATACCTTCTTTAGCCAATTGATAAATCTCAAGAAAAAGGGTTCAGTTAAAGAGCACATTGAGAACTTCCAAAGATTGAATATAAAGGTAACAAATATTCCATATTATCACTTGATTAATGTATTCATAGGAAATTTAAGGGATAACATTCAACATGAGGTTCATCTTTGGGAACCCAAATCATTGGAGAATGCATTTAGGTTCGAAAGAAATGTTGAAAGTAAAAATATGGCTATGGCTACTAGAAGGACCACTCCTAACATCTATCAAGAGAATAATGTTTCTTCTTCTAAAACACCTCAACCTACCAGGTTGACACCTCAACAATTGGAGGAAAGAAAAACAAAATGTATATGCTTTAATTGTGACAACAAGTATAGTAAGGGACATAAATGTGGTGAGAATAAATTATTCTACATAGATCGTGAAGAGGAAGAAGAAGAAGAATAAGAAGAACAAGAACCATCTCAAGATGAAAATGTAGACGGGATTTCTTCTAAAGAGTTGAATCCTATGATATCGTGTAATGCATTGGTTGGAATTAGCACTCCTCAAACCCTCAAGATCGAAGGATATATCAAAAAGAAAAAGGTAATAGTCCTAATTGATTATGGTAGTTCTCATAATTTCATTCACTATAAATTAGCCAAAGCTCTCAATTTCTTTGTACATCCAGCACCAGAGTTTCAAGTAATGATTGCAGATGGAGGAACTATCAATTGCTCAAGAAAATGCAATATGATCAATCTTACTATGGGGGAATATGTAATGAATAGTCCAATTATTTCTATACCCATGGGTGGTGCTAATGTTATGCTAGGAATCCAATGGTTACAATCATTAGGAACAATGAATTTTAATTTTCAAGAACTTTTCATGAATTTTCAGTGGAAGGAAAAGAAATTGAGTTAAGAGGTATCATAGGGAAACTCAGTAAGGTGATAAGCTCCAATGGCATGACAAAATTATTGAAAAAGGGGAATCAAGGTGTAATTGCACAACTATGCTCACTATATGTTCAAACATCTAAGCCATCTATTCCCGTAGATCTCCAAGGGATCATTGATAAGAATTCCAAAGTATTTGAAGATATTCTCAAAGGTCTTCCACCCACTTGAAATAATTATCATGATATTCACCTAATTCCTAGGAGTGTTCCTCCTAACATTAGGCCATACAAATACCCTTATGCCCAAAAGAGTGAAATTGAGCGCATGGTTGAAGAAATGTTAGAGGATGGCATTATTAGACCTAGCCAAAGTTCTTACTCTGCACTGGAGGTAATGGTATTCAAGAAAGATGGCTCATGGCGTATGTGTCCAAATTATAGAGAGCTCAACAAGATCACTATTAAAGATAAGTTTCCCATTCCCATCATTGATGAATTGTTAGATGAACTACATGGAACAATCTATTTCACAAAGTTGGATCTTCATTTAGGGTATCATCATATTAGAATGAAGGAAGAAGATATCCAAAAAACAACATTCCGAACTCATGAAGGCCATTATGAATTTTGGTCATGCCTTTTGGCCTTACAAATGCACCTTCGACATTCCAAGGGTTGATGAATTCCTTTTTCAAGCCCTTCCTTCGAAAATTTGTGTTAGTATTTTTTGATGATATACTAATCTATAGCAAGTCTTGGGAGGATCATGTGCGACATGTTAACAAGGTACTACAAATACTAAAGGAGCAACAACTATATGCCAAACCATCCAAATGTTTCTTTGGGGTGAATGAGGTAGAGTATTTGGGTCATATTGTATCTCATGAAGGTGTCAAGGTAGACCCTAACAAGATTAAGGCCATGATGGACTGGCCAATTCCCAAAACATCGAAGAATCTCAGAGGATTTTTGGGTTTGACAGGTTACTACCGCAAGTTTGTTCGACACTATGGAAGAATAACAACACCTTTAATGACACTAACTAAGAAGGATGCATTTCCATGGACTCTAGAGGCAACTAAATCTTTTGAACAACATAAAGAGATGATGTGCAAAGCTCCTATCTTGACAACTCCAGACTTCACAAAAACCTTTATTGTGAATGTGATGCCTCAGGAAATGGAATTGGTGTTGTCCTAATGAAGGAAGGAAGGCCCCTGGATTTTGAAAGTTGACCACTCAAGGGAAAGGATTTATAGAAACCCATTTATGAGAAGGAAATGATGGCAATACTACATGCATTGAAGAAATGACGTCCTTACCTAATAGGTAGGCACTTCAAGGTCAAAACAGATCATGATAGTCGTAAATACTTCTTGGAACAAATACTATCTTCAGAAGAACAACAAAAATGGGTGACCAAGATATTGGGTTATGATTTTGAAGTTGTCTATAAAAAAGGGAAGCAAAATGTTGTGGCAGATGCACTCTCAAGAAAGGATGAATATGTTGAGGCCTTTCTCTGTGATATCTCGATCATCCAACCCAATTGAATAATAGAAGCAAGGGATGAATGGAAGAATGACAAACAAGTGTGGACTCTCATTCAAAGGTTGCAGTAGGATTCCAGAGCATCAGATACATTTACATGGAAAAATGATTCACTATGGTACAAAGATCGCTTATATTTATGTAAGAAGTCCCAACTCAAACAAAAGGTACTATTGGAATTGCACACCTCTCAAGTAGGAGGGCACTCAGGATTTTTGAAAACCTACCATAGGGTCAAGAAACAATTTTTTTGGGATGGCCTTAAAACTGATGTTCAAAGGTTTCTTTCAGAATGTTTGGTTTTCCAACAAAATAAGGTGGAAAAAATTAAGACCCCAGGTCTTTTACAACCATTAGCCATCCCAAGTCAGCGCTGGGAGGAGGTTTCCATGGATTTGATAACAGGGTTACCAAAGTCTGAAGGAAAGAGTGTGATCATGGTGATTGTTGATAGACTCACCAAACACACACACTTTTGTGCACTCTCTCATCCCTTCAAATCCATTACAGTTTCCACCGCATTCATGGAGACAGTTCAAAAGCTACATGGAAGACCAAAGATTATTGTAAGTGACAAAGATCCTATCTTCATTGAACATTTTTGGACAGAGTTGTTTTCTTGTTTGGTTACTCAATTAGCTCATAACTCATCCTATCTTCCTCAATTTGATGGAAAAACTGAGATAGTGAACAAATGTCTGGAAAGATACCTTTGTTGCTTTGTCTCTGATAAACAAACACAATGGTTCAAATGGTTACCCTTGGTAGAATGGCGGTATAACACTTCCTTTCATACTNTGCAACAAAAATGACACCATTTATGGCACTCTATGGATACCACCCTCCTTCCATCACTTCTTCTCTAAAATAAAAATCTAAGGTTCAAGCAGTGGAATATCACATCGAGCATCAACAACAAGTTCTCCAAATCTTAAAGGACAACTTGATCATGGCACAAAATCACATGAAACAACAAGCAAATAAAAATTGTAGTGAAAGAAGTTTTGAAGTAGGGGATTGGGTGTTTTTAAGACTACAACCATACAAACAGATGTCCCTCAAGCAAGCCAAGAAGGATAATAAATTATCACCAAAGTACTATGGCCCTTATAAGGTGTTTCAAAATATTGTTACTATGGCATACAAATTGGAGTTTCCTGCATCTTCATGAGTACACCCAGTTTTCCATGTTTCATTCTTAAAGAAGGTTATAGGTGACAAGATCCTAATTCAAACTATATTGCCAGAACTTGATGAGGAAGGAAAAATCATATTGGAGTCTGAAGCCATCACTGACCCAAGAATTAACCGGCTAAGAAATAGATCCATTTCAGAGTATCTCGTTAAATGGAGGAAACTACCGGCTGAAGATTCCACTTGGAAAGATGAGTCTTTTATACAGAAGCATCCAGAGTTACTCAAGCATTACGGAAAACACTTTTCTAAAGGGGAGGGGAATGTTAAGCCCTAAATAGTGGCTCATTACCCCTTAATTGGGGCATATTACATTAGTAATGTTATTTTATGTATGTCGGCTTTAGTCCATTAGTTTTAATTGTACCTCCTAGTCTCCTATATATACCAAGGAGAAATTTCTTGATTAAGGTTGGTTGTCATTGATGTCAACCCTTGAAGAAAGCCCTGTAGCACAAAGGTTTGGGTAATGGAACCAAGATTTTTTGATGTAAATATGAATCATTATTGTTTTTTCATGGTTGATAAGAAGTAAATATGTATGAACTCCAAAATGGTCCCCTTATGGTGAAAGACCTCATGGGAAGATGCTTTGCAGAGTAAGAGAACCCATGCTTAATTGTGGAATAATGAGATGAAGGATAATGAATTTGTCAGGGAAACTATCCTAGATGGATAGTGCTTGTCATTCCATTTCTGGTGGTATGTAGAACGTCACATAACTCCTCAAGGTTAGAGAGTTATGACCATGTGAAGTTGGAGAACCCAGGTTTAGGTAATGGACCCAAGTTTGTTTGATGGATAACAGTATGATTTTTTCTATATTTGAAGGTAATATTATTCTATATGGATAGTACATGTTATTCCATTTCTGGTGGTATGTGGAATGTCACATAACTCCTCATGGTTTTAGAGTTATGGCCTTACGAAGTTGGATGACCCTCATATGTCATCTAGAAGCCCCAAAAGGTCAAAGTAGTCAAACTGGTTTAAGAGATTTTAAAAGGTAAATAATAAAGTGAAGTGATGAGTGTATTATAATTCAAAGTGAATACAAAATAAATTATTTCAATAATAAATTTAATGGATAAATTAGAAGTGGGTTAACCCTAAAATAAGGAAAGTGGGCCAAGTGACCTAGAAGATGTTTTTAAGGAAGCTACTTGGAGAGTATAAATAAGAGGCAAGGCTCTCTCATTTTAATTACACTTGAGAATATTGAATATATATAGGTTTCTGAGGTAACCAAGAATATATAAGCTGAATTTCCAAGGGAAGGTGAAGAAAAGAAGGCCGAAATGCAAGGAAGGATAAATTCTTTTGATGGTGCTTTCTAAGGTATGTTATTTAGAAGTCATCTCACAATTTTTGCTATAATTTTTTTAATATAATGATTCAGACCATGAAATTTCTATGACATTGAGAAAACATACCCAAGTATATGTGGTAAACAATTCAACTTGTGGGTCATTTTATTTTGGGAGTTACACTTTGTGGAAAATAGGGTTTGTGGCTAGTCCTGAAACTAGTCAAAAACATGTGTTTTGGGTAAAAACGTCATAAATTCTTCATAACAGATCCAAATTCAGTGACACCAAATGTGTTGATTAGGGTATAGTCTTTAGTATGTTTTTTAATAGTTTCATATCAGTTCAACAAATATTTTGTGTGGGACACGCTCTACAAGGTCGCTCTCTAGAATAAGACATAATTCATCAAGGTATGTCATTTTTGCTATAACTCCTTTTATGAGAGGTTACAAGTAGTGACACCTAGAGGGATTGAACAAAACATATTGAAGAACATTTTTTATCAATTTCAAATCCTTATACATTACAGGTTCAAAGTTATGATTACTTCAGGTTAGGGTTGTTGACTAATTCAAAACTAGGCATGTGAGACTAAAGAAAAGTTTGATGGAAATGTTAGTCTCGTGTTGTTAAAGTTAAGGAAGGTTTGCAGGAATGTGATCATATACACTAGGTCTATTATAGAGATACAAATCAGATTTGGATGATGAAATTTATGAGGGCTTTTGGTTGAGATACATGTTGAGTACATGGTTGAGACAAGTAGTTGATGAGTTGGCACATACATGAGGTGTATAGTTGATGATGTTGGTACATATTGATGAGTCATAATTGATGAGTAGTTGAAACATGATTGGTACATACTTGGTACATGGTTGGATGCACTTGTTTATGGTACCAGTTGATTATAGGTTGTTTGGTACAGGTTGGTGCATGGTTGATGCACTTGTTTATGGTATAGGTTGATTACATGTTGATGCATGGTTGATGCATGGTTTATATTTATTGGTACAGGTTTACAGTGATATATCTCACAGTGATAGTGTGACAGTGGTTTCATCATTCTACTTCTACTTCAGGGTGGCAGGACGTGGCAAGGACAAGTGGTTGTAGCTACCTTCCGCTTGTAGTCGGAGAACATAGGGGGTTGTAGCTTCCTTCTAGTTGTAGCTAGAGAATTGGGGAGCTGGAGCTTCCATCATGTTGTATCCTGAGAAACTAGGGGGTTGGAGCCTCCTTCCAGTTGCAGGTGGAAAACAAAGGAAGTTGGTGCTTCCAATGAATGTAATTCTTTAAGACATATAAGAAAAATAATTCCGTGGTTTTCTCCCGATTTGGGTTTCCATGTAAAACACCAGTGTACTGTGTATGTTTGTGATTGTTTATTTCTTACTGCTCATTATTGGATAACAATTCTACATTGATATAACATTTGAAGAAAAAATATTATAATTATGCTATTACTGATTTGCCCCCCCTCTCAGTAATCCAACAATTGGTATCAGAGCAGGTTCCTTCAGAAATCGGTTTAACCACTGAAAGATAGATCATGGAGAGTACCAACTCATATAAAAATGGAATACCACAGTTTGATGGACATAAGTATGCTTTTTGGAGCATAAGGTTGAAGACATATATACAGACACAGGGATTTCAAGTTTGGCAATCAATTGTAGATGGATACATAGCACCAGCAGTTCCACCAACAAATGACAAAGCAGTGAAACTCAGTGAGAATAATTCCAAAGACAAAAATGCACTTTTGA
Source organism: Picea mariana (assembly GCA_032191745.1). Lineage (NCBI taxonomy): Eukaryota > Viridiplantae > Streptophyta > Pinopsida > Pinales > Pinaceae > Picea > Picea mariana. The sequence continues at coordinate 29,971 of JASDQU010100656.1, forward strand.
ATGGTCTCAGTGATACAGTATTCACCAAAGTTGCATATTATAAATATGCTAAAGATATTTGGGACAAGCTTCGAAATATTTATGAAGGAAATTCAAAAGTCAAAGCAACAAAGCTTCAAACTTGCAGAGGTAAGTTCGAACAACTAAAAATGAAGGAAGATGAAGATATCGCAGCCTACTTCTTACGAATCGATGAAACAGTGAATGCAATCATAGGATTGGGAGAAGAAATTGAAGAATCTGTAAATGTTCAAAAGGTACTAATATCTCTTCCTATGATATTCAACCCTAAGATATTAGCACTAGAAGAAAGATCGGATCTAAACTCAATAAGAATGGACAAACTGCATGGAATCTTCACAACATATGAGATGAGAACTGAACAGGAAAATCCAGATGTAAAAGAAGCAGCCTTCAAAGCATCCAAAATATCAAAGCAAAAGAAAAAGGAACAAGAAGAATATAGCAGTAGCAACGTCGTCTCAGAAGATGATGAAGAAGTGGCCAACTTCGTCAAAATACTGAACAAGGGAACCAACGATAGGTATAGAGGTAAGATTCCTTTAGTTTGTTTTAATTGTGATGGTATTGTTCATTTTGCTAATAAATGTCCTCATAAGAAAAAGAGAAATGATGAAGGTTACTCAAAAGGCAGACAAACATATAAAGGTAAAAGAACTATAAAGAAAGTTTTCAAGAAAAGTTTTTGCACCAAAGAAGACATCTCATCATCAGATGAAGATGAAGTCAGTGACAGTGAAATAGGGAGAGTTCTATTCATGGCAGTAGAAGAATCTGATAAAGAAGACTCCGAAGAAGAATATGAAGAAGCATATGAAGAAGAAATTGAAGAGACAAAAGTTGACTTCCAAGAAGAATTAATGAGTGCCATAGAAGTTATCGGAAAATAAAATAAGAAAAATAANGAGAAAATAAGAAAAATAAGAAACTACAAGCAAAACCAGATAAGAAAAAAGACACTCAAGAACTAGAACAAATGATCACAAAATTAAAGGTTCAAATAGAAGAAGATAAAAGAATTGAAGAAGCACTCAAAGAACAACTAGAAGGAAAGGACAAGATTATTTGAAACTTGGAGGCAAAGATTGTCACACTAAGAAAGCATATTCAAAAGAAAAATATGCAGAATAGCTCAAAATTTCTGGATGACATTATTAGTAGTCAAAAATCTCATCTTGACAAGTCCGGACTTGGATACAATCAGATAGAAAAGGGATCAAGCTCCAAAACAAAAGAGCAAGAGACAAATCCAAAAATCTATGTAGAAACAATCAAAGGGGATAAAAAGACATACAAAGAAGATTACAGGGACACTCCACCGAGAAGATTCATATTTTAGAATCAACAATAGATAGACATGCCTCAAGAAGAAGAAGGATTCATAAGAGCACCTCTTTTTAGAAGATCTTCAACTACTAGGTATCAAACTATATTTTTTGGTTTATGTTATGCATGTAATAATTTTGGACATAAAGATGTAAATTGCGGAGCTAACAACAAGAACAATAACTACTTTGAGAGCCATACACAAAGGGGTTATTCAATAAGACCTAGTAAAACACAGAGAAGAAGTTACAACAGGTTTGAATCTTTGAGCATTGAAGTGGAATGTTACAAATGTAACAATTTTGGACACATGGACAAAAATTGCAGAATGACAGTCCCTCCTAAAGAACCTCAACAGAGTCACAAACAAGAACCTTAGAAAATGACATGGATAAGAAATCAAGATCAATATAGCAATGAAGAATGCACATCCGCTCTACAAGCTAAACATAAGAAACATGGTTGGTATGTTGACAGTGGATGTTCAAAACACATGACAGGTGATAGAGACAAGTTTCTTACATTACAAAAGGAAAGAGATGGATCAGTCTCCTTTGGAAATGATGATTGAGCCAAAATAATTGGAAAAGGCATAGTCTGAATTGGGAACAAGAATGAAAAGGCAGAAAATGTTCTACTAGTAGAAGATATGAAACATAATCTTTTAAGTGTGAGTCAAATGTGTGGCCAAGGTCATAAAGTTACTTTCGATTCACAAAATTGTGAGATAAGAAAAGAAGGTTCAGGGAAATTGGTCGCTACAGCTGCAAGAACTTCAAGCAACATATATGTGTTAAGTGAAATTGGAAATGAAAAGTGTTGTCTAGGAAAGGAAGACGAAATTTGGCTATGGCACAGAAGAATGGGTCACATGCATTTTGATAACCTTGTCAAAGTCAGCAAAGGAGAAGCAGTAAGAGAAATGCCCCAGATCACAAAACCAACCAACACTTTATGCAAGCATTGCCAACAAGGAAAGAAAACAAAGACCATGTTCAAATCAAAGGAATATTCAACAACAAAACCACTAGAAATTGTGCATACTGACCTAGTTGGACCAACTACAACAAAAGCCTTAAAAGGTGAGAGATACTTTATGTTATTAGTTGATGATTATAAAATAATGAATGGAGTTCTATTTCTCAAGAACAAGTCATAAGTCTTTGAAAATTTCAATATCTACAAAGAAATGGTTGAAAATGAGATGGATTCAAGAATCAAATGCTTAAGATCGGATAATGGAGGAGAATTCACCTCAAAGGAATTTATGGACTACTGCAGCAATCATGGAATAAAAAGGCAAATATCCATCGTTAGGACACCTCAACATAATGAAGTTGTTGAAAGAAAGAATAGGACAGTACAAGAAATGGCTTGAACAATGATAATGGATTCAAAGTTGACAGATATGTTTTGGACACAGGCAGTGCATACAATAGTTGACATTCAAAACAGAGTATTGCTCAGAAACAACACTGATAAAACTCCCTATGAGCCATGGAAAGGAAGACCAACAAATGTGAAGCACTTCAGAGTTTTTGGAAGAAAATGCTACATCAAAAGAGAAGATGGTAGAATAGGAAAGTTTGAATCTCATGTGGAAAAAAGAATACTTGTTGGTTACTCAAGTACAAGGAAAACGTACAAGTGTTACAATCTAATATTAAACAAAGTTGTGGAAAGCATCAACGTAAAAATTGATGAAACAGGCAGACCATAATCAAAGGAAGAAGAAAACAAATCAATAGAATAACTTTTCGAAGAAGAAGATGAAAAAGAAGTAGAAGAGGAAGAGGAAGATGAAGAGAATCTAACATAAGCAGAAGAGAAAGTTCAGCAAGTATCTCCAAAGACACCTAGTAAATGAGTACAAAAGAATCATCCTTCAGATCAAATTATTAGAAACAAATATGCATGAGTTGAGACTAGAAGAAAAATTCGTTCACCAGAACAAACACACCTAACACTCTTATCTACAATTGAACCAAATTGTTTTGAAGAAGCCAGCAAGGATGAATTTTGGAATAAGGCCATGGATGAAGAATTGAATCAAATAGAGAAAAATGACACTTGGGAATTGGTTCAAAGACCAAAGAATAAGAATGTGATCAACACAAAATGGGGTTTCAGGAATAAATTGAATGAAGATGGACAAGTTACAAGGAACAAAGCTAGATTGGTATGTAAAGGATATGCACAGATTGAAGGAATCGACTTTGAAGAGACATTTTCCCCCAGTTGCCAAAATAGAAGCAATCCGTTTGCTTTTAACTTATGCATGCTCCAAAAATGTTAAAGTATATAAGATGGATGTAAAATCAGGTTTTCTGAATGGGGAACTTGAAGAAGAAGTCTACATTGAACAACCAAAAGGATTTCGGTTGTCAGAGAACACAGACTATGTGTGTAAATTAAAGAAGGCCTTTTATGTTCTAAAACAGGCTCCTAGAGCATGGTACTCTAGACTGGATAAGTATCTACAGCAGGCAGGGTTCAAAAAAGGAAGTGTAGACAACAACCTCTACATCAAGGTAAGTCAAGGTAATATTTTATTAATTGAAGTTTATGTTGATATTATTTTTGGTAGTGATGATGACATGTTAAGCCAGAAATTTGAAAAAGACATGTAGAATGAATTTGAAATGTCGTTACTTGGAGAACTATCCTTGTTTTTGGGACTTCACATACGTCAAAGAAACCAAAGAATTTTTATTTCTCAAACCAAGTATATCATAGAAATGTTAAAGAGGTTCGGAATGGAAGACTGTAAACCAGTTATCACTCCCATGCAAACCAGTTGTAAGTTGAGAAAAGATGATGATTCAAAGTCTACAAATCAGAGGCAATACGAGTCAATGATTGGAAACCTACTATATGTGACAACATCCAGACCAGATGTAATGCAGGCAGTTGGACAGGTGGCACGATTTCAAGAAACACCAAAGGAACCACATGTATTAGCAGTAAAGAGGATCTTCATATATCTCAAAGGAACAAAAGAGTTTGGATTATGGTATCCAAAAGGAAAAGTTCTATCACTTATTGCCTACACAGATGCAGATTGGGCAGGTTGTATTGATGACCGACGAAGCACTTGTGAAGCAACATTCTACTTAGGTGAGTTTTTGGTATCATGGCTAAATAAGAAACAATCAACAATATCTCTGTCTACAACCGAGTCAGAGTATATTGCAGCAACAACATGTTGTACACAGGTTCTTTGGATGAAAAAAAAATTGACAGATATATAGGTTGAGTATGATGATCCCATTCCAATATATTGTGATAATACAAGTGCCATCAGTATCTCAAAAAACCTGGTGATGCACTCCAAGACGAAGCACATTCCAATCAAGTATCACTTTCTATGGGAATAGGTTGCAGAAAAGAACATCAGAGTTGAGTATGTGGGCACAAAAGAACAAGTGGCAGACATCTTTACCAAACCACTTCCACGGGAAGCCTTTGAATATCTTCGCCAAATACTTGGAGTTATTTATACTCTAAAATGAATGATTTTTGAATGATTTGTGAATGCTTATCTTATATGTCTTATATGTACATGAGGAAGCCCCATAAGAGGACAATTCAGTCAGGGGGAGTAGCCCCAGATGGAAAGATACCTTTGCCATTGATGACAAAGGGGGAGAGATTTATCAGATGCAGAGGACAGAGTCATGGTTCTAGGGGGAGCATGACTGATATGATTTCAGTATTGCATCAGAGTGTTGCCATCAATGTCAAAGGGGGAGATTGTTGATTAAGGTTGGTTGTCATTGATGTCAACCCTTGAAGAAAGCCTCGTAGCACAAAGGTTTGGATAATGGACCCAATATTTTTTGATGTAAATATGACTCATTATTGTTTTGTCATGGTTGATAAGAAGTAAATATGAATGAACTCCAAAGTGGTCCCCTTATGGTGAAAGCCTTCACGGGAAGACGCTTTGCAGAGTAAGATAACCCATGCTTAATTTTGGAATAATGAAATGAAGGATAGTGAATTTGTAAGGGAAACTATCCTATATGGATAGTGCTTGTCATGCCATTTCTGGTGGTATGTAGAACGTCACATAACTCCTCACGGTTAGAGAGTTATGACCATGTGAAGTTGGAGAACCCAAGTTTGGGTAATGAACCCAAGTTTGTTTGATGGATAAAGGTATGATTTTTGATATATTTTAAGGTAATACTATTCTATATGGATAGTACATTTCATTCCATTTCTGGTGGTATGTGAAATTTCACATAACTCCTCACGGTTTGAGAATTATGGCCTTACGAAGTTGGAGGATCCTCATATGTCATCTATAAGCCCCAAAATGTCAAAGTAGTCAAAGTGGTTTCAGATATTTTAAAAGGTAAATAATAAAGTGAATTGATGAGTGTATTATAATTCAAATTTAATACAAAAATTATTTCAATAATAAATTTAATGGAGAAATTAGAAGTGGGTTAACCCTAAAATAAGGAAAGTGGGCCAAGTGACCTAGAAGATGTTTTTAAGGAAGCTACTTGGAGAGTATAAATAAGAGGCAAGGCTCTCTCATTTTAATTACACTTGAGCGTATTGAATATCTATAGGTGTCTGAGGTAACCAAGGATATCTAAGCCAAATTTCTGAGGGAAGGTGAAGAAAAGAAGGCTGAAATGCAAGGAAGGATAAATTCTTTTGATGGTGCTTTCTAAGGTATTTTATTTACAGGTCATCTCACCATTTTCACTATAAATTTTTTCTATAATGATTCAGACCATGAAATTTCTATTCCATTGATAAAACATACCCAATTATCTGTGGTAAAAAATTCATCTTGTGGGTCGTTGTATTTTGGGAGTTACACTCTGTGGAAAATAGGGTTTGTGGCTAGTCCTGAAACTAGTCAAAAACAGGCGTTTCGGGTAAAAACATCATAACTTCTTCATAACAGATCCAAATTCAATGAGACCAAATGTGTTGGTTAGGGTACAGGCTGTCGTATGTTGTTTAACAGTTTTAGATCAATTCAATAAATATTTCGTGTGGGACACTCTCTACAAGGTCTCTCTCTAGAATAAGCCATAATTCATCAAGATATGTCATTTTTGCTATAACTCCTTTTATGAGAGGTTCCAAGTAGTGACACCTGGAAGAATTGAATAAAATACACTGAAGAACATTTTTTATTAGTTTCATATATTTATACATTACAGGTTCAAAGTTATGATTACTTCAAGTTAGGGTTGTTGACTAATCCAAAACTAGGCATGTGAGACTAAAGAAAAGTTTGATGAAAATGCTAGTCTCTTGTTGTTAAACTTAAGGAAGGTTTGAAGGAATGTGATTAGATACACTAGGTCTATTACAGAGCTACAAATCAGATTTGGATGATGAAATTGATGAGGGATTTTCGTTGAGGTACAAGTTGGGTACATGGTTGAGACAAGTAGTTGATGAGTTGGCACATACATGAGGTGTATAGTTGATGATGTTGNCATGTGAGACTAAAGAAAAGTTTGATGAAAATGCTAGTCTCTTGTTGTTAAACTTAAGGAAGGTTTGAAGGAATGTGATTAGATACACTAGGTCTATTACAGAGATACAAATCAGATTTGGATGATGAAATTGATGAGGGATTTTCGTTGAGGTACAAGTTGGGTACATGGTTGAGACAAGTAGTTGATGAGTTGGCACATACATGAGGTGTATAGTTGATGATGTTGGTACATTTTATGAGTCATAGTTGATGAGTAGTTGACACATGATTGGTACATACTGGGTACATGGTTGGATGCACTTGTTTATGGTACAGGTTGATTACAGGTTGTTTGGTACAGGTTGGTGCATGGTTGATGCACTTGTTTATGGTACATGTTGATTACAGGTTGAGGTACAGGTTGATGCATGGTTGATGCATGGTTTAGATTTATTGGTATATGTTTGCAACGATATATCTCACAGTGATAGTGTGATAGTGGTTCCATCATTCTACTTATACTTCAGGGTGGCAGGATGGGGCAAAGACAAGTGGTTGTAGCCACCTTTCGGTTGTAGCTGGAGAACATAGGGGGTTGTAGCCTCCTTCTGGTTGTAGCTAGAGAATTGGGGAGTTGGAGCTTCCCTCAGGTTGTAGCTTGAGTAACTAGGGGGTTGGAGCCTCCTTCCAGTCGCAGCTGGAAAAAAAAGGAAGTTGGTGCTTCCAATGAATGTAATTCTTCAAGACATATAAGAAAAAACATTCGTTGGTTTTCTCCCGATTTAGGTTTCCACGTAAAACACTAGTGTACTGTGTATGTGTGTGATTGTTTATTTCTTACTGCTCATTATTGGATAATAATTCTACATTGATATAACATTTGAATAAAAATGATTCTAATTATGCTATTACTTATTCACCCCTCCTCTCAGTAATCCAACAACATTTTCATTTGGAATCATCTTGTATTTGGACATTTTATGTTGGCTGTAAGGAGGTTTCCCCCTCAAAGAGGCTTATTACCTGAAATTCTCTCTTTTTCAAGGCATTGAGTACTTATTCTGAGTGTTTCCTATGCTATATTGATATTTGGTTCTTAAAATATATTGCAGAAGCATCATGTTGTACATAGGTTCTATGGATGAAACAAACTTTGACAGATATACAAGTTCAGTATGATGAGTCCATTCCAATCTATTGTGATAATACAAGCACCATCAGTATCTCAAAGAACCCAGTGATGCACTTGAAGACGAAGCACATTCCAATCAAGTATCACTTTCTATGGGAACAAGTTGCAGAGAAGAACATTAGAGTATAATATGTGGGCACTAAAGAACAAGTGGCAGACATCTTTACAAAACCGCTTCCAGCGGAAGCCTTTGAGTATCTTTGCCAGCGACTCAGAGTAATTTCTACTCCAAAATCAATGTTTTTTAATGATTATCTTATATGTCTTAGATTTACACGAGGAAGAACCATAAAGAGGACATTTCAAGTCAGGATATCAGTTTCACGAAGAGTTCAGTCAGGGGGAGTATCCCCAAGGAAAGTTCAGTTAGGGGGAGCAACCCCAGATGGAAAGATACCTTTGCCATTGATGACAAAAGGGGAGAAATTTACTAGATGCAGAGCAAAAAGACATGGTTCCAGGAGGAGCGATGGTCATAGGGGGATCATGAGTGATATGACTTCAATATTGCATCATAGTGTTTCCATCAATATCAAAGGGGGATATTTTTGATTAATTGGGTTGGTTGTCATTGATGTTAACCCTTGAAGAAAGTCCAGTAGCAAATTCTGGAAGCACAAAGGTTTGGGTAATGGACCCAAGTTTTTTTGATGGGTAATGGTATGAGTTTTGATATATTTGCAGATAATAATATTCTATATGTATAGTACATGTCATGCCATTTTCGGTGGTATGCAGAACGTCACATAACTCCTCACGTTTAGAGAGTTATGGCCTTGTGAAATTGGAGAACCTTCATGAGTCATCTAGAAGCCCCAAAAGGTCAAAGTAGTCAAAGTGGTTTAAGATATTTTAGAAGGTAAATAATAAAGTGAAATGATAAGTGTACTATAAGTCAAAGTGAATACAATTTTTTTTATTTAAATAATAAAGTTAATGGAGAAATTACTAAGTGGACAAGTGGTTAGAAGTGGGTTACCCTAGAATAGGAAAAGTGGTTTAAGATGGTTAGAAGGTAACCCCTTGAGGTAAAGTGAAGTGATGATTATACTATAAGTCAAAGTGGATACAAAATAAATTATTTAAATAATAGATTTAATTGATAAATTACTAAGTTGACAAGTGGTTAGAAATGGGTTAACCCTAAAATAAGGAAAGTGGGTTAAGATGGTTAAAAGGTAACCCCTTGAGGAAGCTACATGAAATTATAAATAAGAGGCAAGGCTCTCTCATTTTAAACACACTTGAGCATATTGAATATCTACAGGTGACTGAAGTAACCAAATGATATCTACACCAAATTTTATAGGGAAGGTGAAGTAAAGAAGGACGGAATTCAAGGGAGGATAAATTTTTTTGATGATGCTTTCTAAGATATGTTATTTACAAGTCATCTCACCATTTTCGCAATAACCTTTTTTTTAGAATGATTTAGACAGTGAAATTGGGAGGCCATTGAGGAAACATATCCAAGTAGCTGTGATACAAATTTCATCTTGTGGGTCGTTGTATTTTTGGAGTTAAACGCTGTGGAAAATAGGGTTTGTGGCTAGTCTTGAAAGTAGTCTAAAACAAGTGTTTCAGGTAAAACATCATAACTTATTCATAAAAGATCCAAATTTAGTAAGACCAAATGTATTGCTTATAGTACATTCTATAGTGTTCTGTGTACAATTTTCAAATCCACACAACAAATATTATGTGCGGGGCACGCTTTACAAGCTCTCTCTCTAGAATAAGTCAGAATTCAACAAGGTATGTCATTTTTTCTATAACTCCTTTTTTTAGAGGTTCCAAGTGGTGAAATCTGGAGGAATTGCATAAAAGACACTGAAGAAAATTGTGTACCATTTTAATATCTTTATTCATTACAGGTACATATTTATGATTATTGCAAGTTAGGGTTTTAGACTAATCCAAAATTAGTCATGTGAGACTAAAGTAAAGTTTGATGAAAATGCTAGTCTCTTGTTGTTAAAGTTAAGGAAGGTTTGCAGGTATGTGATCATATACACTAGGTCTATTACATAGTTACAAATCAAATTTGGATGATGAAATTGATGAGGGATTTTGGTTGAGGTACATGTTGGGTACATGGTTGAGACAAGTAGTTTATGATTTGGCATATGGATGAGGTATATAGTTGATGAGATTGGTACATCTTGATGAGTCATAGTTTATATGTATTTAAAGCATGATTGGTACATATTTGGTGCATGGTTGATACACTCAATTATGGTACAGGTTGAGGTACAGGTTGGGGCATGGTTGATGCACTTGTTTATGGTACACGCTGATTGTAGGTTGTTTGGTACAAGATGATGCATGGATGACACACTTTTTTATGGCACAGGTTGATTACAGGTTTATTGGTATAGGTTCTTACAATGGTATATCTCATAATTATAGTGTGACAGTGGTTCCATTATTATAATTCTACATCAGGGTGGATAGACGGGGCAAGGACAGGTGGTTGTAGCCAAAGAACATAGGGGGTTGTACCCTCCTTCTGGTTGTAGCTAGAGAATTGGGGATTTGGAGCTTCCTTCAGGTTGTATCCTAAGAAACTAGGGGGTTGCAGCCTCTTTCCAATTGCAGCTGGAAAACAAAGGAAGTTAGTGCTTCCAATGAATGTAATTCTTAAAGACATATACGAAAAATCATTATGTTCTTTTCTCCCACTTTGGGTTTCCACATAAAAACACTGGTGTACTATGTATGTGTATGATTTCACATTTGTTCATTGTTTATTTACTCTACAATTATTGGATGATAATGCTACATTGATATAACACTTGCATTATATGGTTAAAAATGATTAAATTACTCTATTACTGATTCACCCCCCCTCTCAGTAATTCAACACAACCTAATAAGGACAATTCTACAAATAATGGAAGAAAATCAGAGTCAATAGCAAAATAATAAAAAAATTAATGTTAATATCAGTAATAGAACCCCCTTCTCCAACCATTTTTTTCATTAGATACACCCTCAAGATAACAAAAATCAGAATACAGTTACAAAAATATTGATGTCATGAACTGAAGACAAATCACCATTTCCATTACTCCATCCATGTGCAAGAAGCAAAATTAATGTGCATGCAAAGGTAAAAAAAGGTAACATAAATATCTATCCTCTCAACATTTAATTAAGCTTCATATATATCTATCTATTCTTATTTCATATGGTCCAGCATTTATTTAGTCTATATGGTGATAAGAATGAGGACATTCACATATTGACAACGGGGGTGACCATAATTCGTGACAAGATTCGAATTGGCATGTGGATATTAAAAGGCTTAAGTGAAGGCTTGTTGATATGAGTTAGGAAGAAGGAATTACAGAATCATAAAAACATCAAGACGACTATTGTGACAAGACAATAGTCAAATCCAATATTTTGGGGTACAACTAGAAGTTAAAGAGAAATCGGGGCACCATTTTGAAATTTGAAGAAAGAAGGGGTAATTCAAGCTATGTGGAAGCAATAAGACAAGCTCACAAGTGAGGAAGGAAATAAAAACACTCACATTCAGAGAATTTGAAGATGACACAAGAACAAAATCACTACAGGTAACTGTGAAACCCTAGGTAAAGAAATAAATCTACAATCTCAACATTTGCAACAATTATTTCAATCTGTTAACACATAGGATGTATAAGAGTCAAGGTTTTCTCCCATATTTTAAATTTTTTGTTAGCCTAGTCTCAGAAGGATTCTTTTGGCATTTTTTAGTCATGTGTTTTTTCCTTCTTATAAGACATTTGTTTAAACTTGTAGGATTAAGTCATAGAGTCATGTTATCAAAGTCTTGAGTCATGTTTCATGCCTATAAATCATGACTTTGCTTTTCTCTTGGGTCTAGAAAATTGATTAGAGTACAGTTACAAAAGTATTGATGTCATGATGGTGTTTGTCATAATTTGTAAAGAGGGACGTTATTGTTCATATATGCATAGTTTGAAGGTCACTATTAAGTGTTTTCTCCAAAACAGATGTACAAAAGGTTTTAAAGATCCACTTGACCATTTAATTTTTGTGTGACTTGTCAAATCTCACTCGCTACAAACTTTCCTGTAGTGGTTGGTGGTGAGTTAACGCTTAAAGGTTTGATGGTTCAAATTTCTGCAAGAAGGGGTAAATATCATATGCCAGGTGCCATTTCTTGATACTCAATTCCATCATTTTGAAACCATTATAGTCATCAAGAAACTTATTTGCTACATCACTTTAGATGTTGTGAACTGTTTACACAAGTTAGTGCTGCAAATCCCCTGTTTCACACATGATCTGAAACCCTCGCATACCTCACCTTCACTCAGGCTTTAGATACCACCATTCCACTCAAAACATATTAGCTCATACCTAATATTTGAACTGTATTCTTTTGATGAAAAACTAGGTCACAAAACCACCTGCTGCAAACTGAGTTAGTGCTGCAAATTCTCTGTTTTACATAGTTTCTTCAAAGTATTACTATTTGAGACTTAAATCAACCTTAGGTTGTCATCACTTCATCCAAGCTTCTACCTCTAGTTACATTTTTAGCCTCTACAATATTGTTCTGGTATAAACCCTACTTGCAGCAAAACCCTAAGTCCACCATACTTATGTTCACAATTTGGTTGTCATTGATGTCAACCTTGATAGATAGGAGAAGTATCATTGATTGATTGGTTTGAGAAGCATTGTAAATATTGGAAATAATTTTATGAAGATGACTTGAATGTCAAGCATTGTCAATATTTGACATAATGTTATGAAGTTGACTTGAATATCAGTAGAAAGATACTACTGACTAATATATTGTATGAGATTGATGCACTCATCCTATATTGTATGAGGTTGATGAAATCACCCTAATGACAATATGGTTTATGGTGGATTGTGTCATTAACATCCATGCACAAAAAGAAACTGTGAAGAAATTGTCCAGATAAAAAGGGGTAAACGAAGAATCCAATATGGATGCATACAAATCACAAATAAGAATGTTAGACATGGTGTTATAGTGTTGGAATTGATGTCAAATAATATTAGTATGGGAATCATTATAGTCAAAGAGTCAATAAGTCTTGTATAAACATCTCAACAAGAAGTTGAAGAAGTTGAAAAAGTCAAAGGTCGAAGTCAAAGAAATCGGGGGTCGAAATCGAAGGTCGAAATTGGATAAGTAGAAGAAGTCGAAATCAAAGAAGTCGAAGTTGAAGCCAAAGTTGAAGTCGAAACCGAAGCAAGTCAGGGTGACCAAAGGTGAATTACACAAGTTAGTTTTATTTTAAGTTGAGTCGATCCGAGTATAAGTGAAGTAAATTACCCCGAAGGTTGAAGATGTCGAAAGAAAATTGAGTCGGGAAATTCAAGTCGACCAAACCAAGTCAGGATGACCAAAGTTGAATCTCTCAAGTCGGTTTTCTTCTTAGTCAAGTCAGTTCGGGGGGCAACGTTTCCTGATGGGATTTCAAGGGCCAAGCCCCCGAAGGAAAAATTACCTTATAAATGTATATTTTAATTTCATAGTAAACATGGACTGTTCATTATAAGCTCAGAGATATGCTGATAGAACTTATGTTAGGGTTTTTTTCCCTAGAAGGAAACCCTATTTTCTAAGGGAAATCAAAATGTACAACAACATGAACAACATGTACTTCAAATTCCTGCAAGTGTTGTTAGAAGATCTACCAGGTTAAGTAGACCCCCTGAACGATACTCTCCTTCATTGTATTATTTATTGTTGATTGATTCTGGTGAACCAAATGTTGTGAAGAGGCAATGCAAGTAGACACTAAAAAGAAGTGGGAGCAAGGAATGAAAAAAAAATTGGATTCCCTGGTAAATAACCAGACTTGGGACTTGGTTGAGTTTCTTGCAGGAAAATGACCATTGCAAAACAAATGGGTTTACAAGTTGAACGAAGAAGATGGAGGAAAAAACAGGTACAAGGCTAGACTTGTTGTAAAGGGGTTTTCACAAAAGAAAGGTATATATTTTGATGAAATATTTTCTCTTGTTGTTAAAATGACTTCAATAAGGACTATTTTAAGTCTTATAGCAGTAGAAGATTTACATCTTGAATAGTTAGATGTAAAAATAACTTTTCTCCATGGGGATTTGGAGGAAGATATTTATATGCAACAACCATAGGGGTATGAGGTCAAACAGAGGGAAAATTTGGTATGCATGTTAAAGAAGAGTTTGTATGGCCTAAATCAAGCTCCAAGGCAATGGTATTTGAAGTTTGATATTTTTATGATAGAATAAGGTTATAGTAGATGTCATTTTGATCACTGTGTTTATTTTAAAAAACTAGAAAACATAAGCTATATTATCTTGTTATTGTATGTACATGACATGCATGTTGGAGGGTATAATATGCAGGATATAAATGTGTTCAAGAATAAATTATCTAATTAATTTGCGATGAAGGATTTGGGTGCTGCAAAGAAAATCCTTGGTATGAGAATAACAAGAGATAGGAAAAATCATGATTTGACATTATCTCAGGGTGAGTACATAGAGAAGGTGTTGGAGAGGTTTAGAATGTAGAATGAAAAATCAATTAGTACACGTTTGTCCATCCATTTCAAATTAACCAAACAAATGTGTCCCAAGACACAAGAGGAGATCGAATACATGTCTAGGTTCCCTTATTCATCAATAATTGGCAGCTTGATATATGTGATGGTTTGTACAAGACCATATATTGCACATACAGTGGGCATTGTGAGTAGGTATATGAAGAATCCAAGTAAAGAACATTGTGAGGAAATAAAGTGGATTCTCGATTATTTGAAAAGTATTACTACTCATGCATTATGTTTTTGAGGTTCAGACATTGTTTTACAGGGATATGTTGATTCATATATGACAGGTGATAAAGATAGCAGGAGGAGCACCATAGGGTATGTTTTTAGTGTAGGTGGAACAACAATAAGTTGGATTTTGAAACTGCAAAAGGTTGTTGGACTTTCAACAACATTGGCATAGTATGTTTTTGCTACAGAGGATAGTAAAGAGATGATTTGGTTGTGGAGGTTTATGGAGGAATTAGGAAAGAAGAAAGATAATAACAGGTTGTACTGTGACAACAAGAGTGTCATTCATATTGAAAAGAAATCATCCTTCCATTCGAAGACTAAGAATATATAAATCAGGTACCATTTCATATGATCTGTCTTGGAACATGGACATTTGAAGTTGGAAAAGATACACACTGGCCAAAATTCTGCAGACATGTTTACAAAGGGAGTAACTAGGGAGAAACTGAGTTCCTGCTTAGTTTTAGTTGGTATTCAAGCATGAAGGTGAAGAGGATAAATTTTCCAGGTCCAACTTGGAGTATAGTCCGGCATGTACAATAGCAGTGGAGTCGTTGTGATTAGTGTCCAAGTGGGAGATTGTTGGTTGTGGAGCCTGATTATCTTCCTGTTTCATAGGTCTTGTTTTCAGTCGTGTTTATACCCCATAAAGACTATACACCCCAGAATAATGTACACCCATCGACGCGATGGGTTAAAAGGGGGGCTTGCCTCCCCTGTGGGATTCAGGGGCAAGTGGGACCCCGACGAAGGTTCGGGGGTGAAGCCCCCGAAGGATAAATTTCCTTGTAAATGTATATTTTAATTTCATAGTAAATCGAGACTGTTCATTATAAGGTTGCAGATCTGACGCTAGAAGTTATGTTAGGGTTTTTTTCCCTAGAAAGAAACCCTCTTTTATGAGGGAAATGTATTGTGACTATGCATCATTGCGAATATTGTATTTTGAGAGAGGAGATTGTGAGAGAAAGAAGAATAAGTTACATCTGGTGTGTTGTGGGTTGAATCCCTTCATTTTGTTGGATAATAAGAAGGAAGAACATGACAATTTCTCTATTATATTGTGTATCGTCTGTGTTTTATTTCCACATTTTTTTTTTATTTCTCCACGATCGTATTTTTCTAACAACTAGTATCAGAGCTAAAGGTAACTCACAGGAAAAGAGGGTTCCTAGTTTGAGTTGGAGAAATGGCAGAAGATGGAAAGTTTAGGGTTGAGAAATTTAACGACCAAAATTACCAATTATGGAAGATGCAGATGGATGATTATTTATATCATAAGGATCTATTTCTACCATAGGGTGGAATAACAGAGAATTCGATGACCATGAAGGATGAAGAATGGGATGTTCTTGACAAAAAGGAACTAGGAATGATACGGTTGAGCTCGACAGTGTCGGTGGATTTAAATATTTTGAAAGAAAAGACAATGAAGGAGATGATGGACGCATTCGCTAAACTGTATGAAAAACCCTCGACGTCCAATAAGGTATTTCTAATGCAGAGATTATTTAATATGAATATGTCAGAAGGTGGGTCTATTGCAGATCATTTAAATGAATTTAATGTGGTCACTAATAAGATAAGTTCTATAAAAGTGGACTTTGATGATGAGGTCATGGATCTTCTAATATTATTCTCATTTCCAGAAAGTTGGAATGTCTTGGTCATGGCTGTAAGTAACTATGTCACTGGTTCAAACAATTTAAAATTTGATGATGTTGTTGGTGTTATCCTTAGTGAGTAAATGCGATGGAAAAGCACAGGTGAGACATCAGATAATGCATTAAACATAGAGAACATGGGAAGACAAGATGATAGAGGAAAGGGCTCAGGGAACAACAAGAATTCTAGGAAGAGAAGATCCAAATCCAGACTGTGAAATATAGAGTGTTCAAATTTTGGGAAGAAAGGACATATGAAGAAAGACTGTAGAGCTCTAAAGAAACAAAGAGATGGACAGTAGGAGAAAAATCAGGAAGCAAATGTAAAAGGTATTGTGTTACCAGATGCTTTGATTCTTTCTCTAAATAATATTTATGATTCTTGGGTAGTAGATTCAAGGGCTTCATTTCATGCCACACCCCATAGGAAACATTTTCTATATTATTTTCAGGGTGATTTTGGATAGGTTCATTTGTGTGATGTTTTTTTTCTTCATATAAGATATGATTGATATTCGATATGTTATTAAAATGATGAGTGTTCCATATATATAGGGAACATAAGGCGACCATCCATGAAAGGATGCGTCCCTTGAATGATCATCAACTATTTGTTATTACTATTTACTTATTATATTCTATAGTTAATAATTATATTCGTAATTATTATCTTTAGAGAATGTCTTCCCGATGTTGTCCAAACATCAACACTCCCTCTCAACAAGGGAGAAATTTTTTAACATGCCACTCTTGTCTTTAAGGTATACAAACTTCACCCTAGACTCATGACACTTATCTTTCAGTCTTGGGAGACATCTCTCTCCCAGTTGAACTGAGGAGAAACTCCTTTCGCAGCTCTCCCTCTGAGCCAATTAAATCTCTCTAAGATTACGCTCACTTTGGGTCCGCATGTAAAAGCATATAACATCTTGAGTCTTTATCATTCCTTGTCAAATCCTGATGACTAGGACAAAGACTATACCAAGATCTTTCACCATAAACACACACCTATGAGTGCATGCTAGCTTAATGCTAACTGACACTTGGAAAGCACTTCAAGCACCTCGAGTCCATATTATTCCTTGTCATGATCAAGGAAGGACTACGTCTGTGCCCATTTATCACAAGTGCACCTTTGTGATAAATGTATCCTATCTTCCTTGGTCTGTAGCCCAATCTAGGAGAAGTTATGTCCAATGCTGAAACATCAACACTCCCTCTTACCTAGGGAGGTATCTTTCCATTGTAGTACACAACTACTATCCAGAGACACGCAGTCTCTACCAGTGGTTCAAAAGCACCATAGTAGAAAAATATTTGTCACACATGGCACTCCCATGTGGACGTCTAGAGGCTACTTCGTCTAGGAACACTTAGGGTCAGCTCCCCATAGTGTGAGACATCAAGGGTCAACTCCCTTGACATGTCCTCATGTTCTCTGAACATGGGACGATGGGCTATAAGCCCAAATTTACTTATTCCTTCTCGAATAAGTGTTCCACTTATCCCTTCTTGGATAAGTGTCCTCACAGATCAACTCAATTCAATTCACAGAGGAGTACGATCTAGAGAAAGTTTATCACACATGGCACTCCATGTGGAATTCTAAAGGCTACACCCTCTAGAAACACTAGGGTCAACTCCCATAGTGTTTGACATCAAGGGTCAACTCCCTTGACATGTCCTCATGTGCTCTCCACATGGGACATTGGGTTATAATCCCTACTGCACTTATTCCTTCTCGAATAAGTGTTCCACTTATCCCTTCTCGGATAAGTGTCCTCATAGATCAACTCAACTCAATTCACAGAGTATGACCTGGAGAAAGTTTGTCACAGATGGCACTCCATGTGGACTTCTAGAGGCTACACCCTCTAGAAACACTAGGGTCAACTCCCATAGTGTATGATTTCAAGGGTCAACTCCCTTGACATGTCCTCATGTTCTCTCCACATGGGACATTGGGTTATAAGCCCAACCTCACTTATCCCTTCTCGGATAAGTTTCATCACAAATCAAATCAACTCAGGCATAGAGGAGTACGATCTGGAGAATGTCTTAGGAAGCTGCAAACATCAACACTCCCTCTCAGCGAGGGAGGCATTCTCTACCACGCCAAGTCTGTCATAGAAATACTTGAACTTCATCTTGTTTTGGTAAGAACATCATCAACCTACTCATATGTAGGAAGGTACTGCACCAATACTTCCTTCCTCTGCACCATGTCTTGGATGTAATGGTACTTGATCTCAATGTGGTTCAATTTGTCATGAAACACTAGATTATTAGAGATCTTCACACAACTTTGGTTACCATAATGAATAATGGTGGATTCCAGCACATGTTCGGATAGATCTGCAAGGATCTTGTGAAGCCACACTTCTTCACAGACTGTCATACTTAATGCAATGTATTATGATTTTGTTGTGCTCAACGCCATAGAAGTTCATTTCCCGCTACACCAGGAAACCATGAAAGATCCCAAAGTGAAGCAACACTTGAAGGTGCTCTTTATGTACACTACGCTCCCTGCCCAATCAGAGTCAATATATTATTGCCATATTATATCAATACTGGAAGTATATCTCAGACCATGTCAAACTGTGCCTCACAAGTATCTCAACACATGCTTCACAACAATCTAGTGTGTCTATCTCAGTTGGATCATAAACTGGCTAAGTGCACTCACTGCATAGAAAATATCTAGTCTAGTGTTAACCAGATACATCAATGATCCAATCAGTTGTCTGTACAGGGTCGGATCAATCTCGTCAGAATCGGAAGAAGACACACATAGTTTCTTCATATTCATCACCATAGCTGTAGCCATGCGTTTCAAGTTTAATAACTCAATCTTCTTCAATTTCTCAATTGTGTACTTCCCCTGACTCGAGAAGATCTCATTAATTCTCTGCCACACCGCTAGTCCCCAAAAGTAGTGAATCATACCAAGGTCCTTTATCTCAAACTCAGAGGCCAACGCATACTTGCATTCAATAATAAGGCTCTATGTACTGGTGAGGAATAAATCATCAACGTAGAGGACCAGAATCAAGGCCTCACCATTAATAGTCTTGTAATACAGGTTGGGATCAACAACACTTTTGCTGAAGCCCAAACTCATCAGGTGTCCATCAATCCTCGCATACTAAGCTCGAGGTGCCTGTTTGAGTCCATACATGGCCTTCTTCAACCTACACACATGAGACTCCTTTTCATGTATGACGAAACCATCTGGCTTCTCGATGTATATTTATTCCTCAATCTCTCTATTGAGAAAATTTGTCTTCACATCCATCTGAAGTAGTTTCCAACCCATGGATGCTTCAAGGGCAATAATCGTCCGGATAAAAGTGTATTGAGCAACATAAGAAAATGTCTCCTCATAATATACTCCCTCCACCTGAGAGAATCCTCTAGCAAAATATATTTCTTTGTGCTTATCGATGCTTCCGTCAGCTGTATGTTGGATCTTGTAGATCCATTTCAAAGTCACTATAGACTTCCCCTCAGGTCTCGGAACAATATCCCACACATTATTCTTCATGATGGATTAATACTCCTCCATCATGACATCTCTCCATATTGGATGAATAGTTTCCTCCTCATAAAAGGAAGGCTCAAAATGAATGATGTGGATCATATTTGTAGCATAGCATGAATATCTCTAAGGTCTCTTGCTCACTCAAAAGGTATCACGAGGAGCTACATATCCTTCTACCTCCTGCAGAGTCTAATGAGCCCATGTAGGTCTCTTTCAATCTACTGCAATATCTTTGGGAACATCAATTGGAGCTACAAGTTCAACAAGATCAATTTGATCAATCTCAATGTGAGATCCTCTAGATCTCTTAAAGGATAACTCCTCCTCAAAGGTAACATCTTTTCTCACCTCAGTCTGTCTCTTACCAGGAATTTAGATCTGTTATGCCTTAAAAGACTCATTATACCCCACAAATGTACCCTTTCTTCCTGAAGGGTCTATCTTGGTCCTTTTCTCCTTAGGTACATGAATGTATACAGAACACCCAAATATACTGAAGTGTCCAACCTTAGGATTCACTCCGATGAAGGCCTCCTTGGGCATCATGTTCCTCAAAGTATTATGAGGACTTATGTTCTAAACATACACTGCATTCATGGATTCCTCTGCCCACATAAACATAGGTAAATGTTGATCATGCTAAGTCATTTTGGACCATACTTGATATATCAAGGATCCCTCATTAAACCAGGAAGCTGGAAAAAATCAACACTCCCTTTGGAGTGGAGGTGACTCCTCCTGTGTTTTCCATATATAATATAAAGGAGATCTATTTATAATTAGATGTGCTAACACTTCACACATTTGTGTATTGTAACCATTCAATCAAATCTCATTTTATCATTCAACTTATTACACATTAGGAGATTTGGAAAGCATCCACATGATATGGAACATGAACGGTCTCTCTTAGATCATATGTCGTGAAGTTGCACGCCTTCTCGACAATACGTTATTCGAAAGGCACCTCTCAAAAACAAATTCTTAGTTGTGTCTTAGGGTTTCCAAGAACCCTAGAGAAAGCATCTCCGCCTCCTATGAAGATTTTCTCAGCACCAGATTTGGCAACAAGCCTCTCTTAAACATTCGACTCTATCCAACGCTCTATAATGTGTATTAATAGATGAAACACATCTTTTATTAACATTGTAAAAAACTCTTTTTTTACTAATGCACGATTACAAACCATTTGAATAATGATCTCAGCTTCCAATAGATGGATCATAGAGTAGCATGTTACAATTTCTCTCCAAATCTTCCATCTTGTAGTCAATAGCTCCAGAAAGATCAACTTTTAGTATTTTGGGCAGTACCTAGCGTTTCAAAACATAGTTTTCCTTTTTCTGTGGAATGTCAATACAGAAGCAACGCCCAAACAACGGTTTTGATCATCATTTGCAACAAGATGCTCATCAACCTTCTTGGATTAAAATTTTGTAAGAACGCCTTCTATTCAGCTGTTAGGATGCCCTGGATTCTTAACCCATCTTCATGCTATAATTTTTTCGAGGCACTGTTGGAAAGAATATTTGTTCCTGTGGAAACTTACCTCGTGGGTAATTTGAGTTGAACTCCCAGGGCATTTCTTGCCAATGTTTTATAACATGCTATTTTTATCATCAAGACTATTGCATATTTTGACATATATCCCACGAGCAACCATGTAATCAAAGAAGCAACTTTGACCTCTCTTACAGATCCACTGCTTCCATAGATCCTCTCTCAAGATGCCATCACCACCGCTGGTTCTGCTTCCTTAGATTGTGGATTTGGTTCAAGGAATTCTTGATCTCAACACACTCATTTTCTTGGGCCATTACTGGGCCCAACCATTCATGCGGAGAATGGAGATATTGTTATTGTGATACTCCATAACTGGGCATTGTATAATGCAACCCTTCACTGGCATGGATTTTGACAATTCCCCATAGCATGGGCTGACGGACTAGGATACGTAACACAATGCCCCATTCAGCCTGGTGAAAGTTACACTTACGTATTTGTCATCGATGAATATGTGGGAGCTCTATGGTGGCATGCTCATAGCTCATGGCTTCGAGTTAGGGTTTATGGAGCCATTAACATCCATCCAAAAGATGGCGGTTCATATTCCTTCTCTCAACCCTACGCGGACGCTCTCATCCAACTAGGAGAATGGTGGAAGAGAAACCACATAGATGTTATTAATCAGTCAATTCAAACTGGAGGTGCACCGAATATATCGAACACTTATACCATAAATGGTGAACCGAGAGATCTTTATCCATGCTCAAGACCAAATACCTTTTGGCTTGTTGTTACATATGGAAAAATCATATGTCCCTTATGCTCAAAGATGCAACTCTGTATCCTTATTTCATATTTACGTGGGCCCTCCTGTGAGGGAGTTAGCCCAGACCTACTCTGATACCATGTTGTTTTTCTTCATATAAGATATGATTGATATTCGATATGTTATTACAATCATGAGTGTTCCATATATATAGGGAACATAAGGTGACCATCCATGAAAGGATGCATCCCTTGAATGATCATCAACTATTTTTTATTACTGTTTAGTTATTATATTCTATAGTTAATAATTATATTAGTAATTATTATCTTTAGAGAATGTCTTCCCAATGTTTTCCAAACATCAACAGATGATGCACCATGAAAAATTGTTGGAATGGGAAAGGTAAAAATAAAGCAAAGGAATGGAAACCAATGGTTGTTGAAAAAGGCAAGACATGTTCTAGATCTAAGGAAAAATATAATTTCAACAGGGAAGTTGGCAAGTGAAGGTTGTATATCCATATTTACAGATAAGGTGTGGAAGGTCACCAAAGGATCATTGGTGATAGCAAAAGGAGAAAAGGTATGTACATTGTATTTATGTATTGGTAATACTGACTCTTCTATCTCTTTAGTTTCTACAAGAGTGGATACAACACTGTGGCATCATAGGTTTGGACACATGAGTGAGAAGGGGATGCATATACTTTATAAAAGAAATTTTCTTCCATTTCTTAAACAAATTGATTTGTATTTTTGTGAGCATTGTGTTTATGGAAAACAGAAGAGAGTCAGATTTCTCAGAGTCAGAAAATAAAAGAAGAGTGAAAGGTTAGAGCTTGTGCATATAGATTTATGGGGACCAACTCAGGTATTATCTCTTGGTGGTTCTTGTTATTATGTTACTTTTATTGATGATGCAACTAGAAAAACTTGGGTTTATTGCATTCGACAAAATATGATGTTTTTGATACTTTTAAAAAATGGAAAGCTTTGGTTGAGAATGAGACAGGAAAAAGGTTGAAGTGTCTCAGATCAGACAATGGTTTGATTATTATTGTTAATACCATGGTATTTGTAGAGATAATTTAGTTCCAGGAACACCACAAGAAAATGGTGTGCCAGAAAGGATGAATAGGACAATCATGGAGCATGCAAGGAGTATGAGATTTCATGTTGGTTTTCCCTTACAGTTCTAGGAAGATGATGTAGATATTGTTGCTTACTTAATAAACAAAGGAACTTCAAGCTCTTTGGATGGTGGCATTCTAGAGGAGGCATGGACAGGTAAAAAGGTAAACTATTTTTTTTAGGACTTTCGGTTGTGAAACATTTGTCCATATTGATAAATAAAATAGAACAAAGCTTGAGGAAAAATCCAAGAAGTCTACCTTTATTGGATATGATGTTAATGATTTTGTTTATTGCTTATGGGATTATGAAAATCACAAAATAATTTGGAGTAGAGATTTCATATTCAATGAGAAGGTCATGTACAAATATCAGTCGCAGGGAAAGAAACAAGAAAAAGAAAAACCAGAATACATAGTGCTTGATGAGATCACTGAAAAATAAATTCCAAAAGTACCAAAAAATAAAAATGTACAATAACAAGAGCAACATGTACCTAAAACTCCTACAATTTTTGTTAGAATATCTACCAAGTTAAGTAGACCCCCTGAACGATACTCTCCTTCATTTCATTATTTATTGTTGACTGATTCTGGTGAACCAAAATGTTATGAAGAGGCAATGTAGGTAGACACTAAAAAGAAGTGGGACCATGGCATTCAAGAGGAAATGGATTCCCAGGTAAATAACCAAACTTGTGACTTGGTTCAGTTTCCTACAGGATAAAATGCATTACAGAATAAACGGGTTTACAAGTTGAAGGAAGAAGATGGAGGCAAAAAATGGTTTAAGGCTAGACTTGTTATAAAGGGTTTTTCGCAAAAGAAAGGTATATATTTTGATGAAATATTTTCTTTTGTTGTTAAAATGACTTCAATTAGGATTATATTAATTCTTGTGGTAGTAGAAGATTTACATCTTGAACAGTTATATGCAAAACCAGCTTTTCTCCATGGGGATTTGGAGGAAGAGATTTATATGTAGCAACCACATGGGTATGAGGTCAAAGAAAAGGAAAATTTGGTATGCGAGTTTAGGAAGAGCTTGTATGGCCTAAAGCAAGCTCCAAGGCAGTAGTATTTGAAGTTTGACAGGTTTATGACAGAACAATGTTATAGTAGATGTCATTTCGTGTTGATTTTTTTTTTTTTAATAACAAAATCAGAAATATTTCATTCACACATTTCGTCAAACACTTAG
>JASDQU010100656.1:54651-92904 GCA_032191745.1 Picea mariana
CAACCCATAACTCACAGAAATTTAGGCAACTGCCAGGGAAAACCCCAATGTGGGGAAACCCAACGAGAGAGAGAAATCTTATTATTTTGCTTCAGGAAAGTTCAGAACAACATCAATAACACTTTTTCAGCCAAGAGAAATACCTCTTACAACACAAAACTGTCCCCCACAAATTTGTCTTGAAAACCATGCCACAATCCGTACAATTGTATGGATTTGCTGAAATTTGACACCTTGAAATTCATGCCACAATAGGTTGTTGTACCTTCTCTTCTGTATGACCATCCTCCTTCAAAAAATTCTTCAAGGATGCCTCGAAAACCGTGCCCAATCTTGCCTCGATTTTCATGCCTCAAGAATGCTGTTGTACGGCCTGTGCGGATCCGTACAGTATGGCCTGTCCCAGCAAATAACACTACTGCAAATCAAAACAGAAAAAGCCTCCTTGGGATTTGTGCCCTATCTCTCTTGGGAATCATGCCCTTCTTGATGTTCACTTTCCTCTCTCAAGCAATCTCTCAACTTCTCCTCTCGTCTTCTCCGGTGTGTTCTTCTCACATCCTTAAGCATGTATATGTACTTTTCTCTTTTCCCAAGAAACCCTAACTTACATAACCAACTCAATCTAATGGCTATCATAAGTCTAATCTGAGGGATCATATTTAATTCTCCTCATTAATTACAAAATAAGTAATAAATGCTCATTAAATACTTTTTTTTTTTTTGGTCCCACAACTTAAAAATCACTTTAAGTTATAAAGTACATTCACTTTATAAAATCACTTTATTTAAAAATTCACTTTACAAATAAAACATGTCTAGGAAATATGACTTTATGTCCTCCCCATGACAAAACACAAAAACATGAATGAGGACATCCCTTGTTATATTTCAACATTTCGATCACTCTATTTATTTTAAAAAACTAGAAAATGAAAGTTATATTATCTTTCTATTGTATGTAGATGACATGCTTGTTGCGGGGTCTAATATGAAGGATTTAAATGTGATTAAGAATAAATTAGCTAATTCATTTGCGATGAAGGATTTGGGTTCTTCAAAGAAAATCCTTGATATGAGAATAACAAAAGATAGGAAAAATCACAATTTGACAGTGTCTCAGAGTGAGTACATAGAGAAGGTGTTGGAGAGATTTAGAATTAAAAATGCAAAACCAGTTAGTAGACCTTTGGCTAGCCATTTCAAATTAACCAAGGAAATGTGTCTAAAGACACAAGAGTAGATAGAATACATGTCCAAGGTCCCTTATTCATTAACAATTGGCAACTTGATGTATGTGAAGGTTTGCACAAGACCAGATATTAGACAAGCAGTGGGAGTTATGAGTAGGTATAGAACAATCCAGGTAAAGAACATTGGGAGGAATTAAAGTGGATTCTCAAATATTTGAAAGGTACTTATATTCATGCATTATGTTTTGGAGGTTCATATATTGTTCTACAGAGATATTTTGATTTAGATATGGCAGGTGATAAATATAGCAGGAGCAACACCACAAGGTATGTTTTTACTGCAGGTGGAACAACAATAAGTTGGATTTTGAAACTGCAAAAGGTTGTTGCACTTTCAACAATAGAGGAAGAGTATGTTGTTGCTATAGAGGCTAGTAAAGATATGATTTGGTTGCAGATGTTTATGGAGGAATTGGGAAAGAAGTAAGAGAATAACAGGTTTTAATGTGACAGGGAGAGGGCCATTCACCTTGCAAAGAAAAAATCCTCCCATTTGAAGACTAAGAATATGCAACTCAGGTACCATTTTAGACGATCCATCTTGCAATATGGACATTTGAAGTTGGAAAATATACACACTAGACAAAATCGTGTAGACATGTTAACAAAGGGAGTAATCGGGGAGAAATTGAGTTCCTTCTCAGTTTCAGTTGGTATTCAAGCATAAAGGTGAAGATGAGAAATTTGTCAGGTCCAAGGTGGAGTATAATCCATCAGGTACAACAACCATGGATTTGTTTTGATTAGTCTCCAAGTGGGAGATTGTTGGTTGTGGAGCCTGATTATCTTTATGCTTCATAGGTTTTTATTTTTAGTCATGTTTATACCCCATGAAGATTGTACACCTAGGAATAATGTACACCCCTCCACATGGGGGGTTGCAAGGGGGGATTCCCCCCTGTGAGGTCCAGGGGGCTCATCTCCTTGACGGGGGGGGTCTTGGGGCAAGTGGGCCCCTAGTGGGGGTTCAGTGGCGAATCCCCCAAAGGAAAAATTTCCTTGTAAATGTATATTGTAATTTCATAGTAAATCTGGACCATTCATTATAAGGTCAAAATATGACAGTAGAAGTTATGTTAGGATTTTTTTTCCTAGAAGGAAACCCTCTTTTATGAGGGAAATGTATTGCGACTATGCATCATTGTGAATATTGTATTATGAGAGGGAAGACTGTGAGAGAAAGAAGAGGAATTTATAGTGGGTGTGTTGTAGGCTGTATCCATTCATTTTGTTGGATAATAAAAAGGAAGGACCTGACAATTTCTATGGTGGACATAGACCACACTGGGTAAACCATGTATATATGTGTCTCTATTGTATTGTGTATCTTCTGTGTTTTATTTTCTCATTTTTTTGTTTTATTTCTCTGCCATCCTGTTTTTCTAACAACTGGTATCAGAGCTAATGATAACTAACAAGAAAATAGGGTTTCTGGTTCAAGTGGGAGCAATGGAAGAAGATGGAAAGTGTAGGGTCAAGAAATTTAACAGCCAAAACTACCAGTTATGGCAGAAGAGGATGGAAGATTATTTATATCAGAAGGATATTTTCCTACCATTGGGTGGAATAAAAAATAAGTCGATGGACATGAAAGATGAAGAATGGGAGGTTCTTAAAAGAAAGACACTAGGAATGATACGATTGAGCCTAACAACATCGTTGGATTTAAATATTTCAAAAGAAAAGACAAAGAAGGAGTTGATGGACGCATTGAATAAACTGTATGAAATAAGGTATTTCTAATGAAGAGATTATTTAATATGAATATGTCAGAAGGTGGGTATGTTGCAGATCATTTAAATGAATTTAATTCGGTCACTAATAAGAAAAGTTATGTAAAAGTGGACTTTGATGATGAGGTCAGGGCTCTTCTAATCTTGTGCTCATTGCCAGAAAGTTGGAACAAATTGGTCATGGTTGTAAGTAATTATGTCTCTAGTTCAAACACTTTACAATTTGATGATGTTTTTGATGTTATCCTTAGTGAGGAAATGCGATGGAAAAACACATCTGAGACATCAGGTGATGCGTTAAACATGGGGAACAGGGGAATACAAAAGGATAGAGGAAAGGGCTCAAGAAACCGAGGGAATTCTACGGAGGGTAGATCCAAATATAGACTGGGAAATATAGAGTGTTGGAATTGTGGGAAGAAAGGACATCTAAAGAAAGATTCCAGAGCTCCAAAGAAACAAAGATATGGACAACAGGAGAAAAATCAGGAAGCAAATGTAACAGGTGATGTGTTACAAGATGCTTTTATTCTTTTTGTAGATAATATTTCTGAGTCTTGGGTAGTGGATTCAGGGCCTTCATTTCCTACCGCACCCTATAGGAAACATTTTCTAGATTATTTTCAAAGTGATTTTGGACAGGTTCATTTAGGTGATGATGCACCATGAAAAATGTTGGAATGGGAGAGGTAAAAATAAAGAAAAGGAATGGAAACCAATGGTTGTTGAAAGAGTTAAGACATGTTCCAGATCTAAGGAAAAATCTAATTTCAATAGGGAAGTTGGAAAGTGAAGGTTGTATATCCATATTTAGAGATAAGGCGTGGAAGGTCACCAAAGGATCACTAGTGATAGCAAAAGGAGAGAAGGTACGCACATTGTACTTATGTACTAGTAATATTGGCTCTTGTATCCCTTTAGCCTCTACATTAGTGGATACAACACTGTGGCATCATATACTTGGACATATGAGTGAAAAGGGGATGCAGATACTTTACAAAAGAAATTTTCTTCCAGATCTTAAACAAATTGATTTGGATTTTTTGTGAGTATTGTGTTTATGGAAAACAGAAGAGAGTCAGATTTCTCAGAGTAAAAAAAGAATAGAAGAGTAAAAGGTTATAGCTTGTGCATACAAATGTATGGGGACCAGCTTAGGTATCATCTCTTGGTGGCTCTCTTTATTATGTTACTTTTATTGATGATGCAACTATAAAAACTTGGGTTTATTGCATTCGAAAAAAATATGATGTTTTTTATACTTTTAAGAAATGAAAAGCTTTGGTTGAGAATGAGATAGGAAAAATGTTGAAGTTTCTCAGATCAAACAATGGAGATGAATATTGTTGATTATTTTGGTTGGTTGTCATTGATGTCAACCCTTGAAGAAAGTCTGATAGCGAATTTCGGTAGCACAAAGGTTTGGGTAATGGACCCAAGTTTGTTTGATGTATAATGGTATGAGTTTTAGTATATTTGAAGGTAACACTATTCTAGATGGATACTACATGTCATGCCATTTTCAGTGGTATGTGTAACATCACATAACTCCTCACGGTCAGAGAGTTATGGTCATGTGAAGTTGGAGAACCCTCATGAGTCATCTACAAGCCCCAAAAGGTCAAAGTAGTCAAAGTGGTTGCAAATAAGAAATTATTTAAGTAACAAAGTGAAGTGATGAGTGTACGATAAGTCAAAGTGGATACAAAATAAATCATTTAAATAATAAAGTTAATGGAGAAATTACTAAGTGGACAAGTGGTTAGAAGTGGGTTAGCCCTAAAATAAGGAAAGTGGTTTAAGATGGTTAGAAAATAACCCCTTGAGGAAGCTACATAAAAGTATAAATAAGAGGCAAGGGTCTCTCATTTTAATCACACTTGAGCATATTGAATATTTACAAGTGACTGAGGTAACCAAAGGATATCTAAGGTGAATTTTAGAGGGAAGATGAAGTAAAGAAGGTCGAAATTCAAGGGAAGATAAATTATTTAGATGATGTTTTCTAAGTAATCCAAAAAATATTGCATCAAGGAGTTTGATGATTACTCTTCATACCATGGGATTTGTAGAGAGAAGATAGTTCTAGGAACACCACAAGAAAATGGTGTGTCATAAAAGATGAACAACACAATCATGGAGCGTGCAAGGAGTATAAGATTCCATGTTGGTTTTTCCTTACAGTTGTGGGAAGATGTTGTAGATATTGTTGTTACTTAATAAGCAGAGGACCTTCAAGATCTTTGGATGGTGGAATTCTATAGGAGGCATGGATAGGTAAAAAGGTAAACTATTATTTTTTGAAGACTTTCGGTTATGAAACATTTTTCCATATTGATAAAGAAAATAGAACAAAGCTTGAGGAAAAACCTAAGTGTACCTTTATTGGATACGGTGTTAATGATTTTTGTTATCGCTTATGGGATTATGAAAATAACAAAATAATTAGGAGTAGAGAATTCATATTCAATGAGAATGTCATGTACAAAGATCAGTTTCAAGGAAAGAAACAGGAAAAAGAAAAACCAGAATACATAGTGCTTGATGAGATCACTGAAAAGGAAATTCCAAAGGTACCAGAAAATCAAAATGTACAAAAATAGGAGAAACAAGTACCTCAAACTCTTTCAAGTGTTGTTAGAATATCTACAAGGTTAAGTACACCCCATAAACTATACTCTTATTCATTGTATTATTTATTGTTGCCTAATTCTTGTGAACCAGAATGTTATGAAGAGGCAATGTAAGTAGAAACTAAAAAGAAGTGGGAGTAAGGCATGAAAGAGGTAATGGATTCCCTTGTAAATAACCAGACTTGAGACTTGGTTCATTTTTCTGCAGGAAAAAGAGGATTGCAGAATAAATGGGTTTACAAGTTGAAGGAATAAGATGGAGGCAAAATTAGTACAAGGCTAGACTTGTTGTAAATAGGTTTTCACAAAAGAAAGGTATATATTTTGATGAAATATTTTCTCCAGTTATTAAAATGACTTCAATTAGGACAATTTTAAGTCTCATGGCAGTAGAAGATTTACATCTTGAATAGTTAGATGTAAAAACAAATTTTCTCCATGGGGATTTGGAGGAAGAGATTTATACGCAGTAGCCACAGGGGTATGAGGTCAATGGGAAGGAAAAATTGGTACGAAGGTTGAAGAATATTTTATATGGGCTAAGGCAAGCTCCAAGGCAGTGGTATTTGAAGTTTGACAGGTTTATGACAGTACAAAGTTATAGTAGATGTCATTCTGGTCACTGTGTTTATTTTTAAAAACTAGAAAATGGAAGCTATATTATCTTGCTATTGTATGTATATGACATGCTTGTCGCAGGGTCTAATATGCAGGATATAAATGTTCTCAAGAAGAAATTAGATAATTCATTTGCGATAAAGGATTTTGGTGCTACAAATAAAATCCTTGGCATGAGAATAAAAAGAGACAGGAGAAATTTCAATTTGACATTGTCTCAGGGTGAGTACATAAAGAAGGTGTTGGAGAGGTTTATAATGCAAAATGAAAATCCAATTAGTACACCTTTGGCCAGTCATTTCAAGTTAACCAAGGAAATGTGTCCCAAGACACAGGAGGACATATAATACATGTCCAGGGTCCCTTATTCATTAGCAGTTGGTAGCTTGATGTATGCGATGGTTTGCACAAGACCAGATATTTCACAAGAAGTGGGAGTTGTGAGGAGGTATATGAACAATCCAGGGAAAGAAAATTGGGAGGTAGTAAAATGGATTCTCAGGTATTTGAAAGGTATTGGTACTCATGCATTATGTTTTGGAGGTTCAGACATTGTTCTACAAGGTTATGTTGATTCAAATATGGCAGGTGATAAAAATAGCAGGAGGATCACCACAGGGTATGTTTTTACTGTAGGTGGAACAACAATAAGTTGGATTTCAAAACTGCAAAAGGTTGTTTCACTTTAAACAACAGAGGAAAAGTATGTTGTTGCTACAGAGGATAGTAAAGAGATGATTTGGTTGCGTAGGTTTATGGAGGAATTGGGAAAAAAGAAAGAGAATAATAGGTTATACTATGACAACAAGAGTGTCATTCATCTTGCAAATAAAACATCCTTCCATTCAAATACTAAGCATATACAACTCAGGTACCATTTCATATGATCTGTCATGGAAGATGGATATTTGAAGTTGGAAAAGATACACACTAGCCAGAATCCTACAGACGTGTTAACAAAGGGGGTAAAGATGTAGAAATTGAGTTCCTTCTCAGTTTCAGTTGGTCTTCAAGCATGAAGGTGAAGATGAGAAATTTTCCAGGTCCAAGGTAGAGTATAGTCCAACAGGTACAACAACAGTGGAGTTGTTGTGATCTGTCTCCAAGTGGGAGATTGTTGGTTGTGGAGCATGATTATCTTTTTGTTTCATAGGTATTTGTTTTTTAGTTGTGTTTATACCCCATGAAGATTGTACACCCGAAAATAATGTACACCCCTCCAAGTGGAGGGATTTCCCCATCTACAGGGTCTGGGGGAAAGCGGGCTCCTGACGAGGGTTCGTGGGAGAAGCCCCTGAAAGAAAATTTTCTTTGTAAATGTATATTGTAATTTCATAGTAAATCTAGGTCGTTCATTATAAGGTCAAAAATCTGACGGTAGAAATTATGTTAGTGTTTTTTCCCCAGAAGGAAACCCTCTTTTATGAGGGAAATGCATTGTGGCTATACATCATTGTCAATATTGTAGTCTAAGAGAGGAGACTGTGAGAGAAAGAAGATGAAGTTATAGCAGGTGTGTTGTAGGTTATATCCCTTCATTTTGTTGGATAATAAAATGGAAGGACCTGGCAATTTGTCTGGTGGATGTATCCCACACTAGGTGAACCACGTATATTTGTGTCTCTATTGTATTATGTATCTTCTATGTTTTATCTCTGCATTTTTTAATTTTATTGCTCTGCGATCCTTTTTTTCTAATATTAGTGACTAACAATTGAGAGGGAATTGATTTTAATATCCACCATCAAGTAAAATGTTTACAAGTTGAGTTTAAATAGTCACCAACAAAGGAGATATGTGGAGGTCGATTTAGACATACATGAAAAGGTAAAATGCACTGAATTCGATCTAGAATCCGATGACGATAGAAAAATATGGGCAAGTTTCTTTCAAATAACCACCTGTACCAGCCACCTCGCACATGTTTTGGGGAAAATTATTAAGTGTCGACTAATTGAGCATGTTCGGCACAAAACCCATGTCGTAGAGTTGTAAAATTCATTTCCAAAACTCCATAATATTCGTGCAAAATCAATGTATAATTTTGTATACGAAAATCAATTAATAAAATCACCATTTGTGTTAATTAAATGAAGGGGTGCAATGTTTCATTACTAAAAGACATAATGGTTCAACCTTATAAATTTTGGAAAGTATATAAGAAGACAAACAAGGTGAAAGAAAAGTGTCTATGTGGGTTTTACATTGAAGATCTAAAGGCATAGAAGAGTCCGAGGAAGAAAGAAAAGATACTTATGTAATGAGGATGGAAGGGTGGAGCAAGGAAGGACTAATGTCCTTTATTGATTAAATTTTGAAGACATGAAGTTGGTGCTTCCTAGGGTTGGTGCCCTAAATAAGGGAGTTGGTACTTCCTAGGGTTGGTTCCCTAAACAATTGAGTTGGTGCTTCCTCAGGTTGGTTCCCTAAAACAAGGGAGTTGGTGCTTCCTAGGATTGAAGCCTTGAAAAGAGGAGATTGGTGTCTCCCAATCATTATTGGAACTTGTATTATTATATTGATTTTATATTCAAGTTTACTTTTGTTGATCAATTGTTGTTAATAAGTTAAAATTATTAAAGTTTAAATAATTAACCAATATTGATTCACTCCCCCTCTCAGTATTGACCAAGTTTCCAACAATTGGTATCAGAGCAGGTGCCTTCTACACAGTCTAAAAAATGGAAGGTAGATTCCAAAGAAATAGATCATCAAGAGGGAATTTCTTCCAACAAAGCACCTATGTTCAAAGGGAATTATTATGCATTATGGAGTGTGAGAATAAAAATTTATCTCATGGCCCTTGGGTGTGATGTTTGAAAAGTTGTTGAAAGTGGTTATACTGCACCATCTACCCCACCTATTGATATTGTTGCAAAGAAGTTATGCAATGAAAACTCAAGAGCAGTCAATGCTATTATAGGAGGATTAACCAATCCTATATATGTAAAGGTAATTCATTGTAAGTCAGTAAAAGAGATTTGGGATAAACTGGAGGTCATATATGAAGGAGACAACAAAGTCAAGGAATCCAAACTGCAAACCTATAGAAATCAATTTGAAAATTTTAAAATGAAGGAGGACAAAGACATAGTTGAATATCTTGAAAGAATTGATGAAATTTTCAATTCAATCATAGCATTAGGGGAAGAACTCAAAGACAAACCTATTGTCTAAAACATCTTGAGATAATTACCTATGAGGTATGATGCTAAAATGTCTACTGTTGAAGACAGATCAGATCTTGATAAGCTCACAATAGATGAAGTGCATAGGATTCTTATAGCATATGAGATGAGAATAGGACAAGAAAAAACAACAAAAGGAGAAACTTCCTTCAAGGAATCAAAATCAAGGAAGAAGTAGGAGTAGGTACCTAATCAATATTTATCAGAGATATCTGATGAAGAAGTAGCTAAATTTATGAAGAAAATCAAGAAAGGGACTGGTAAATACAAGGGAAAGTTTCCTTTGATATGCTTCAACTGTGGAAAAGATGGACACTTTTCCAACAAATGTCCATATCCCAAGCAGGAGGATAGTGATGATGAGGAAATTCATAATCATAAATAACATAAGAAGGGTAAGAAAAAGAAAAAGAAAATACTACAAACAAAAGAAGAATCTCTACACCAAAGAGGACAACCACTCTTCTGAAGAAAGTGGAGATGAAGATTCAGAGCTTCTATTATGGGATTGAAAACTCAAGATAATGTTGTAGATGATAAAGAAAACTCTGAATTTGAAGGAGAAGTAGACCTAGAAGCAGAGTTGATTAGTGCTATGGAGTAACTAAGTATAAAAAGAAGAACAAACTACTAAGGGCACAACTTCAAGAGTTTGAAGAAACACATCAATCAACAGAAGTAGATGCAGTAAGAACCATCAAAGAACTAGAGCAGATAATCAGTGATTTGAAGTCTCAACTTCTAGAAGCTAAAAGAATTGAAGACATCATTTTAAATCAACTCAAGGATAGAAAAAAAGTATGTGAGAATCTAGAAGCTTATATTGAGCTGCTAAAACGTGAACTTGAGAAAGAAAATAAGGGATCAAAATTTTAAAACAGTTCAAAAATATTGGATGAAATTATCAGTAGTCATAGGTCACCAAACAATAAGACTAGTTTGGGATACACCCAATAATCAACTTCGACATCACAAGGATCTTTTAAAATACCAATCAGTTATGCAGATGCTATTAAAATATACTTAAGAAGAGAATATAATAAGGTAAGGATGATTCCATTGGAGACCATTTCAAATAAACAAAAATCAACACCCCTTACTAAAGAAAGAGATGACAAGAAGAATACAATCACCAGAAGAAATCCCTCTAACAGATATCAACACATCTTCCTTGGACATTGCTATTATTGCAATAATTTTGGACATGAAGTAGTACATTGTAAATCCTATGGAAAGTACAATCCAAATAATGTCCAAAAAAGCAAGAAGTTTAATACAGAGGAAAGAAACTACAAATCTTTCTCTCCTTTACAAAATCTCAATGTTGAATGCCAAAGGTGCAACAACTATGGCAATAAAGCTAGTGAATGTAGATTACCAATGCAATCATTGAAGATAGGAAACCCTAATAAACAAAATATAAGAAGATATGGAAAAGAAAATCTGAAGTACAAAGCAAGAAGAATGATGAATATATTGCACTTGAAATTGATGAAGTTAATAATAGGAGAATGGTGGGTAAAGCTTCTAATAAGGAATATAAAAATCAAAGTTTTGCCTATAAAGTGAATCAAGCTCAAGAAATGAGAGTTCCTAAAGATGAATATGACACAATTGTAGTTCTTGATGATGTCCTACAAATCAATAGTCCACTAGCCAATGAAAGAAAAATGGAAAAAGAAAATTCTAAAGAAGAAGATGAAGAAGTTTTTGTTACACAAAATAGTGATGATGATGATGAATCTTAAATAGTAGACCAACCAAAATAATTAAGTGATGATCATCTTAGAAGTTTTCCAATGTTATTTTGATGATCTACTAAAGCTCCTCCTCAACAAAAAATATGAACAAAAGAAAGGGAGGAGGATTCATGGAATACTTAAGGTTGTTCCTAGCGATGACCTTATGAGTATTGAAAAACATAAAATGATACGTAGGAATTTTACTCTTAGCTGGGGGAAATCATAGATGTGGCAACAAAAATCAAAATTCCATTGTTGTTTGTATATCTAAAACTGGAAGTTGACAAGACAAAGGAAAGAGAAAGGAATGTGCAGTATGATTTGGAGTAAGTACTAATGCTACAGATGCTACTAAACTAAGATATGATCCAAACCCAATGACATATTCTCAAAAGAATGAGAAACTAATAAATGTTGGAGTTACTTCACACACACCTAGGATTTCTTTTTCCTAAGGTTTTTCCTTGTTTCTTATTCATAATTAGTCATTATCTAGTCTCCTATATTTTAGGGGAGAATATTCCACCTGGAGAATATTCTCTTTTAGTTGACACTTCAGTTTGACTAGTTGAGTTGAGTTTAGATGTTGCATTGGTTTTATCACCATGCAACATTGGCATCATCACCATGCTAATTCGACCTTTCTTTGGGATCATCACTAGAATGATGCATTACCCTTGATTCCCTGAGTTAACTCCTCACTACTCTCTGTTCAGTCAGTTAACTAAAGACTAGTTGACTAGTTAACTCAACTAGGTGGCAGTTCACTCCCGTAACTTCCTGAGAGACTAGACTAGGTGGCAGTTCACTCCTGTAACTTCCTGAGAGACTAGACTAGGGGGAAGTTCACTCCCATAACTATTGGTCTGTGTCCAGATCACTATATACCACCACTATGGTGCATTGGTTCTCCTCCAGTGCGCACTCATTGAGTTATACATAGTATATCATGTGTAAATTATTCATTATTCACAACGGTTAATGAGAACTCTTTCATTCTTTCTCTCCTTCTTCTTCTTTCTCCTATTCTCTTTGCAAATGTGTGTATTATTGATTATATATATATATATATATTTTGTGTAGGCTCAACACATTTACATGGTATTAGATCTAACAGACTGCTAAGCAAAATCTACACCAAAAGTTTTTGCAGGTACAAAAGATTGAAGACAATGAAAACATGGAATTCCAAAAAGAATTCATTCTTACACCTTACAACTATTTTTCATGGAAGGAGAAAATAGCCATACATCTTTGAACCAGAGGGTTGTATAGGTTAACCTTGAATACTATTGAGTCCCTATTTTGACATGTATAATACGCTATCTTACCTTGTATCCGAGCCTTTTTGCCTATGTTATAAGCCTATATTTGACTATTTAATCTCAAACACATACCTAATAGCCTTGTTCATGTTCACAAGAGGTAATTGATGATTTGAAGCATGTTTGTTTAACTTTCTTGAAATAATTCGATTAAAGTGTTTTATTTTGTAGAGTCCTAATGGTTTGACTTATGGGCAGCCTATCCGGTACTTGCGCCATTCCAGTACTACCAGTCATCGTGCAATCTAGTACCAAATCCATTCTGGTACCCAAGGCAGTTTTGATCCAGTACCATCTATTCCGGTACCAAGTCATGCGCTATTCTGGTACTATCTGCTCCGCGCCCATTTCGACACTCAGATTCGCGACTGTGTGTATTCCGGTACCAAAACCCCTGTTTCCAGAATGCACTAATTGGACCAGTATGATGGTGAAGATTTCGAGAAGGCAGTAGAACAGAAGCTCCCAAATCAGTTTTCCATATTACGAGAGGCTCCATCGCTCATGCACTTCGTGTCATGAGGATGGAGTCGATTCTTAGAAATTCGATGTAAATATCAATTGTAAAATCTCTCAAACTGTTTAATTCTTATCTATAGATATTGATAGTATCATCTTACCTTATATAAGGAATGTTGTATAGGTGATAGTGTGTGTGGATAATAAGGAATGTAACGAAGTATGCTATCAGAACCAGATGATACATATCATTTTTATGTATGAAGTAAAGAACTGTTGATCCAATCTACTAGTTGAATTAATGCAAAATATCTTTTATGTCAATTCCTAAATGTGAGTGAAAAGATTTAGTTTGTTACTTTCTTAAGAGGTTCCTTGTTGGTTCGGTAAGGGCCCACTGCCCCAACTAAGGTAAACCTCCCTGTATATGTTCTGTGTGTTTGTGTGAATATTTTACAGCAGTGTGTGTGTGTTGATGATCTTTAATTAATTTTCAGAGTTCAACATTGAGTTAATCATTTTTGGATTGGTGTGAATAATCAGGTGCTAGATCGAATAGATATTTCATTCTCAAATGTTGGAGATGGCCATTTAATTATTTGAAGCGTGAGACTGATATCTTGAGTTTATGATTGCAATAGATTTAGTACATCAAGGAACCATAAGACTTTATACCTCATCTTCATGCTCTGTAATGAAGTCTCTCAGTTATACTGAATATTCCTTGTACTATTTTGTTTAGATTACATGAAGCTAGAGTTGATTTTGATTTCAAGAGTGATTGGAGTTGAATGTTATTTACTGTTTTGATTGCCACAAGAGACAGGCTTCTTAAGTTCATCCCTTTAATTCATGAGCCTGAAATGAACAGACTTGTTTCTCTAGGATAGAATCTCTTTGATTGGCTGTTTGTTTAAGTTTCATTATCAGTTTTCTCTTTTCAGTTCAAGGGTGTTTGAAGTATTTAGAAATCTTCGAAACAGAGTCTTTTATGTTATTAATTATTTCCTATACACAACAGACTTAGGTGGGTTACCTGTTCTCGACACATATAGTGTAACAACTCTTTTGATTACGAATCCTGGATTGAAATTTAAATGAGTGTAAGATATATATTGAACATATTTATACACCAACATTTTGGCGCCATTGTTGGGGAGTTGTAAATGGTAATAGGTAGCATTTTGAGTTTTTGATCGGTTTGATGAAGGGATTTAAAGACAATCTGAGGGCGGAAAGAAGACGGTAAGATGAGAGGTAAGAACCTGCGCATCCACTTTGGTGGGGTTGCTCCATAGTCAAGTTTTCCTCCTACCTTTAATAATTAGGAATCTACGTTTTTCATTTATTTCATTTAAATTTCTTTTATGAGTAGGTATAGGGATAATAAAGGTAGATTTATTTCTCCTAAAATCTCAAAAAATCTAGAAAAGAAAACAACAACCCCCTGCCCCCCTTATACTAATTCATCGAAAATTCGTGCAGGAAAAATTCTCAGAGGAGAGAACTCAAAGACATCAATTGCAACAAAAACAAAGGGCACTAAATCTGAAGCCACTATTTAGATTGAAGACATAAGACAACAAGAAAGAGAGGAAGCACTAGCGACCCCATCCAAAGGAGAAACTGGAAAAGAAACAAAAGTAGTAATAGAAGAGGTTGCATTTGTTGTTGGAGGGCCACACAAAACATTGAAACAACTAGAGATACCAAGTAAACCAATGGTGGAACCATCACTCAGTGGAGAGACTTCACCACCCCCCTATAGGTTGTTTGGAGACATGGCAGAAGAAGAGGGAAACACATCTAATGAAACAGAGACATTTGGATTCCCCATACTGGATATTGCTAAAGATGTTGCTATGAAGAACATTCCATTATCTTCACTTCCTCATTTCCAAGGTATGTCAACAGAAGACCCTAACTCATTTCTATTTGAATTTTACATATTGTGTAGGAGCTATAACTACACAGATAATGCTAAAAAATTAAAACTTTTCCTAGCTACACTAAAAGATTCGGCACTAAGGTGGTTCATGAGCTTAGGAGAACACACCATTTTGTCTTGGGATGGTATGAAGGAGACCTTCCTCAAGAAATACCAAGATTACTATAGACCTAGGGATGCTAGGAATGATATATTCAAAATGCAACAATCTGAAGAACAAAGCTTAGAAGATTACCTAGAGAGGTTCTTATACAATTACCAAAAGACTAAGTAGTTTTACTTAGACACAATGAAAGTTAGGACTGTCTTTCTAAAGGGTGTGAGGGATGATTGCATTGAAGTGTTAAACCTCATGAGTTCTGGGTATGTGTACCAAAATCCATTTGCAGACATAGCAGAGTATTGTAAAAGATACTCTTGCAGTCAAGCTAAAACGGAGAAAAGTATAAGGGACCCTACCAACAAAATTGTTAAACCCACATTTGGAGGTGTCACTAGGATTGAACTAGGAAATATATTAAAAAACTTTAAAACAGATATCCTAAACACCATCAGTTCCCAACTAGATACCATGAAAATTAAAATAAAACAAGAGGAACAAAATGTTGCGTTAGGAATTTTCTGTCATCAGTGTAAGAGGAAGCACCCTTAAAAGGAATGCCCCCTTAATGTTATTGAAATATGTGGTCTCTGTACAGGGGACCATACTACTAACGAATTCCCTTCTCTACCTAGACTCAAGACCATGTTCAAGGGAGGAGGAGAACCTGAAACATCCTACCCCCCTAGGAGACCATGGAAACAACAAAACCCCAACATGTTTGTAGATCCAACTACAAAATACCCCCAACAGCAATGGGTACCCCCCATGTCTTACCCTCAGTGGTCGACACAAACCCAACCTTGGAAACAAGGGTGGAGAGGACATGTATATGGGAATGTTCCCTTCCAACCAACAAATTTTCCCACCTATCCACAATACCCTTCAAATATTTCCCAGTTGCTCCTAGGATTTAACCCCCCTTCTCTTCTTCCGCCCCCACAGTTACAACAACAACTCGCACTACCCATGAATCCAAATATGCAGCAACCAATGCAAGCTGCACCCATCTAAAACCTTCCTCGGCCTACCCTTATTCCTGCACAACCTATCCCTAACCCAAATAATAGGCTGACACAACCTATACAAAATGTTGAAGTAAAAACCTTCCCTACATATGTAATAATGCCAACTCCATTCAATGGAATTGAATTAAGATCAGGAAGGGTTGTAAACAAAACAAATCCCACTATGGTCATCCAAGAAGAACAAGTAGATAATCACACAAATCAAGAAGAAAAAATAGATGTCCAAACAGTTCAAAGAGAAGAACAAATGACTAATCCATTAAATGAAGAAAGAAACACTCCAGTACAATAAGAAATTCCTTCTCCCAACTCCCTTGTAGCAGAAACACCTCAGAAAATGAATCCTCCTTACCCAGAAAGGTTGCTCATAAAG
This sequence comes from Picea mariana, assembly GCA_032191745.1. NCBI lineage: Eukaryota > Viridiplantae > Streptophyta > Pinopsida > Pinales > Pinaceae > Picea > Picea mariana. Next base: position 71,052 of record JASDQU010100656.1, read on the forward strand.
AAAACTGAGGAACCTCTAGAACATAATCTAGAGACTGAACTCTGGAACATGTGTAAAGATCCCACTACTACAGGCCATTAAAGACATACTTATCTATGATAAAATTGTAAGGGACCTTTGCATTAAAAAGCCAGGGAGAAAGAGGAAGGAGCCTCCTGTCATACATGTGGTAGGGAAGTTATCAGAGTTTATAACAGAAATTCCATCTAAGTATAGTGATCCAGGGAACCCAGTGGTAACCATAGAAATCAATGGTGTTTCTTTACCTAACACATTGATTGATCTAGGGGCAACAATAAATGTGATTTCAGTGAACACTATGAAAACAATGCAACTAGATCACCTAAGATCAACACAAACTCTGTTCGAGGTTGCAGACAAATCCGTCATCACCCCAGTAGGGAGTTTAGATGATATAATAGTTACTTTGCCCTCTTGGGAATAACCTGTGGATTTCTTAGTAATTCATCCCAAATCCCCCAAACTAGGACATCTAGTAGTACTCGACCGACCTTGGTTGGCCACTGCTGATGCATTTATTAGTTGTCGATCTGGAGAAATGACAATATCCAATGGCACTCAAAGTCAAAAACTTATCCTTTTCCCCCCCGCCCAACTAGCCACTGAAGTTCCTCTCTGGTTGGAGAATCCCTATGGGGAGGAGGACTGCACTCATCCCTTTTTGACACTTGAACAAGTAAAAGGAGTACACGAGCAAACTGAAGAACAAATCTTAAGTCTATTCTTGGTTGACTCAGCATGCATCGATTATCCTTAATATTTCCCTAAATACACATACATCTTTAGCCCCGAATTTCAAGAAATTTGGCATCTTCCCACTGCTACAGTAGCCACTGTTTCACAAATAGAGGAGGGGAAAGAATAAGCTATTCAAGTTGTTGAAATCAGTCCTGGAAAGTCCTTATATATCAATGCTAGCCTAGAAACAGATCAACAACAAAAGTTGATACAAATGATTCAAGGGCAATCTGGTGATTTTTCATGGGATTACTCTAACATGAAAAGGATCCACCCAGACACATGTATGCATCATATTTACACTAACAATCAGATCATACCTATTAGGCAGCCCCAAAGAAGAATGAATCCAGCCTTGAAAGATATAGTAAAAGAAGAACTCCAAAAACGCCTACAAGCCAATTTCATTTACCCTATATCAGATAGCAAGTGGGTCTCCCCATTAGTTATTGTACCAAAGAAAAATGAGAAATGGAGGATTTGTGTCGACTTTCGAGAATTAAACAAGGCCACCTATAGAGACTACTTTCCTTTTCCTTTCATAGATCAAGTCTTAGACACTTTGTCTGGGAAGAGGTATTTTTCTTTCTTGGATGGGTTTAGTGGTTACAACCAAATCCAAATTTCACCAGAAGATTAGGATAAGACCACATTCACCTATCCTTGGGGAACCTATGCCTATAGGGTTCTTCCCTTTGGGTTATGTAATGCCCTTGCTACCTTTCAAAGGGTTGTCTTGGCTATTTTCTCCGATTTAACCAATGATTGTGTGGAAGTCTACATGGATGATTTCACGGTATACAGAGATGATTTCCAACAGGCATTGGATAATTTGGAGAAGGTACTGGTTAGGTGTAAAGAGACCAACCTTTCACTCAGTCACAAAAAATCTAGAAGGATACTCACTAAAGGAATTGTTCTAGGTCACCACATCTCCAGTACAAGAATAAGAGTGGACCCTGCCAAGATTGACATTATTTCCCAAATCAAGATCCCTAGATAACAAAAGGAAGTTAGAAGTTTCTAAGGGCATGTTGGCTACTATAGGAGGTTTATTCAAAATTTTACAAACCTAGCTGCCCCCCTTTTCAAACTGCTGACAAACAATGTTGAATTCTATTGGAATGAGCAATGCCAAATCTCCTTTGAAATCTTAAAAACAAAACTCTCAAGTGCCCCTGTTTTGAGAGGTCCAAACTGGTCTCTTCCTTTCCATATTTGCACAAAACCTCAGATACCTCTTTGGGAGATGTATTAGGAAAAAGGGAAGGGCAGATTCCTTATGCTATATACTTTGTTCACAAGAACCTCTCACCTACTGAAGTAGACTATACTGTCACAGAAAAAGAATTTTTATCAGTAGTACCTTCCATCAACAAGTTTCGACACTATATAACAGGATATGAAGTTTTTGTGCACACTGACCACTCAGCTATCAGATTTCTTATGAACAAACCTGTTACAAATGCTAGAGTGACTATATGGTTGTTATTACTACAAGAATTAAATATCACTATCATTGATAGGCCTGGAAAAGATAATTCGGTTGATGATTTCTTGTCTAGACTTATTCATACAGGTGACAGTACTCGAGTAGATGATGATTTTCTAGATGAGAATTTATTTTCCATTTCTACTTACACCCCTTGTTATGCAGACGTAGCCAACTATATGGTAACCAGAAAGATTCCTCAAATTATGACACCTAGAGAAAAACAAATAATTATTCAGCTAAGTGCCAATTATATGTGGCATGAGGATAGCCTATACCGAACTGGACCTAATTTGGTAATCAGAATATGTGTTCAGGAAGACGAAATGTAGGATATCTTCAGAGCTTTCCATGATGGCCCATGTGGAGGCCATTTTGCTGACAAAAGGACAACTTACAAGATTCTACAGTCTGGCTATTATTGGCCAACCATCTTCAAAGATGCAAAGAAATATGTGGCTAGCTGCGATGATTGCCAAAGAATAGGAAAACCTATAGCAGTTGACGAAATGCCACTCCAAGCCCAAGTAGTGATCAAACCCTTTTAAAAATGGGCCTTAGATTTTGTAGGACCTATCAATCCCATGTCCTGCAGGAAAAAGTGCATCTTAGTTTTCACAGACTATGTAACAAAATGGGTAGAAGCCAAGGCTTTGTATTCATCCAATGAACAATCTGTTGTAGACTTTCTATTTGAGGAAATTTTCACTCGTTTCGGGGTACCTCAGGAAATAGTCGCTGACCAAGGACACAATTCACCTCAAATTTGGTCAAGGCTCTTACTGAACAATATAAGATCAAACATAGAAAGTCTTTTCCCTATCACCCCCAAGCCAATGGCCAAGTGGAATCAAACAATAAAGTGATAGATGCAATCCTCACTAAGACTGTTCAACTGCATCACAAAGACTAGGATGATAGGTTTCTTGAGGCCTTGTGGGCCTATAGGACAACTTGGAGGAATACAATAGGCCATACACCTTATGAGTTGGTGTATGGGAACTAGGTACTACTACCCATAGAATTTCAGGTAAAAACCTTCAGAATTGCCATGCAATTAGGGATGGATCTGAACGAAGCTAAAAAACAAAGGCTATTACAATTAAATGAGCTTGGTGAGATAATATAGGATTCTCTACAAAGAACCACCCTGATACAAGAACAAAGGACCAAATGGCATGACAAGTACATAAAAAAGAAGTCCTTTTAGTTAGGATATTGGGCCTTTCTATATGACAGTAGATTCAAAAATTTTAAAGGTAAGTTGTCTACTAGATGGTTGGGACCTTATGAGGTTGATACAATTTATGACAATGGTTCAGTAAAAATAAAGACCATTGATGAGAATCAAAATTCCTTTGTCATAAATGGGCATCGTCTGAAGGTTTATCATAAACCTCTGTCAAAAGAGGATTTTGTTAAAAATGTTCTTCAGAGTTCTGAAATGCAACTGGTAAGCAAGATGGTTTCTCCTCCTGCTGACCTACCACAGTAAGTTCAATTTTGTAAATTCATCTTCTGTACATAGGTGTGTCATTAGATAAAGTTTCTCTTTTATCTGATATAAATAACTAAAACAAAACAAAAGTTGGTTGTGTTCCCATGTAGACAAACAAATAAGGAGGGAATTTACCAGATGGAGTCTTCTTTAAGTTTTTTAGACTCCCTAAAATTGAAAATACCGGTGAGCAGGAACTAGCCCGGGCTCGAGAAAAATCCACGGGACAGTATAAATAGTTTCCTTTAAGTTTTTCAGACTCTTTAAAATTGAAAACACCGGTGAGTAAGAACTGGCCCAGGCTTGATAAAAATCCATGGGACAATATAGAGAGTTTCCTTTAAGTTTTTCAGACTCTGTAAAATTGAAAATATCAGCAAGCATTAACTAATCTGGGCTCGATAAAAATCCACAGAAAATTAGTAGTTAGGATTATTATTGTTATTTTTGTACTAAAAGAGGAAATGCTAGTAGGAGCTGTGATCACCTTGGTTCCAAAAGAAATGGGTTCTGTAATCTCAACAATTGGTCATTCTAGAATACCCTCTTGTTACAGAGCTCTCTTGCATTATTCCTCTACAAACTTTTGTTAACTACATGGTTTTTCAATTGAATCTGATCACAGAACACCGACTATTCCTACAAGCCACTGCCATAGAATCTGTGTCAAAAATCTCTCAAGCACCAGAAAACAATGTTCATCTCTGTGCATATCCAGTACCAATGGTCATCACTGTGCCAAATCATCTTTCTATGCTTATCCGGTACTAAACCCCATCTGGTATTAAAGAAGGGACCCTGCGCTATTCCTGTACTAGTTACAAACTTTACACATAGGTGATCCGGTACTCAGAAAAGTGCACTTAGGTAATCCGGTGCTTAGATGATCTCGTACTATTTTCAACTCTGCACACCGATGAGCCGGTACTGGTAAGGATGTGACTGGTAACTCTCATCATACTTTCAAGTTGTTGCTCAATTATTAGCACTAGGACATTCAGATTCAACATTTATTTTCATTTTATTAAAAGGAATTAGACTAAATATGCATTTAAAACATCTGGTTGCTCTCTGATCATGACATATTCCCTCTCACAAACTTTTATAAAATCCTCGAACACATTTCCGTAAGAATAATATGTCCTTATTCCTCGAATATCAAGAGTGCAAGGTCATTATGTCCCTCACCAGAACGAACTCATACTCCTTCTATCTATCTGGTAAATAAACCTCATAAACTTATGATTCTCTCCCATACTATATGAAGTGACACGAACCACATCTCTAAGAATATCAAATAATGATCCCAACCAATTTTACACTCACGAGTCCCGAACATAACGACCACACCCTTCCGTGAATATAGTCTGACGTCAATTTTCCATGAGTCCATAAGTCATTAGAGGATCCGACTTGCCTCACCATATCATCATGACTATCAATGTGACCATTGTAATATACACTTCCATTTATAAATGCTCCTCTGGATGGCTCTGCCATCCAGATGAGCATTATTTATCGTTGTTGTCACACCATCTACAGACATCCTGTGCCTTTGTATCCCTTGCATATTTTTCCCCATCCGGTACTCTATCATAGTCTATGTTTATCTGGTACTCAACCCTCGATCCTCTATCCGTGCCTCATCCACCCGAGAAAATTGTTTAAGCTAGCATGGGGGTCAACAGGCATGATCCCATATTTCAATTGTATATGGAAACAACAGAATATCAGGCTTGCAAGGAAAAATATGAACAGACAGGGCGGGTGCCATTTTTGGAGAAGTTTAATAGCCATCACGAGGGGATTTATATTGCCTTCGCATAGACATATGATGGATAAAGTGTGCAGTTTGGAGACATGAAGCTAACAATTACATAAGCCACTATAGCAGAAGCTACGGGACTCCCCATGGCTGGAGAAAAATACTTCAAGAGGGTGATCGTTGACAAGAAACTCTATCAGAAATTCCTCAAGCCAGAACACCAAGACCTTGATTGTACCAAGGGCGTCCCTCAAAGCTATGTCAAAGAGGAATATTGGACGATGCTCCTAAGTCTGCAGAAATTCCTCTCCTGTGAAGGAAGGTATGCAATAACCTTCATTTATCATTTGAAGCTTTTATCACATTTCGAGGGAGGACCACAAATTGATTTCCCTCACTTCCTATGGATGAATTTAAAGAATATGGTGAGAGGAGTGAGGTCAGTTTCCAAGAAACCTGAGACTAGCCTTCATCACCATGGTTTAATAAAACTTCTGGTTGTTCATGCTTTGAGGACACAAGGTAGTAGTTGGAAGCAATTACTCCAATATAATTTTTCTCAAGAAAGAATATCCAAAACTATTGAAACACAAGAGACAGGGATACACAGTGAGGGTTCAAACAAGTGGGCAAAGAAAGACAGAAGGAAGGCATCAGGAGGAAAATAAGACACTGTTACGCCCAACTCATCTCAGCCCATTGAGAAATCAGTGATAGAAAAGTTTATCGTAGGGGAACCTACTATATCGAGGAAGCGTAAATCCACCCAATCCCAGAAAATAAGTCCTACCTCAATTCAAAAGGATAAAAAGGAAGACACTGAGCTAGGAGACAATGTTCCTGAAGAAATCATGGAGGTTTCATTAGAACCAACCAACTAAGTAGAGAAGACCCCTGACCTCAACTTACAAAACAAGAGAAAGTATGCATAGTTTAAAGCATCTAGCTCAGTCCTGTGTCCTAAAGACCAACTATCACAGAGTAAGAAATGAAAGAAGGAGGAGACAGATCAACAAGAGATTTTACATGAGGCAACTCTCAAACCCCCTCTGAAATCCCCTAAAGAATTGAAAAATACTCTTGAAGTTACTCGGTCTTCCCAGAAACTGGTTGGTGAATTGAAAGAAACTGCTAAGTTGACAAGCAGAAATAAAAAGCTCGAAAGGGAGAAGACACAAATTCAAGAACCTACGCCTCAATCTTCCAAGGTAGAAATACGGGCTGGCCAGTAGAAGAAAACTCCATAATTCACAAATCAAGGCCTCAAGATAAAATTCAAGTCGACACAGGAGAAACAGGTGTCCAGGCCTACAACCGGTGTTAAGATTAAGAAAAGGAAGTTGTTTGAGGAAATTACTATCACTGTCCACAAGTCTAAAGAGGCCCTGCCCCCCATACGGAGGATGACCAGAAGCATGTTCAAGAAAATGATAGTTCCAAATATACTATATCTTCAAAAGGCACCCATGGATATTCCGAGTTCTCCAGAGAAAGGAAGTGGTTGTGGAGCTACAGTGAGTGAAGTAGAAGGGTTGGTAACAATAAGTGAGATAAAAGGATTGGTAACATAGACTTTGAGGGGTTGGAGGAAAGAAAAAGAAGCCCGAGAAGAGGTAACTAAGGAGGCAATCACATCTAGTCCAGACAAGTCTCTGAACAAACAAAGATTGATAGAAATGGTTTAGAGGCTGAAGCAAGAAGTTGATGAATACAAAGTATTGGACAGACATATCAAGGCATAAAATGCACAATTGAAAGAACAACATGCAGAGGTCTCTGCCAAACTCAACAAGGTCTTGTGATTGATCTAGTACACTAGGGTAATTAAGAAGGAATTGAGAAGTGAGGTTTCTAGTTTCAACATCCTGCAACTTGAGAAATGACAAAGGAAGATCCAGTTTTTCAGAAATTTTTTTGGGTATCAGTTTTTTATAACATTGCATGAGGACATGCAACACCTTCAGCATGGGGGAAATGTTGAGTCCCTGTTTTCACATGTATAATACCCTATCTTACCTTGTATCCGAGCCTTTTTGCCTATGTTATAAGCCTATATTTTATTATTTCCTCTAAAACACGTACCTAATAGCCTTGTTCATGTTCAAAAGAGGTAATTGATTATTTGAAGCATGTTTGTTTAACTTTCTTGAAATAATTCAATTAAAGTGTTTTATTTTGTATAGTCCTAATGGTTTGACTTATGAGAAACCTATCTAGTACTTGTGTCATTCCAGTACTACCAGTCATCATGCAATCCGACACCCTAGGCAGTTTTGATCCAGTACCATCTACTCCAAATCTATTCCGGTACCAAGTCATGCGCTATTCCGGTACTATCTGCTCCGTGCCCATTCCGGTACTCAGATTCGCAACTGTGTGTATTCCAGAATGCACCAATTGGACTAGTATGATGGTGAAGATTTCGAGAAGGCATTCGAACATAATCTCCCAAATTAGTTTTCTAGATTACGAGAGATTCCATCGCTCATGCACTTCATGTCATGACGATGGAGTCGATTCCTAGAAATTCGATGTAAATATCAATTGTAAAATCTCTCAAACTGTTTAATGCTTATCTATAGATATTGATAGTATCATCTTACCTTATATAAGGAATGTTGTATAGGTGATAGCGTGTGTGGATAGTAAGGAATGTAACGAAGTATACTATCAGAAACAGACGATACATATCATTTTTATGTATGAAGTAAAGAACTAATGATCCAATTTACCAGTTGAATTAATGCAAAAGATCTTTTATGTCAATTCCTGAATGTGAGTGAAATAATTTAGTCTGTTACTTTATTAAGAGGTTCCTTGTTGGTTTGGCAAGGGCCTACCGTCCCAACTAAGCTAAACCTCCCTGTATACGTTATGTGTGTTTGTGTGAATATTTTACAGCAGTGTGTGTGTGTTGATGATCTTTAATTTATTTTCGAAGTTCAACATTGAGTTAATCATTTTTGGATTGGTGTGAATAATCAGGTGCTAGATCGAATAGATATTTCATTCTCAAATTTTGGAGATGGCCATTTAATTATTTGAAGCATGGGACTGATATCTTGATTTTATGAATGCAGTAGATTTAGTACATCAAGGAACCATAAGACTTTATACCTCATCTTCATGCTCTGTAATGAAGTCTCTCAGTTATACTGAATATTCCTTGTACTGGTTTGTTTGAATCACATGAAGCTGGAGTTGATTTTGATTTCAAGAGTGATTGGAGTTAATTGTTATTTACTATTTTGATTGCTACAAGAGACAAGATTCTTAAGTTCATCCCTTTAATTCATGAGCCTGAAATGAAAATACTTATTTCTCTAGGATAGAATCTCTTTGATTGGCTGTTTGTTTAAGTTTCATTATTAGTTTTCTCTTCTAAGTTCAAGGGTGTTTGAAGTATTTAGAAATATTCGAAATAGAGTCTTTTATGTTATTAATTATTTTCTATACTCAACATACTTAGGTAGGTTACATGTTCTCGACACATATAGTGTAACAAATCTTTTGATTATGAATCCCAGATTGACATTTAAATGAGTGTAATATATATATTGAACATATTTATGCACCAAAAAATACAGATACAGAACTGAAATCAGCCATAGAAAAATCCAAGTATTTAAATCGCATGGACGAGGCACTCAGAACAATTTGCAGTCTTATTTCTCCCGATCTCCTTTTAAATATGTCTTCTTGTAAGACTCCCAATGAAGCCTGGACCACCTTGGAAGGGCTCTTTGGAAAAAAGGATGAGATGAGGGGACACGTGATGGAGGTGTATCTTCTCACATTGGATCCAAAAAGCTTCGAGAATATCCAATATTTCTTTACAAAATTCAAGGATTTATTTTCGCAACTCAAAGCTTGCGGGGTTGATAAGTTGAAGGACGAGAAAGAAATGGTTCTCACAATTCTCTCCAAGCTTGGTCCTGAATTATTTGTATTTGTATCCACATTTCATACTATCAGATTCGCCTCTAGAGCCACCTGGAAGATTCCTTCTCTTGAGGACTTTATCGAATCCTCAACAAAAGAGCAAACTAAACTCATTAACATGGGCACAATCAAAGGCCCAAGGGCACATGCACTCATTTTTCATGATGGAAGCCAAAAATATCAGAAATCTAAAGATAAAGATAAGTGGAAATATCATGCACATCCGAAGAAGGAAGGGTATACAAAAACCTTCATCGATTCCTTCGGATCTAAAGGGGAAAATGGAAGAAAAGGGGAGAAATGCACGTACTATCACAAAGGATTCCATTCGGAATCCACATGCATGCAAAAAAAAAAAAAATCTGATGTCTTAAATACTATATCAAAACAACCTTGGAGATTGCATCCTCGAGGGTGCCAAGAAGAAGAAGCCAAAAGATTCGAATTTCAAGAAAGGAAATTCTAGCCATGCCTTGATTGCCATCAACTCCTCTCTCGATGCTTGGATCATTGATTCAGGAGAATCACATCACATGGATACATCAGAAGAAGTCTATTCTTCTTTGGATGCATGTAAAGGTCCTCCTATTCTGATGGGGGACAAATCTTTTGTCGAAGTCACCGGAAAAGGAAGGATTGAACTCACCAATGAAATCTTCGAGAACATGTGGCATGTTCCCAAACTTTCTGTCAACCTTCTCTCCATGTATCAGATGAAGAATTCTAGCACTGGAAAGAAATTTGTATTCACACCAAATTACGTGGACATCTACGACATGCAAACCAACTCTGAAGTTTCTACCGGTGAGGTAAATTATCAGTCTAGATTGTATACATTTTATGAATTCATTGAACGTGATTCTTCTTTACTGCTTACTCATGCTGATGAAAGTAGTAGGATATGGCATGAAAGGTTTGGAAATTTGAATTTCAGATACATGCAACAGCTTAGCGAGAAAATATTGGTTGATGGTCTATCATACATCCATTACTCCAAGGGAGTGTGTGAGGGATGTGTTCTCAGGAAATACCCTCAAGATAAATTCGACAAGGGAAAGTCTCATAGAGCCTCCACACCTTTAGATATGATCCATAGTGACCTCATGGGTCCTTTTCTGCATCCATCAATCAACAAAGTGAGGTTTGTTCTCATTTTTGTTGACGATTTCTCACGTTTTACATGGATCTAGTTTCTCAAAAAAAAACCCAAGGTCTTTCAACACCTCAAATATTTCAAAGCCCTAGTTGAGACACAGTCCAAAAAGAAGATAAAAGTCCTCTGAATTGATAATGGGGAAGAGTATGTAAATCATGAGAACCATAATATTTTCCATGAGGCAGGGATTCAGTTGCAGCACACAGTTCCCTATACTCTGTAGCAAAACAGAGTTGTTGAGCGGAAAAATAGATCTCTAAAGGAGATGGCATCTTGCATGTTGCATGCAAAGTCACTACCACAGAGACTATGAGCTGAAGCACTTAATTGTGAAAAATACATCCAAAACAGATCTCCCCATAGATTTGTCAAGGATAAGACCCCCTATGAGTCTTGGAGTGGCCTCAAATCGGAAGTGACCCACTTTTGCATTTTTGGTTCACGTTCATGGGCCTGGATTCCCTGTGAAAAGAGGAAGGAACTTGATCCACAGAGCACTAAGTGTATTTTTGTTGGATACCCTGACAGTGTGAAGGGATATAGGATTATTGATCTTTCCTCAGACTGGCTCATCATTGAGCGAAGTGTCCAATTCGAGGAAAGGGTCTCGTGTGGACCTCAACAGTCACATGTAGACACCTTCATTCTTCCACTTGTCCGAGATGATGAGAATGCACATGCCAACTCTTATTTAGACGAGAGTTCTGATTCAGAGGACTCAGATGATTCAGATTTAGAATCAGTAAATTCAGATGCAGAGTCAGAGCATCCAGATGCAGTTGCAGAGCCAGAGAAGAGGCCCAAGTGGGCCCAGACTACTCTTCATGATGCAGAGGATCTCGTTGGTGATCCAGTCGATACGAGGAGGACTTGATCTAATTTTGAGGAGCCTCCTATTGCACTCACTGCCATTGAATCATTTCCTTCCAGGCATCTTTTCTTGGTTTAGTCTTTAGATCCATAGTGTTATGGCGAGGCTTCTGGAAATCCCTTTTGGGAATCCACCATGCAGGAGGAGTAAAACTCCCTCCTCGAGAACCAAACTTGGGATCTAGTTCCCCTTCCTTATAGGAGGAAAATTTTCATATGCAGATGGGTCTATAGGACCAAGAGTGCAGTGGATAGACAAATTAGCATATACAAAGCCAGGCTTGTCATTAAAGGCTTTCAGCAGGTTCATAGTATTGACTATGATGAGACCTTCACTCCAGTAGCGAAGATGAATTCCATACGATTGGCACTTTCCATTGCAGAAGCCAAAGGATGGGAAGTCCATCAGATGGACGTGAAGAATGTATTTCTTCACAGTGATCTCTTTGAGGAGATCTACATGGAGCAACCCCAGGTATTTATGCAAGACTCATCTTTGGTCTGTTGACTGAAGAAGTCCCTTTATGGCCTCAACCAGGATCTGAGGGCATCGTATGCCAAGATGGACTCCTACCTATTGTCATATAAATTTGTACGTTGTAAATTAGACATGAATGTGTACATTCTCAGGATGGTTGATTCACTTCTAATTTTAGTTCTGTATGTTGATAATTTGTTGATCACCGGTTTCTTGACTTTAGCGATTATTGCAGTCAAGAGGAATCTACATGACAGGTTTTTGATGATGTACATGGGTCCACTACACTTCTTCCTTGGACTCGAGATCAGTTAGGATGCATCAGACATCAAACTCTCTCGGGCCAAGTATGCACAAGATCTCCTTGAGAGATTTCACATGAGAGACTGCAAGTATGCTCCGACTCATTTCCTATTAGGATTCAAACTTGAGGATGGCGGGGATACTCCACTGGTTGAAAACACACTATACAAACAGCTAGTGGGGATCTTGTTGTATCTCACACACTCCATACCAAACCTATCATATGCAGTTGGCATAGTTTCCACGTTCATGAAGGAGCTGCATGAGCTACATTGGAAATTTGCAAAGTGTATCCTTCAATATGTACAGGGCACCATCACCTTTGGGATTCATTATGCAACAGACTCTACATTATATCTCATCAAGTTTACTAATTCCTACTAGGCTGGTGATAGCACTGATCGCAAGTCCACATCTGGTTACTCACTCAGTCTTGGTTCTGGGCCTATCTGTTAGTCGAGCAAGAAGCAAGATGCCATTGCTCTATCTTCATCTAAGGTAGAGTACAGATGGGTAGTTAACATAACCATTCAGGCTATGTGGCTACAACATTTTCTCACTGAGTTGGGCATTCAGTTTCATCGGTCGATCTTCATCTGGTGTGACAACTAAAGAAATCTAAAGTTCTGCAAAGATCCAGTTCGAAGACAATGGATGAAGCACATTGAGATCCACATGCACTACATTTGGGACTTAGTACACGAGGGAATCATCAACTTATAGTTCTGTCCTTCAGCAGAACAGACGACAGACATCTTCACCAAGACCTTCACTAAGAAAAAGTTTCATTCTTTGCGAAGTCATCTTGGAGTGAAGGACACAATTTCCTAGCATCTGTAGTTCTTCTTTTTACATACATTATGTAATATCCCTAGGCCGAACCCAATTGTAATGTAAATGAAAATGTACTTAAGTTGATGAGTTTTTTTTATATCATTTTGTATGCAACCTTCATGGCATAGTGTGCACATGTACTGCACAGTAAAATGAGGAAGTGTGCACATTTTAGGATACCGTGCGCAGCAACTTAAGTGTGCGCGATTTCGATGCCAGGGATCCTTTGTACATATGTTGTGTTTTATAGGCTAGTGAGTCAGTAATTATAAGCTAGGATGCTTATGTTTTGATTAGGCCAGAGATCCTAGATGTTAAAGGCCAATGTGCCTATTTTTGTATATGTCTCATAATTAATATAAAATACATCGTTGCACGCAGACTGAACATGATAAAAGAGTATGGGGGACTAAACTCCACTAGTTAGGGAAAGGGTGGGAGCTAAAAGTTAAGTAAAAGGGGATAAGCTAGGGATCTTAAGCCAAAAAGAAATATTATATTAATATTTCTTAAAGTAAAAAGTAGGGATAATTATTTTATCCTAAGTTCTAAAGTTGGGGACAAGTGGGCCAAAGTAGATCCCAACATGAAAAGTGTCAAGTTGGGGACATGCATACATATTGTTGGGACTTAGTTCATTTTCCACCATTCTTTCTATGATTCTTTCCATCATTCCTCCTATCATTCAGCCATATCATGATCTTTCACTCATGTAGTCAACTATCCTCCATACTTCCTGTCATTGTATCGAAACCTGTATCCATAGCCATACTTGTTTTTGTAGCTGGTAGCTTGGGAGATGGACTGAAGAAGAGGGTTGTCAGGCCCATGGGATATTGAAGATGAAGGTTGTCAAGCCCGCGAGAAATTTCTCTCTGGGTGAGAGAATTGTTGGGAATTGATTTCCTAAAGGTGTTGAACTGCAGCTATAGTGCTCTAAGACTTCCTGTCCGGCCTGTTGATGAAGCCCAGAAAGGAAGTGGGGCAGCCGAAGGATTGTTGAGCAGAGAAGGGGCACACTTCCTAGGGTGGGACATGCATGTGGGGAATGAGGGACTGTAGGTTGTTATTTTGAGTTGGCACCCGTGACAAAGTCTTTCCTGTTGTCTGAGATAGTTAGCCTAGTTAGGAATTCCTTTACCAGGTGGATTTTAGTCCCAGCTCGGGGGTGACCCACTGTTGAGAGTGATGAGCAATGTGGTCTAAGGCTGGGAGGTTCATGGAAGGTCTGCACATAGTTGGTGATATTATTACCAAGATAAGTGTCAACTGTGTGATAAATTTACATGTTGCATTATTATTTCTGTGTTTATTTTTATGGATTTATCCTGTGTATGATTTATGACTATGTTTATATTTATGGGTATTTCATGTGTATACTGCATGTATGTGTTTATTGTTTTTTTTTTTTTTGTGTGTGTGTCTGGAGGAATCAGCAACTAGTTGGGCACGTGCTCGCGTTACACGTGGCCGTGTTATCCAACCGCTACCACTATAACCTCCAGGTGTGCCCACGATGCTCCTTACGCGGCACACAAGGTAAGTCAGGGGGAATTGAACTCGAAACCTCATGGAACTTCATTTTCACGGCACTTGCCAATTGAGCTGCCCCCCCGGGGGTTGTATGTGTTTATTGTTATTTCAGTATGAATACATGCATTTACAAAATATGTTGGTCAATTTATGTTTTATATATAAAGTTCTACAAGAGTTTCATATGTATATGTTTTAATTGCATGCAGTTCGAAAAATTTATGTGGCATAGCTTAGTTGGATGCTGGGTATGTTATAGTATGTTCTGCAGAGAGAATGAAAGTGTTCTCTCGTGTATCATGGCCCGGCCTAGGTGGTCGGGGATGTTACAATATGGTATAAGAGATTTAGTTTTCAACATTGATCCTGGATGGGCTGAGCAAGTTGAGTAAAGTGAAATTTCACAAAGGATTCATTTTGAAATGGCCAAGTTTCAGTTTGTAGAGCGTCCATGGTAAAAACGTATTAGCGATTGTGCATAATTGGGAAAAAGCCCCAATTTCGGTTGGAAAATTCATGGGAAAATTGAGAAATTCGTCCAAGTGGTGAGATATTCTTTAGTTTATATCTGTTCTAGAAAATTCGGACCTAGAATTGGTCAAATTTGAAGTCACAATGAATCCAAGACAGATGGAGCAAGTTTTGTAATTAAAATTCTCAATTCGTGACTTGAGTTTGGGAAAATTCATTCCAGAAATGTCAAACCACAGTGATTTTTTGTTGCAGAGGTCGAACTAGTGTTATCGGGGTGAAATTTAAAAAATTTCATAGTCGCAGAATGTCTATGAAAGAAATGGGGAAAAATTTAAGCCAAAAGCCCCAAATTTCTGCAACGGAATTCACGAGGAATTGTTGAACATAAAAATTAATGTGCGCAGGTGGGCACACTAAAAATGCAGGATGCACAGTAAAAGGATTATGATATGTAAAAACTGGTCAGCACATGGAAAAATGGTGGCGTGCTAGTGCGCACGCTAAATTTTGGAACTGCGCGGAAAAATAGTGGCGTACTGGTGCACGCACTAAATTTTGGCACCGCGCGCAAAAATGTTGGTGTGTGGGAGCGTGCACTAAATTTTTGTGCCGCGCAAAAAAATGTTGGTGTGCAGGTGTGTTTCACGTGCATACACATAATAATAGTGCACATGGTGTGCACAGTATTGTAGAGCACAGAGGAGTTTGGTAGGTGCGCACGCAATATGAGTATAAGTCGTCATGCAATAGTGTAGTAAATGCTACATGCAGACTAATGGTGCATGGTAGGGGCATACTAAAATTTGGCATGGTGCAGTGTGTAGAGTGAAATGTGTGTGGAATATCAGTGCACGATACAAAAATGGCGCACAACAGGTAATAGTACCATAACCAAAACTGCGCGCGGTTGATATTGGTGCGCGACACAAAAGTAGTCTGCGCCTGTTATTAGTGCAACAAACAAGTGATGCATAGTGGTTAAAGGTGGGAAAAGCAAGATTTACCTTGTGGTGTTGCTGTGCATGCTAAATATGGGTGTACATGTTGAAATTTGTGTGCACAATTTTTTTTGGATGGTGAACAACAACAAAAAACCATTGATTTTCTGTGACATTTTATATCATTTGAACATCATCTTTTTGCAGCATGTTTTTTAGGCCCTTAAGAGAATTTTGAGGTACTCAAAAACAATTAGAACAAGGTGTGCCAAGGCACACTATGTCTCTACAGCTTAAATAAAAGAGCCCAGAGAGATCTTTCTAATGGTGTAAACCATTCATCAAACGAAGCTTTTATGAGAAAGTTACAACACAAACAATGGAGAGTAAGTTTTAAGACCCAACTAGCTTCAAAGAGCCATAATTTTCTACTCCGGAATCATATTGAGGCACAGGAGTAGTAAATGGAAATATATTGAGCCATAGAAGACACTCCTAGAGCTTAATTAAATTTCTAGGCATGCTAAAATTGTTTAAAATGGCAAAGAAGGTACATGTAGCATTCTAGAACAAAAACACGAATTGGCCTAGAACTTCAGTAGGTTGTAACTATCAGCTCAGAATCCAGAAAAGGGTGAAACTTGGACAGAGCGTCCATAATATGTATATGAGGAGATCCAATTGAGCTCCCATGAAAACTCCAATGGGGTAGGTTCAAAATTGCATAATTACAAGGCAAAGTTGGGCCAAGTTGAAGAATGAACAAAAAAATTATTGGACATGTTATCGCACAGTTTGTAGTTTAGGTTGAAAGGCTAAAGGATAAAGGTCAAACTAGTGAAACAAGAACCTTCCCCACCCAATGTCACCATGATGGGGAGGTTCTTTCTATTTAGGGATGTTAGCCCAAGGGAGACGTCCCCGGTAACCTGGGGTTTTGAAGAGGCTGGGATACAAGGTCAGAGTTAAAGATCCCCTTCACAGGTTACCACCAAAAAAAGCAGAAGGTCCGGCTAATCAGCTAATAATGAAGTATAGTCCCAAATGAGAACACCTGCCTGTAACAAAGCAACAATAAAAAATATATATATGCAGGCTATATACAAAGGGTTAGCACTTCATATGACCATTTGATATAATTTAAGCAATATAAAGCAATAGATATTGATGAGATCAATGTTTTGCTAATTATCTAATGAAAGAGGATTAATTCATCAATAACTATCAAGATGACAAAGCCAACAATATATTCAATCAACACATCAATCAATAAATGCTTTAGATCATCACTCAATTTCTTATAAAAGTCAAGAGGTAGCTGCATCAAAAATAACCAACTATGACATCAGCCTAGGTTAGGGTTAGGGTTAGTTAGTTAGGGTTTCAATATTTAGGGTTTTAAAGAGTTGTTTTGTACACTAAAGCTTCAACGTTGGAGATCAAATCAGTGCCTAAGGGTATATGGAGTCAAAAAATGAGGGCACAAGGTCTCAAGAGGATAATAACTCAGAGACTAGAAGGTAGGGTTCTATGGTGCTGCAAAGGCAGGGCCCTAGAATCAAAACCCTAGGGGAAAGAGGCTCACTCTGGTGTTGCTTAAGCAAGGCCTCATGCTCTTTCCTCCTCTAAATTGACTTGGCAAAATGGCTAGATTAAAGCATAAATCGAAGGGAGAAAGTGTTGCAATGACAAGGCTTTCAAACCCTAGAAGGTGAAACCCTAGGTGTAGGCAATCTAGGCCTAGGACGTCTCCTCTTTTCAACTTATAGACTTCAACGCTAGCTCATAAGAAAGAAAATCAGTGTAGCAACAGCTAGGCTATATCTCTTTTCTTCAATGGCTGAAAAATATTTCTCAACAAGGGGACATGTAACAATAACCTACTTGTGTGCTTGTTACCTAGGGTTTTAAATCAGAAATATAATAAGAAAATGTAAGAAATTATACCTACAACCATTCATTTAAGAAGTTTTGCATGAAAATTCACTTACATGTCATGAAGAAAAGCACAAGAAAACCTTAGTTGTAAACCTTCCTTGAGAGAAATGCCATAAATTCCAAGAAAAATCCTCCAATAGCAAGTGTGCCTCACTCAAACACCAAAACTACCCTAGTAGGGTGCAAGAAATCAGACCTCACAAGAGAGTGAGTTGTGTTATGTTCAAATGAGGGAAAAACATCCTCAATATATATCATCCAATGACCTTTAATTTAAAAATTAGGTCATTAAAACAGCCGACAAGGATGACTACAAAAATCATATTGTTTTTACATTAACTGCTAAGTAAAAGACATAAATGAGCAAAATATGGGACGTCAATCCCCTCTAAGGGAAACGTTTGCCCTTTTGGGGCCAGTCCAGCATCCAAAAGTCAGACGTTAGCCCTTTTAGGGCTCCTCCAAGCTACCACATGTGCTAGTAATCCAATCTAACTGCCACATGCTCAAGATGACATCCAAGTCTCCTGGGTGACGTCCTGTCCATCAAGAGGAAAACGTTCCATCTGAAGGGGGTCAACCTCCCTAGGCTGGGCTCAGCCAAAGTGTCTTGGGTGGAACGTCCTTCTTCTTCTAGTGTGCAAAGGCTCATCGTATCACTATCCTATCTCTGCCCCTGATGGGATCCCAACAACCATCTAATGGGCTCTTCAGCCCCATGGAGGTCCGAGCTAATCATCTCCCCATGTGTACTGGTCCACTGGTACCTGTCCGTCGGGCATGGTCCTGCATATCAAAAACTTCGCCCTCCATGGGCTCATTAGTCCTCGGGATCATAGAAATGTCAATCATATTTCATCATTAATTTTATCAAATGCATGCATAAGATCCCTAGCATATCATCTAATAGCTCAAAGACATTACACTGACCTACTATACAAAGCTGAAGAAAAGACAAAGTGACCTATTGGGCCAGTATCCATAAGAAAAGGAAAGTTCCCAAAGGATATCTTTCAAACCATGTAATACGGGGTGGTATGGTCTAAGGATGTCCAGACACAGTGAAAGCCAGGGATAGGTATTATCCGTGGGCGCCTTTGTAGGAGGTGAGCTGTACCTGTCATGGATGCAGTTCTTTCCAAGCCCTTTATTTCCTTTGTTCTTTCTTTTATTTATTACTTTTTCTTTCTTTTTGCTTCAAGGTTTGACCAAAGGACACTGCCTTGGCGTGGTGACCAGAGCTGACAGTGTTACCCACAAGTATTTTTGCAGAAATGATAAGGATGGCTTGTGATGAGACCCCCTTTCCCTTGGCCATGCAACCAAGGGTCATTGCCCTGGCGTGGTGACCAGATAATGGCAATGTCATACTACTAGATACCTATGAACATAATGGGCCGGCTAGTGATGAGACCTCCCATCCTCTTGGATAGGTCTTGTTTTATTATTTTTCTTTGGGTCACTTTTGTTTCTTATCGAGAGGCTTTTTATTTCCTTCTCTGGGATCCCTGGGTGAGGCATCTCTAGGTTTTATTTCTTATGGATTTTATCTTTTACCAGCTGCTTTTACCTCATGGGCCTTTAGCCCCTTCTTCCCACAGGACAAAGTGTAACCCCTCAAATAGGTCATCCTAATGCCTAGACTAGAGGAATGGGATGGATGAATGGGAGACAATATGTAAAATGATAATATGGTGAGAGTAGACGATGGCTCTTCAAATCCCCCCTGGTGGCTAACCAAAACCTATGGATACAAGCTTGCTAGGGCATCCCGTTAATCCCCCCAACCATGGTCAAGTGGGTTAGTGTAAGATCCAAGCAGTTGTCAGAAATGTAAGGAACCTGATGCATACATCTAAAAGTTATAATGATCAAACATGACACATACCATGATACCTGGACCTATTACCTCATGGAGCAAGAGTCTTCTTCGATGCAAGTCCAAGCCGATGGTGATGGATGTTGCTGCTGCTGACAGGAAAAGTCTGATGAAGAAGAAGAAGGATGGTCCCTCTAGGGCCATGCTTAGGTCAATCCTTCTCTCGGTACTCCATGCCTGGGACCTGTGGGCCTCGAGACATGATCTCCTAGTTATCCTTAAAAATCAGGGATAACAGGACAATTATCAAATAACCATAACTTCCCGCTCAAGACTCGAAATTGAGCATGGGAGCAGGCATTGGAAAGGTCTTGTACAATGGAATCTAAATATCCACCCAAAAAATTGATATGGGCATTTAATTTCTCATAAAATCAGAAGAAAGAGTTCTGATATATTATTGAACCAGAATGGTTCATAATTTTCATACAATTGTTGAGTCAGTTAACCTGACAAAGTTTTGTTGGCTACACATTTTTCAGAGTTAACAACAACTAAATCAGTTCAAGATCAGCATAGAGTCCATAGTAATGGAAAAGGCACAAGGGACTTACAGTCAGGAAGATGAGGTCAGAGGGATGGATGTCCATTTGGGCATTGAAGGAACAAACTCCAATGGACATGGATAAGGAAGGGATGAAAACATGAATATAGTAGAGACCATTAAAAATTTGTAGAAGGAAGTCCAAATCCATAAAGATGATAATGAAAGGATTATGAGAGCCAAGGATCAGGAGGATGACTTCAAAATGAAGTTAATGCAGAGCTTGAACATAATAGAAAATAAATTGGATAAGGAGAGTGGCTCAAGCAAATCAGGAAGTCATAGGTCTCCTGATGAGAAAAGAAGAACCAAAAGTATTAGAATACATCACCATCACTCCCCGAGGCATTCCCCTAAAGGAGAACACAATAGCTCAATTCCATCCCCTGTCAGGAAGCATAAGAGGTCTGGGGTGGATGAGCTACGAAGAGAAATTAACAAAATCAAACCTCCTACATTTGATGGTGAGCATAAGAAGGATGAAGATGCAAAGACATGGATGTTGGGCATGAGAAATTATTTTCAATTGCATAATTATTCTTCTCATGCAGAAGGTAGAATTGTCATCTATCAACTCAATGGAAAGGCATCCATGTGGTCGGATCAACTTGTGCAGGTGCAACACATTAAAGAGAAAAGTGTTACTTGGAGAGAATTCAAGAAGCATTTTGAGAATAAATACTTGACTAAGAGATATTATGACAAGAAAATGAAAGAGTTATTTGAACTCAAGCTTGGGAGTATGACCATAGATGAATATGAGAGAAGGTTTTTAGAACTGTTGAAGTATGTTTCTTTCATCAAGGATGAGACAGTTAAGATTCAAATGTATTTGAGTGGATTTCCTTCATTTATCAGTGACAAAATACAGTATGATGATCCCAAGACATTGGAAGAGACCATAAGGCGAGCTAAATGCCTATATGATAAAAAAAAAAAGCAAGGCCAAATTTCCAAAAAGCTTGGGAAGAGAAAAATAAATTCAAGGTGGATCGGAGGAAGAAGGGAAATAGGCCACCATTCTTCATAAATAATACTCAGGGAAAACCAACTTCTAGAGAACCCAGAACAATTGAGACAGGGGGTCAAAAGCCAAGGAAACCACCTATTCAATGTTGGGGTTGTGTTATCCCCGTTTTCTAGGGATAGCTAGGAGATCATGTCTTGAGGCCCATAGGTCCTAGAAATGGAGTACTGAGAGAAAGATTGACCTGAGCATGGCCCTGGAGGGCCCATCCTTCTTCTTCTTCGCTAGATTTGTCTTGTCAGCAGCAGCAGCTTCCATCACCATCGGCTTGGACTTGCATCAGAGAAGACTCTTGCTCCATGAGGTAATTGGTCCAAGGTATCATGGTATGTGTCATGTTTGATCATTATAACTTTCTTATATATGCATCAGGTTCCTTACATTTCTGACAACTGCTTGGATCTTACACTAATCCACTTGACC
>JASDQU010100656.1:92924-108787 GCA_032191745.1 Picea mariana
AAAAAAAAAAGCAAGGCCAAATTTCCAAAAAGCTTGGGAAGAGAAAAATAAATTCAAGGTGGATCGGAGGAAGAAGGGAAATAGGCCACCATTCTTCATAAATAATACTCAGGGAAAACCAACTTCTAGAGAACCCAGAACAATTGAGACAGGGGGTCAAAAGCCAAGGAAACCACCTATTCAATGTTGGGGTTGTGTTATCCCCGTTTTCTAGGGATAGCTAGGAGATCATGTCTTGAGGCCCATAGGTCCTAGAAATGGAGTACTGAGAGAAAGATTGACCTGAGCATGGCCCTGGAGGGCCCATCCTTCTTCTTCTTCGCTAGATTTGTCTTGTCAGCAGCAGCAGCTTCCATCACCATCGGCTTGGACTTGCATCAGAGAAGACTCTTGCTCCATGAGGTAATTGGTCCAAGGTATCATGGTATGTGTCATGTTTGATCATTATAACTTTCTTATATATGCATCAGGTTCCTTACATTTCTGACAACTGCTTGGATCTTACACTAATCCACTTGACCATTGTTGGGGGGATTAACGGGGTGCCCTAGCAAGCTTGTATTTATGGGTTCTGGTTAGCCACTGGGGGGGATTTGTAGAGCCATCATCTTCTCCCACCATTCTATCACTTTACATCTTATCTCCCATACATCCATCCCATTCCCCTAGTCCAGCCATTAGGATGACCTTTGAGGGTTACACTTTGTCCTGTGGGAAGAAGGGGATAAAGGCCCAGGGGGCCAAAGTAGCTGGTAAAATATAAAATCCATAGGAAATAAAACCTGGAGATGCTTCGCCCAAGGATCCCCGAGAAGGCAATAAAAGGCCTCTCGATAAGAAACAAAAGGGACTCGAAGAAAATAACAAAAACAATACCTAACCAAGAGGATGGGAGGTCTCATCATGAGCTGGCCCATTATGTTCATAGGTATCTAGCAGTATGACATTGCCATTATCTGGTCACTACGCCAGGGCAATGACCTTTGGTTGCATGGCCAAGGGAAAGGGGGTCTCATCACAACCCAGTCTTATCATTTCTGCGAAAATACCAGTGGGTAACACTGTCAGCTCTGGTCACCATGCCAAGGCAGTGTCCTCTGGTCAGACCTTGAAATAAAAAGAAAGAAAAAATCAATAAATAAAGAATAAAGGCAATAAAGGGGCTTGGAAAAAGTGCATCCATGATGGGTACAACTCACCTCCTACAAAGGCACCCATGGACAATACTTACCCTTGGTATTCACTATAACTAGACACTCCTTAGACCATATCACTTCATGTACATGGCTTGAATGATCTTTTGTGGAAACTTTCCTTTTCTTATGGATACTGGCCCAATAGGTTGTTCTGTCTATTTCTTTGACTTTGTATAGTAGATCAGTGTAATGTCTTTGAGCTTTTAAAGGATATGCTATGGGTTTTATGCATGTATTTGATAAATTTAATGATGAAATATGATTGACATTGCTATGATCCAGAGGACTGATGAGCCCATGGAGGGCGAAGTTTTTGATGTGCAGGACCATACCCGATGGACAGGTACCAGTGGACCAGTACACATGGGGATATGATTAGCTCGGACCTCCATGGGGCTGAAGAGCCCATCAGATGGTTGCTGGGATGGCAGAGACTGGACAACATTATGATGAGCCATTACACAAGAAGAAAGAAGGACGTTCCACCCAGGACACTTGGGTAGAGCCCGTCCTAGGGGGAATCACCCAATGCAGATGGAACATTTGCCTTTGATGGACAGGATGTCACCTGGGAGAGATGGATGTTGTCTGGAGCGTGTGGTACTGTGTTGAGGTCATTTGGCATGTGTGGCAGCTTGGAGGAGCCCTAGAAGGGCCAACATTTAGTTTCTGGATGCTGTATTTTCCCAAAAAGGGCCAACGTCTCCCTCAGAAGGGCTTGACGTCCCTCTTTTTTCTCATATTATGACATTTTTCTAGAAGTTAATGTAAAAACAGTGTAAATTTTATAGTCATCCCTGTCAGCTTTTTTAATGACCTAAATTTTAATTCAAAGGTCATGGATTGGTATAAATAGAGGACGTTTTTCCTCATTTTAAAGATAACAAAAAACTCACTCTCTAGTGAGAGATTATCTAGTAGTCTTTTTCTTGGTATTTTGGGTGTTGGAAGTGAGGTGCAACTCTTCTTGGAGGATCTCTCTTGGCATTTATGGTGTTTCTCTCATGGAAGGTTTACAACTAGGGTTTGATTATGCATTCTTCATGATATGTAAGTGAATTTTTCATGAAAAATTTCTTAAATGAATGGTTGTAGGCTTAATTTCTTACATTTGCTATATTATTGCTATTATATTGCTGAATCTTGAAACCCTAGGTAGAAAGCACACTAGTAGGTCATTGCTATATGTCCCCATGCTTGAGAAATTGTTTTAGCCATTGATAAGGGAAGATATAGCCTAGCCATTGCTACACTTATCTCCCTTTTTCTGAGTTAGCATTAAAGTATAGGTTGAAGAGAGGAGACGTCCTAGGCCTAGTTAATTCTACTCCTAGGGTTTTAACCTTCTAGGGTTTGAGAAGCCTTTCTCCTACAACACTATTCTCCCTTAGATCTGTACTTTGAAGCTAGCCGTTTTGCCAAGAGTATTTAGAGAAAGAGGAAGGAGCATGAGGCCTTGCTTAAGCAACACCGGAATGAGCCTCCTTCCCTTAGGGTTATGATTCTAGGGCCCTGCCATTGCAGCACCATAGAACCTAACCTTCTAGTCTTTAAATTTTAAATCCTCCTGAGATCTTTTGCCCTTACATTGACTCCATTTACCCTAAGGCATTGGTATTCTTTCCAATGTGGAGCTTGAAGTGTGCCAATTCATCTTTTAAAACTTTAATTTTTTGAAACCCTAACTAACCCTAACGCCACTAACTAGGGATGACATCATACCTGACGCAGCAAGCCCTCTAACTTAGCAATTAATGATGACGTCAAGCATTTATTGAGCTTTTTTTTATTGATAATATTGTTGGCTTGGTCATCCCGTGATAGATATTGATGAATTGGTGATTTTTCAGTGGTTAATTAGTGAAACGTTGAACTCATCTTATCTCTTACTTTTCTTTTTTGAATGAAATCAGATAATTGAGAAGTACTAACCCTTTGAATTTATAACCTGCAAATATACATATAGTGTTGTTATTGTCTTGTTCCAGGCAGGTGTTCTCAACAGGGAATTCACTTCTTTATTAGATGATTGGCCGAATTATCTGATACCAGTGGTAACCTGTGAGGAGGGATAAACTTAACTTTTGAACTTTTACTCTTTGCCTCTTCAAACCCCAGGTTACCAGGGACGTCTCCCCTGGGATAACCTCCCTAAACAGAAAGAGCCCCCCATTGAGGTGACATTGGGTGGGGAGGTTCTTGTTACGCCAGTTTGACCCTTATCCTTTAGCCTTATAACCTAAAATACAAACTACGCGATAACATTTTGGTGCCATTGTCGGGGAACACTGAGTCAATCTTCCTCAACGACAAATCCTTTGGTAAGCCTTGCCTCAAAGACTTTACTCCTACAAGCTTACCTAGCGAATCCACTAAGACTTTATTCCCCTATTCTTAGATAGTTTCAAGAAAACTATCTGGCGACTCCATGAAGACCCGTAGCGGGAAACTATATTCAAATCCCGCTACTGTGACAACCACCACTCTAACAAACCCTATACCTCCAATCAATCCAAATCCTCACAAATGGTCTCACTCAGAGAGTTTCAATTGCTTTGACTTTAGCAACATCCAAGGTGGAGTACATGATTTGCCCACAAATGCAAACTCTTGGCTACCTTTCTTTTCAGGAAAGGGTACCCCTGGAAACACACATTGGACCCATTTTTGCGACAGTGTTGACTTTCATTTGTCTGGTCAATACCACCTTGATGTCTTTATGAGGCTCTTTGCGAGTTCTCTTATAGGATATGCTAAAGTCTGGATTGATGGATACCCCAAGGGAAGCATAAAAAACATTGAAGAGCTGCAAAAGGCCTTTAAAATAAGGTGGTGTGATAATGAGCATTCACAAGACTCCTTTTCTCACTACCTCAACATTTGCAAAGGACCTTGTGAAATTACAAGAGATTTCAGTGATAGGTTCAATCTTGTCCTTAAAAAGATCTGGTCAAAGGTTGGTTCAGAACAAGCCATCATCGATCATTACCTGTCCTCCTTAGAAGGAACATTGCAATTCAATGTTAAGGACCAGTCACCAACAACCTTAGAAGAAGCACAAGACATGGCCTTTCAGATTGAAATAAATATTGATTTTGATGACTACATTCAGCAAAGAAACCTGAATTGTGAACTATGGGATCCAGACAATGAACCTATGCCAGAACCTGAACTTCCAAGTGTCCTCCAGATCGAATTAGCTCCCGCCAAAAGGAAATGGATTCTTTCTCATAAGAGTGATATCTCTTCCCAAGAACCTCCATTGAAGAAGGCCCATCCAGAGGACGAAGATAGGGATGCATCACACAAAAGAATCGAGCCAAGTCTCCTTCAAGACTTCTCTCTTTTTATTCATCAAGTGGGAGACCCAATTTCTAAAAATTGTGAGTTCAAACCCTTTTATGTCTCCCTCCGAGTCAAATATTTTCTCCTCCACAATTGTCTACTGCACCCAAAATCCAAAACCAATATAATGACAGAATAAGTTATGCAACGATTGGGCCTAAAAATCTCACAAGCAAATACCAGAGACAATTTCGCTAAGAGAATCATTAACAATCTTGAGGTAGCCTTTGACTCCTGTCCCAACGCTCCTTTCTTGATGAATGTGGTTGTCATGAACGATATTAATAATTTTGGGATTTTCCTCTGCAATGACCTTATTGAACACTTGAATGGAAGCATTCACAAAGAGCATCCCAGAGCCATCATCCCTCATCATGAAGGAGGATTTTATACCATCTACAATGAACCCTTTGTCGGATCACCAGTTGAAAGCCCCGATGGGATAGATGATCAACTTTTATGCATCAACAGTGGTTTGAATGATTGGTTCATTCAGGAAGGAAAGTTGGATATGAACACAGTTGAAGAAACAAAAGGAATCTGGACCTTAGAATTTGATGGCTCACACTCAAGTTTTAGATCAGGCGCTGGAATAGTATTGACAGCTCCGTCAGGTGAGGTCTTCTACCATTCATATAGGCTGGAATTCCGTTGCACCAACAATGTGGCTGAATATGAAGCTTTGATTCTGGGACTCAATCTGGCAATCGATAAAGGCATCACAATCCTAGAGGTGAAAGGTGACTTAGATCTCATCGTGTCGTAAGTTTTAATGAGATTTGCAACTAAGAATGAGAAGTTAAAGAAGTATCGAGATGTAGCTTAGACTCTTTCAAAATCCTTCAAAAAGATATCAATTGAAGTTGTTCCTCTAGAATAAAACCACGTGGTTGATGCTCTGGCTGTCTCAGCTTCCACTCTGCAACCATGCAAAGGACCTCTTCATGATCAGTGTAGAATGGAGGTTCTTTTTAGACCTTCTATCCCTGACAATATAGAGCACTGGCAGGTCTTCGAAGACGACGATCAAATTATCAGATTCATGGAGAATAGCAAAGAATTCATGGACACACAAGTTGCTTTCCTGGATGATTCTATGGACTTGGAAATCATCAACCTACAAAACAATACCTTGCCAAAGGGTTGCATTCCTCTAGAGAATCTATTTGACAGGCATGACATTTTCAAAGGAAAAAGAACTAATAAGCAAGCTGAGGAGGCCTTGGAATTCAACATTGGTACTGAGATGGACCCGAGAATGGTCAAGATAGGAAAGGGGACTACCGAGAAAGAGAGGAAGGAAATACTGGAGCTCATTAGGGAGTTCAGAGATACCTTTGCTTGGAATTATGATGACTTAAAGGCCTGTAGAGGAGATGTTATCCAACATGCTATACCCTTGGTGAAAGGAGCCAAGCCATTCTGACAGAAGTTAAGGCACATCAACCCGAAGTTGGCTGGATAGATACAAAAGGAACTTCAAAAGATGGTTGACGCTGGTATCATAGCCCCAATCAGGTATTCTTCTTGGATGTCAAACTTGGTAGTTGTTCAGAAGAAAAATGGTGATATCCGCCTATGTGTTGATTTCYGCAACCTCAACCAGTTGTCATTAAAGGATAATTATCCTCTCCCAAACATGGAACATCTGCTTCAACGAGTCACAAGGGTAGGGATGATGTCTATGCTGGATGGATTCTCGGGACACAACCAAGTTKTACTCAAAAGGGAGGATCAACTCAAGACTGCGTTTGCTACGCCCTAGGGAACTTTTATGTACTTGAGAATGCCATTTGGCCTCATGAATGCAGGTGCCACCTTTCAGAGAGCAATGGATTTTGCCTTCAGAGACCTTAAATAGAAGATCATAGAAATTTACTAGGTGACCTCACAGTTGTGTCCAAAGATAGGAAAGACCGTCTCTCCCACCTCAGTATTGTTTTCGAACGGTGTAGGAAGTATGGCATCTCACTAAATCCTAAGAAGTCCATTTTTGGGATTGATGAAGGAAAACTGTTGGGACACGTGGCCTCGCCAGGGGGAGTCTCCATTGATCCCGAAAGAGTCCAATCCATAAAGGATGTCCATCCTCCAGTCAACAAGAAAGCCCTACAATCTTTCCTTGGAAAAATCAACTTCATCCGCAGATTTGTGCCTAACTTTGCTGAAAGGATAAAACCATTAAGTGCTTTGCTGAAGAAGGATGTTTCTTTCAGGTGGGGAAATGAGACTAACAGATCTTTTGAAGATATCAAGAATGCCATCTCCCAAGCCCCCGTCTTGATCAGTCCTGATTTTTCTCAAGATTTCATAATTTTCTCATTTGCATCTCAGGATACTATTGCAGGTGTATTGATGCAGAAGGATGCTAACAACTATGAACATCCCGTAGCATTTATGAGCAAAGTCTTAAGAGATTCAGAATTGAACTACTCCATCACAGAGAAGCAAGCCTATGCCTTTTTTAAATCCCTCAAACATTTCAGAAATTACATCGGTTACAATAAAATCAAGGCTTATATCCCGTACCCAGCCGTGAAGGATGTTTTATCACAACAAGAATGTATGGGCACTTGAGGAAAGTGGGTTTTGAAAATCCAGGAGTATGACTTAGAGATAAAACCCACCAAGATAATAAAGGGACAAGGTTTGGCCCAAATGCTGACTGAAAGCAACCAGGAATCCATACAGATCGGTGAAAATGAGCAGGTGAATGTAATAGCCAGTGAACTGGAACATGATGAATGGTATTCTGACATAGTTTGTTATCTAAAGAACTTGTCCTGCCCTGATCACCTAGTGGATTACAAGAGGAGAGATTTGAGGTTTAAGGCTATGAAGTATTTCCTGATCGAAGATGGACTTGGATGGAAGAATCCTAATGGCATTATACTTCGATGCGTAAGCAAGGACGAGGCAAAGAAAATCTTGGAGGAATTGCATTCTGGGCATTGCGGTGGACATTTTGTTGCACGTACTACTGCCCATAAGATTTTGAGGGCTGGTTATTATTGGCCAACACTTTTCTCAGATGCTTATCAACACATTCGATCTTGCCAACCTTACCAATACTTCACCAACAAACCAAAGCTTCCAGCCCAGCCTTTGAAACCAGTAGTAGTGGAAGCACCATTTCAACAATGGGGTCTGGACTTTATCGGTGAATTCAAAGACAATTCGAGTAATGACTATAGATGGATCCTGACAGCCACAAATTATTTCACTAGATGGGTTGAATCAATTCCTACAAAGAAGGCCACTGAAGAGGTTGTCATGAACTTCTTAGAAGATCGGATCATAACCAGGTTTGGGGTCCCTTCCAAGATCACTACGGATAATGCCAAAGCTTTCAGCTCCTACTCCCTGATAGAGTTTTGTTTCAAATATGGCATTACCCTATCCCATTCCTTGAACTACTACCCACAAGGGAATGGATTAGCATAATCAACCAACAAGAATCTCATGAATATCCTAAAAAAGGTCGTCGGGGAAAATAAGAAATCATGGGATAGTAAAATAAAGTATGCAGTATGGGCAGATCGAATAACAATGAAGACATCCATAGGGAAAACCCCTTTTGAGCTGGTATATGGACTTGAAGAAAAAATTCATGTAAACCTCCAAATTCCTATCCTCTGATTCACGCAACAATACGACACAGATGCAGAGGCAATCCAAGGAAGAATAAATCAGCTGATAGAATTAAACGAAACATGAAGAACTGCCTTGGGACAAATGACAAGGAACCAAGAGAAGATAAAGAACACTTTTGATCACAAAGCTAAGGAAAGAAGTTTTGCCAAGGGAGATCTTGTCCTACTATGGGATAAAAGGAAAGAGAAACCTAGTATGCACAAAAAATTTGACAACCTATGGGGAGGCCCTTATAAGATCGAGAGTTGCATAGGTACAAATTCTTTCAACGTGGAGACAATGGAAGGAGATATTCTGAAACTGCCAGTAAACGCTTTACATATCAAGTGTTACTACCCTCCAGATACATGACAATACAGGTAAGTATGAGTAGGTAGGCATTTCCGTGTATTATACCATCTTCATTTCTTGTTTGTTTCCTTATATGCATCTTGATTGTTTTATTCTCATATGTATACATGTTATATTTTACGGGATGGAAACACCACCCCACCTTTTGTTGCTGATGTTTCTTTTCAAGTGTGAGCAGGTCTACAAGTTTATGCTAGAGATGTTGAGGTTCTCATGCACTCTATGGTGAGCACATGTCCCCGAGTTGGAGCCAGATGTTATCCCCATTTTCTAGGGATAACTAGGAGATCATGTCTCGAGGCCCACAGGTCCTAGACATGGAGTACCGAGAGAAATATTGACCTAAGCATGGCCCTGGAGGNCCGAGTTGGAGCCAGATGTTATCCCCATTTTCTAGGGATAACTAGGAGATCATGTCTCGAGGCCCACAGGTCCTAGACATGGAGTACTGAGAGAAATATTGACCTAAGCATGGCCCTGGAGGGCCCATCCTTCTTTTTCTTCACCAGATTTTTCCTATCAGCAGCAGCAGCTTCCATCACCATTGGCTTGGACTTGCATCAAAGAAGACTCTTGCTCCATGAGGTAATTGGTCCAAGGTATCATGGTATGTTTCATGTTTCATCATTATAACTTTCTTATATATGCATCATGTTCCTTACATTTCTGACAACTAATTGGATCTTACACTAATCCACTTGACCATTGTTGGGGGGATTGACGGGGTGCCCTAGCAAGCTTGTATTTATGGGTTTTGGTTAGCCACCGGGGGGGATTTGCAGAGCCATTGTTCGCTCCCACCATTCTATCACTTTACATCTTATCTCCCATACATCCATCCCATTCCCCTAGTCCGCCCATTAGGATGACCTTTGAGGGTTACACTTTGTCCTGTGGAAAGAAGGGGCTAAAGCTTTAGGGGGTAAAAGCAGCTGGTAAAAGATAAAAGCCATATGAAATAAAACCTGGAGATGCTTTGCCCAGGGATCCTCGAGAAGGCAATAAAAGGCCTCTCGATAAGAAATAAAAGGGACTTGAAGAAAATAACAAAAAAAAGACCTAACCAAGAGGATGGGAGGTCTCATCACGAGCTGGCCCATTATGCTCATAGGTATCTAGCAGTATGACATTTCCATTATCTAGTCACCACGCCAGGGCAATGACCTTTGGTTGCATGGCCAAGGGAAAGGGGGTCTCATCACAAGCCAGTCTTATCATTTCTGTGAAAATACCAGTGGGTAACACTGTCAGCTCTGGTCACCACGCCAAGGCAGTGTCCTCTCGTCAGACCTTGAAATAAAAAGAAAGAAAAAATCAATAAATAAAGAATAAAGGCAATAAAGGGGCTTGGAAAAATTGCATCCATGATGGGTATAGCTCACCTCCTACAAAGGCACCCATAGACAATACTTACCCTTGGTCTTCACTATAACTGGACACTCCTTAGACCATATCAATTCATGTACATGGATTGAATGATCTTCTATGGAAACTTTCCTTTTCTTATGGATACTGGCCCAATAGGTTGTTCTGTCTATTTCTTTGACTTTGTATAGTAGATCAGTGTAATGTCTTTGAGCTCTTAAAGGATATGCTAGGGGTTTTATGCATGTATTTGATAAATTTAATGATGAAATATGATTGACATTGCTATGATCCCGAGGACTGATGAGCCCATGGAGGGCGAAGTTTTTGATGTGCAGGACCAGACCCGGCAGACAGGTACTAGTGGACTGGTACACATGGGGATATGATTAGCTTGGACCTCCATGGGGCTGAAGAGCCCATCAGATGGTTGTTGGGATGGCAGAGACTGGACAACATTATGATGAGCCATTGCACGAGAATAAAGAAGGACATTCCACCTAGGACACTTTGGCAGAGCTCGGCCTAGGGGGAATCACCCATTGTAGATGGAATGTTTGCCTTTGATGGAAAGGACATCACCTGGGAGAGCTGGACGTTGTCTAGAGCGTGTGGCAATGTGCTGAGGTCATTTGGCACGTGTGGAAGCTTGGAGGAGCCCTGGAAGGGCCAACGTTTGGTTTCTGGATGCTGTATTTGCCCAAAAAGGGCCAACGTCTCCCTCAGAAGGGCTTGACGTCCCTCTTTTTTCTCATATTATGACATTTTTCTAGTAGTTAATGTAAAAACAGTGTAAATTTTACAGTCAGCCCTGTCGGTTGTTTTAATGACCTAAATTTTAATTCAAAGGTCATGGATTGGTATAAATAGGGGACGTTTTTCCTCATTTTAAAGACAACAAAAAACTCACTCTCTTGTGAGAGATTATCTTTTAGTCCTTTTCTTGGTATTTTGGGTGTTGGAAGTGAGGTACAACTCTTCTTGGAGGATCTCTCTTGGCATTTATGGTGTTTCTCTCATGGAAGGTTTACAACTAGGGTTTGATTATGCATTCTTCATGATATGTAAGTGAATTTTTCATGCAAAACTTCTTAAATGAATGGTTGTAGGCTTAATTTCTTAAATTTGATATATTATTGTTATTATATTGTTGAATCTTGAAACCCTAGGTAGCAAGCACACTAGTAGGTCATTGCTATATGTCCCCATGCTTGAGAAATTGTTTTAGCCATTGATAAAGGAAGATATAGCCTAGTTGTTGCTACACTTATCTCCCTTTTTCTGAGTTAGCATTAAAGTATAGGTTGAAGAGAGGAGACATCCTAGGCCTAGTTAATTCTACACCTAGGGTTTTAACCTTCTAGGGTTTGAGAAGCCTTGCTCCTGCAACACTTTTCTCCCTTAGATCTGTACTTTGAAGCTCCTCGTTTTGCCAAGAGTATTTAGAGAAAGAGGAAGGAGCATGAGGCCTTGCTTAAGCAACACCGGAATGAGACTCCTTCCCTTAGGGTTTTGATTCTAGGGCCCTGCCATTGCAGCACCATAGAACCTAACCTTCTAGTCTTTAAATTTTAAATCCTCCTGAGATCTTTTGCCCTTAATTTGACTCCATTTACCCTAAGGCACTGGTATTCTTTCCAATGTTGAGCTTGAAGTGTGCTAATTCATCTTTTAAAACTTTAATTTTTTGAAACCCTAACTAACCCTAACACCACTAACTAGGGCTGACGTCATACCTGATGCAGCAAGCCCTCTAACTTAGCAATTAATGATGACGTCAAGCATTTATTGAGATTTTTTTGATTGATAATACTATTGGTTTGGTCATCCCGTGATAGATATTGATGAATTGGTGATTTTTCAGTGGTTAATTAGTGAAACGTTGAACTCATCTTATCTGTTACTTTGATTTTTTGAATGAAATCAGATAATTGAGAAGTACTAACCCTTTGAATTTATAACCTGCAAATATACATATAGTGTTGTTATTGTCTTGTTCCGGGCAGGTGTTCTCAACAGGGAATTCACTTCTTTATTGGCTGATTGGCTAGATTATTTGATACCGGTGGTAACCTGCGAGGAGGGATAACCTTAACTTTTGAACTTTTACTCTTTGCCTCTTCAAACCCCAGGTTACCAGGGATGTCTCCCCTGGGCTAACCTCCCTAAATAGAAAGAGCCCCCCATCGAGGTGACATTGGGTGGGGAGGTTCCAGTTATGCCAGTTTGACCCTTATCCTTTAGCCTTATAACCTAAAATACAAACTGCGCGATAACAGGTTGTAAGGGAGATCATATGTTCAAAGATTGTCCCCACAGCAGTGAAAAAGTGAGGAATGTTCACAATGTACAACAAGATGAAATAGTGGAGGACATGGGCAGAAATGTACAAGGGATTTATGCATCCCTGGACAACAAGCAGGCAGATTATCAGTAACATATGATTGAAGTGCAAGGTATGATCAACAACCAAGCCATTGCTATTTTAATTGATTTAGGATCTAGCCATAGTTATATAGATCCTAAAATGGTGGAAAGTTTTAATTTTTCAAGAAGAAAGCATGGAAAATCTTGGTTGGTGTAGCTGGCTACCAGAGCCAAAAGAAAAGTTAATGAGATGGTTAAGTCATGTATTATGGACATGAATGGATTGAACACCAGGGCATATTTGAACATCTTGCCTTTGGGTTCCTATGACTGTCTAATTGGGATGGATTGGTTGAATTAGCATCATGCTATCCTATATTATCATAACAAGTCATTTACTTGCTTGGATGAGGATGGGAACCAAAGGAAAGTGCAGGGAATTTTCAGGGCATTAACCATCAGAGAAATTTCAGCATTGCTGCTAAAGAAATGTTACAGAAAAGGGTGTCAAATATTTGCATCTCATATGGAAGAGACACCTAAAGATAAGGTGAAAAATTTGGAAGATCATGTAGTCCTGGAACATTTTGAAGATGTGTTCAGGGAGGTTCCAGGACTACCCCCAAAGAGAGACATTGATTTATCTATAAATTTAATGCCTGGAACAGCTCCAGTGTCAAAGACTCCTTACATAATGAGTACACCAGAGCTGAAGGAGTTGAAAATGTAGCTTGAAGAGCTCTTGAAGAAGGGGTATATATGCCCAAATGTGTCACCTTGGGGTGCCCCAGTCTTGTTCATGAAGAAGAAAGATGGGACATTAAGATTGTGCATTGATTTTAGACAGTTGAATAAAGTGTCTGTGAAGAACAAGTATCCTCTGCCAAGGATTGATGATTTTTTTGATCAATTGAAGGATGCAAAGATATTTTCAAAGATAGATCTCAGGTCAGGATACCATCAGGTAAGGATTAAAGAGGAATATATCGGCAATACTGCCTTCAGGAAAAGGTATGGTCATTATGAGTTCACAGTGGTGCCATTTGGTTTGTCAAATGCACCGACTATTTTCATGTGCTCAATGATTGGTGTTTTCCGAGATTATTTAGACAATTTTTTCATTGTCTTTTTGGATGAAATCCTTGTATATTCAAATTAAAAAGAAGAGCATGAGCATCATTTGAGGATGGTGTTGAAAGTATTAATGGAGCATCAATTGTATGCCAAATTAAGCAAGTGCTCATTTTATCAGAAGAAAATTCATTATTTGGGACATATCATTTCAGAGGATGGGATAGCAGTGGATCTTGAGAAGATAGAATCCATTAGAGAATGGTCATCACCAAAGAATGTGATAGAGTTTAGATCATTCATGGGCTTTGTACGCTACTATAGGAGATTTATTGAAGGATTCTCAAAGATTGCACACCCAATCACTTCCTTACAAAAGAAGGGTGTGAAGTTTCAGTGGACATTGGATTGTGAAAATAGTTTCCAACACTTGAAACAATTATTAACAGTTTCTCCAATACTAAGGATTCCATACCCAAATGAAGACTTAATTGTATGCACATATGCATGTAAAGAAGGACTTGGTGGAGTCCTCATTCAAAATGGGTTTGTTATATGTTATGAATCAAGGAAGTTAAAAGATCATGAAAGACACTATGCTACTCATGATTTGGAGTTGGTAGCCATAGTGCATGCCTTGAGGAAATGGAGACATTACCTCATGGGGAAAAGGTTCTAGCTAAGAACAGACCATAATGGTCTGAAATATTTATTTTATCAGCCAACTCTAAATGCTAGGAAAAACAAATGGTTAGAATTTCTAAGTGAATATGACTTTGATATAAAGCATATCAAGGGGAAAGAGAACAAAGTGGCTGATGCACTCAACAGAAGAGTGCATGGATTGCATTCTACATCCATTAGAATGTACCAATCAAATTTGAAGGACAAAATTATAGAGGTTGCCAAATCAGATTTGCAATATAAGGAATTAGAGGCAAAATTACAACAAGGTATTTTGCAACAGAAAATTGAAGAATACAAGCTGGGTAATGATGAAATTCTCACGTACAGGGGAAGAATTTATGTGCCAAATTCCTAGGAGTTGAAAAATATGATATTGAGATAAATGCATAATGTACCTTATGTTAGGCACCCAGGTTATCAGAAAACTATTGCAACTGTCAAAAGCCAATATTATTGGTCAGGGATGAAGAAAGAAGTTGTTGATTTCATTGTCAAATGTTTGAAATGTCAAAAGGTAAAAGATGAGCATAGACACCCAATTGGTTTGCTATAGCCATTTCCCATTCTTGAGTGGAAATGGGAAGTGGTAATGATGGATTTCATCACCAAACTTCCCAGAACAAACAAGCAACATGATTCTATCATGGTAGTGGTGGATAAGCTTACTAAAGCTACCCATTTTATTCCAGTTAAGCTCACTCACAAGGAATCCAACATTGTTGATGTTTATATGAGAGAAATTGCTCGATTACATGGCATACCCAAGACAATTTTGTCTGACAGAGATCCAAAATTTACCTCAAATTTTTGGAAGGGATTATTTAATGGATTTGGAACAAA
Source organism: Picea mariana (assembly GCA_032191745.1). Lineage (NCBI taxonomy): Eukaryota > Viridiplantae > Streptophyta > Pinopsida > Pinales > Pinaceae > Picea > Picea mariana. The sequence continues at coordinate 107,801 of JASDQU010100656.1, forward strand.
TTTGAATTTTAGTACAGCTTATCATCCAGAATCATATGGAAAAACAAAGAGGGTGAATCAAGTGATTGAGGATCTGTTGAGGACGTATGTGATGGATAAACCATCCAAATGGGAAGACTACCTACACTTGGTAGAGTTTTATTATAACAATGGGTACCAAGTATCTCTAAAGATGAGCCCATTTGAGGCACTTTATGGAAGAAAGTGAAACACACTGGTAAGTTGGGATAACCTAGCCGATAGAGCAGTAGTTGGGCCAGATTTGTTAATGTTTATGCCATTATTATAGTTCTTTTCATTTCATAAGATAAGAGCATAATAAGAACAATATCACTGAGAAATACACATCCACAAGAGACACAAAATTTATCCTAGGAAACCCTCTAGGGGAAGAAAACCCAGCAAAACTTCCTTATCATAAATAGCTTATACAATGTTCAAGAGATAACTCAACCAATACAGAAAAAGTCCTCCTCTAGAGATGCGCCACCCTTCTTCTCCTCTCTCCAACTTGGAATTGCATCTTGCCTCATAAGAGAATGAGCAAGTGAAGTGTGTCTAAGAAGTGAGGCACTAGCCTCTTATTTATATCAATCTGGCACATGTGAAGAGTCACCATTTGGCAGGGCCGACCTCTCACTCTGGGTGGGTAAACCCACCTTTTAATAATTTTGGCCCTTTCATTATAACTGCTGGGGCTGACTTCTTATTCTGCACATTGTAATTGTCGGATGACCAATCTGCAAAAGGGGATTTGGTCCTTATACAATTACCAACTTGATTAATCCTCAATGGGGATTAATCTAATAACAATAATATTAATAACGACATGATTAATACACAATGGGGATTTAATCCAATAATAATAATAACATGATTAATCCACAATGGGGATTTAATCCAATAACAAAATAATAAGAATGCTCTTCGCAGTTACATTATTTCAACACTCCCCCTTAACAAGAAGGGTATTCTTCATCAGCATTA
>JASDQU010100656.1:112407-138039 GCA_032191745.1 Picea mariana
TGAATTCCTTGAATTTACTGAATACTTCATCTTTAGATTTTAAGAAATATATCCAGGTCTTATGAGAATAATCATCAATGAATGATACATAGTATACATACTCGCTAATGGAGGATGTTGGCATTGGGCCACACACGTCTGAATGGATGAGTTCCAATGCTCCTTCTGCTTTGCTGTCCCTCTTTGGAAAGGGGTTCTTGATGTTCTTCTCTTGCGCACATCCATTGCATATGCCTTCCTAATCAACCTTGAGTTCTGGTAAACCTGTGACAACTTTGCATATGTATGGTAGCGCCTTGTAGTTGATGTGGGACAGTCTTCTATGCCAAAGTTTGCATGAGTTTTCGATGGCATGGGTCATAGCAGTCTCTGGGTGACCCTTCAGCATATATAAACCATTTTCTTCACTTCCGATGACGATTTCTTCATTTATCGTTTCTCCCTTATCCCACATAAGAACTTCTCCATCTATGAAGGAAACTCTATAGCCTTTCTTGTCTAAAGCTAATATGGAGAGTAAGTTCTTCTTTAGGCCCAGTACATAGAGTACGTCCTTCATTATTATTGAGTTTTCTGAATCAAGCTTGTAGTTTGATTCTCCTATTCCCTTGATGGGATATTGATAATCATCTCCAAGAGTTACTTTCTAGGAAAACTTCTTTTCTGAAATACAAGAGAGAGTATTCTTCTTACCCGTCATATGCTTTGATGCACCACTATCAATGAGCCATGTGTCTTCTCCAGGTGAAACAGATCCTGAGAGAGTTGAGATTAAGACATGGTCCTTAATCATCTTCATAGGTGGTTCTTCATCTTCGGAAATATGAGCATGTTGTCTTTTATGCTTCCTCTTGTACTCTTCTTTTCTGACTGGACAATTGTTCGCCTTGTGTCCCATCTTATCACAATGATAGCATTGTATAAATGAGAGATATCGTCCCTTGCATTGTCCTTTCTTCTGAAAATTTCTTGAATGAGATTCTTGATTGTTGAACTTGTTTGATGGTTGTGGTTCTCTATGAGATTCCATTTTGAAGTAGGGTTTCTTCCTTCCTCCTTTTGTATGAGTAGCTAGGGCTTGATCATCATCCCTTGCTAGTAGTGCTTCACGGTTGGCTACCCTTGTCTCTTCTTGGATGCATTCTTCCCATAGGCTTTCAAACTGTAGTTTCTCCTTTCTGCCACATACTGACTGGATGAAGGCATCCCAAGGTCTTGTGAGACCATTTAGGGCGGTCATTACGAATTCATCTTCGTCGATGGTGTCTCCAATCGCTTTCAACTGTTCTTTTATTTCGGAGATTTGGGTGAAATATTCTTGAATCATTTCTCCTTTCTGCATCTTGGTATTCTTCAACTGAGTTATGAGATTCATCTTCCGATTGATGTTCTTTCCTTCATATAGTTTGCTTAGAGCATCGAACATTTCCTTTGAAATTTTGTTTGATGATACATACGGAATCAAGTGGTCTTTGATTGAATCTACAATGATTCTCTGAGCCCTGATTGAGTCCTTCTAATGCTTCACTTTCTCTACGGCATCTTCAGGATCCTCCACTTCTTCTTTGATAAATCTTGATAGGTCATTCTCTGTAAGGATCAGACCGATCCTATACTTCCAGGCACGGAAGTTGTCTATGCCTTCTAATTTCTCAACAAGCTTTGTGCTTGCAGACATCTTGTACTTTCGGTAACAAAAATGACCAAAATTGAAAATGCTTGAAATCAAGTTTTGACCTTACCAGGAGGTGCGCTTGGCTGAGGCGAGTAGCCTGGTGTCCTCAGATTTGCGAAAATCCAAATTTTACCCCTTCAAATCTACTCTGCGGATTTCTGGACTGGTGCTTTCTAGTTTTCTGGTACTTCTGGTACTCTGGTACTTTTGGTACTTCTGGTACTCTGGTTTTCTGGTACTTTGTGAAACTAGGGTTTCACTTTCCGGAGGATCTAGCCACTGAAAAGGTGCGCTCTAGGTGCCAAATTGATCCTTGGGGGAGGGCACAACTTTCTAAGGTGATAGAGAGCTGAAAATACTCACTTTTTCAAAACCCTAATTTTGGGGTACGGTAACAGTGATGTTTTTCCTCTTGCAGATTGTGCTTTCTTCAGGTTGGCTCTAATACCATGTTAATGTTTATGCCATTATTATAGTTATTTGCATTTCATAAGATAAGAGCATAATAAGAACAAGATCACTGAGAAATACACATCCACAAGAGACACAACATTTATCCTGGGAAACCCTCTAGGGGAAGAAAACCCAGCAAAACTTCCTCATCATAAATAGCTTATACAATGTTCAAGAGATAACTCAACCAATACAGAAAAAGTCCTCCTCTAGAGATGCGCCACCCTTCTTCTTCTCTCTCCAACTTGGAATTGCAGCTTGCCTCATAAGAGAATGAGCAAGTGAAGTGTGTCTAAGAAGTGAGGCGCTAGCCTCTTATTTATATCAATCTGGCACGTGTGAAGAGTCACCATCTGGCAGGGCCGACCTCTCACTCTGGGTGGGTAAACCCACCTTTTATTAATTCTGGCCCTTTCATTATAACTATTGGGGCCAACTTCTTATTCTGCACATTGTAATTGTCCGATGAACAATCCGCAAAAGGGGATTTGGTCCTTATACAATTACCGACTTGATTAATCCTCAATGGGGATTAATCTAATAACAATAATATTAATAATGACATGATTAATCCACAATGGGGATTTAATCCAATAATAATAATAACATGATTAATCCACAATGGGGATTTAATCCAATAACAAAATAATAAGAATGCTCTTCGCAGTTACATTATTTCAACAAGATTTACTCAGGGAAATGGAGGAGAAAATGTTGAGAATAAAACAAAATTTAAAGGATGCCCAAGACGGACAAAAAATTTATGCTGATAAGGGCATAACTCATGGGGAATTTAAAGTGGGAGACCATGTATTCTTAGAAGAGAAGTCTAACAGAAGTTCTCTGAAGTTGGGAAATTGTTCAAAGTTGGCAGCTCGCTATTGTGGGCCGTTTGAAATCATAGAAAGGATTGGTCCAGTAGCTTATATGATTTCATTGCCTGCATCTATGTCTATTCATAATGTATTCCATGTATCATTGCTCAAGAAATATATGCCTGATGTTAATCATGTTATTGATTGGAATGTGATTCAAGTGGAGCAAGAAGGCGCTTTCCAAGTACATCTAGTACACATTCTAGACTGAAAAATCAAACTGCTTTGAAATCGAGCCATAGGGATTGTAAAGGTCCAATGGACCTGGTATAGTCCTGAGGATGCTACTTGTGAGCATGAGGATGCAATGCGAGCAGAATATATGCATATTTTTGAGTATTTTTGAAATTTTGTTGTATATGTGTACATAATGCACTGAGGACAGTGGATAAATAAGGGAAGGGGATTGAAATATACCTAGGTCGAACCCAATTGTAATGTAAATGAAAATGTACTTAGGCTGGTGAGATGTTTGATATCATTTTGTATGCACCCTTCATGGCATAGTGCATGCATGTACTGCGCAAAAAAATGAGGAAGTGTGCACATTTCAGGATACTGCTTGCAGCAACTTAAGTGCATGCGATTTCGAGGCCAGGGAGCCTTTGTATATATGTTGTGTTTTATAGGCTGGTGAGACAGTAATTATAAGCTAGGATGTTTATGTTTTGATTAGGCTGGAGAGCCTAGATGTTAATGGCCAGTGCGCCTATTTTTGTATATGTCTCATAATTAATATAAAATACATCGTTGCGTGCAGACCGACCATGATAAAAGAGTACGGGGGACTAAAATCCACTAGTTAGGGAAAGGGTGGGAGATAAAAGTTAAGGAAATGGGGCTAAGCTAGGGAGCTTAAGCCAAAAATGAATATTATATTAACATTTCTTAAGGTATAAGGTAGGGATAATTATTTTATCCTAGGTTCTAAAGTTGGGGACAAGTGGGCCAAAGTAGTTCCAAAAATGACAAGTGTCAAGTTGGGGACGTACATACATATTGTTGGGACTTAGTTAATTTTCCACAATTATTTCCATCATTCCTCCCATCATTCAGCCATACCATGATCTTTCACTCACGTAGTCAACTATCCTCCATACTTTGTGTCATTGTATCAAAACCTGTATCCATAGCCATACTTGTTTGTGTAGCTGGTAGCTTGGGAGATGGACTAAAGAAGTGGGTTGTCAAGCCCATGGGATATTGAAGAGGTGGGTTGTCAGGCCCGTGAGAAATTTCTCTTTGGGTGAGAGAATTGTTGGGAATTGATTTCCTGAAGGTGTTGAACTGTAACTACAGTTCTCTGAAACTTCCTGTCCGGCCTATTGCTGAAGCCCAGAAAGGAAGTGGGGAAGTCGAAGGACTGTTGAGAAGAGAACGATCACACTTCTTGGGTGGGACAAGCATGTGGAGAATGAGGGATTGTAGAATTTTAGTTTGAGTTGGCACCTGTGACAGAGTCTTTCCTATTGTCTGAGATAGTCAGCCTGGTTAGGAATCCCTTTACCGGAAGGAGTTTAGTCCCATCTTAGGGGTGACCCACTGCTGAGAGTGATGCGCAGTGTGGTCTAAGTCTAGGAGGTTCGTGGAAGGTCTGCACGTAATTGGTGATATTCTTACCAAGATAAGTGTCAACTTTGTGATAAATTTACATGTTGCATTATTATTTCCGTGTTTATTTTTATGGATTTATCATGTGTATGATTTATAACTATGTTTATATTTATGGGTATTTCCTATATATGTTGCATGTATGCATTTACTATTATTTCAGTATGAATATGTGCATTTATGAAATTTATTTCTGTTTTATATATAAATTTTCGCAAGAGTTCAGTATGTATATGTTTTAATTGCATGCAATTCGAAAAATTTATGTGGCATAGATCAGTTGGATGTTGGGTATGTTACAATATGTTCCGCAGAGAGAATGAAATCATTTTCTCGTGTATTGTGGCCCGACCTAGGTGGTCAATGACATTACACATTGTACCTTGAGGGGGGTTTTTCCCATGAGGTTTCCCCTCTTTCCTCACTTTATTTTCAGTGTATCTTTTGTATTTGGGTACCTAACATGGCCTCGTTGATGAGACCCATTCTTTATTTTCACCATAGTGATGTTCAAGGGGGGTGTTGGAGTTAATTCACACACACCTAGGATTTCTTTTTCCTTGCTTATTAGTTATAATTAGTCATTACCTAGTCTCCTATATTTTAGGGGAGAATATTCTCTTTCAGTTGACACTTCAGTTTGACTAGTTGAGTTGAGTTTAGATGTTGCATTGGTTTTATCAACATGCAACATTGGGATCATCACCATGATAATTCAACCTTGCCTTGGGATCATCACCAGATTGGCGCATTACCCTTGATTCCTTGATTAAACTCCTCACTACTCTTTGTTCAGTCAGTTAACTGAAGACTAGTTGACTAGTTAACACAACTAGGTGGTAGTTCACTCTCGTAACTGCCTGAGAGACTAGACTAGGTGGAAGTTCACTCTCGTAACTGCTAGTGTGTGTCCAGATCACTCTAGACCACCACTATGGCACATTATTTCTCCTCCAGTGCACACTCATTGAGTTAAACATAGTATATCATGTGTAAATTATTCATTATTCACAACGGTTAATGAGAATTCTTTCATTCTTTCTCTCCTTCTTTTTCTTTCTCCTATTCTATCTGCAAATCTGTGTATTATTGTTTAGATAGATATATTCTATGCAGGTTCAACACATTTACAATAAAGAGGCTCTTGGGTTACAAATGGATGAATAAATGACTAGAATCATGAAGAAATTGGGAGCAGTCTGAAAGAAAATAATGATAGTCCTTGAGAAGCATTTGTATAATATTGAACACTCTTGAAGGAAGCTAAAGGGAAACATAACTAAAACATATCTAGTGCCTCATTGAAGCAACATGGTTAGAAGAATACTATAGTTTAAAGTATCATGGAAAAATTAAAACAGGTCTCAAGTATCTAAGGCAACGCTACATCAAAAGATACTATGACCAATTTAATTGTGTTTATAAGAAGGTAGAAGTTGAATTTGGTTATTACTATATAATAAAATGACTATGATAGAAGCATTAATGTGACATATGTTGAGAAAGGGGGAGAGATAAATAGTAAAACGAAGTCCAAAAAAAATGGAACAAAAAAATGGGAACCATCACCTTAAGAGGAGAATCATCTCAGGGGGAGAAGAGAAATATTCCCTTTTTCATTGTTGTCAAAGTGGGAGAGATAAAGAGTAAAACAAAATTAGCTCAAAGAACTCAAAATACATAATACATTCACAAGGGGAGTAAGATTGTTTTACTAGGTTTCCATCAATAACAAAGGGGGAGATTGTTGACAATTTGGTTGTCATTGATGTCAACCTTGATAGATAGGTGAAGTATCATTGATTGATTGGTTTGAGAAGCATTGTCAATATTGGACATAATTTTACGAAAATGACTTCAATTTCAAGCATTTTCAATATTAGACATAATGTTATGAAGTTGACTTAAATATCAGTAGAAATATAATATTGACTAATATATTGTATGAGCTTGATGCACTCATCCTATATTGTATTAGGTTGATGAAATCATCCTAATGGAAATATGGTTTATGGTGGATTGTGTCATTAACATCCATTGTTACACATTATTTTGGTCACTCCAGTGATCCATTAACAAACATGTGTTCATGTTCCCAAAAATGAATATTTTACCATGAGGGAAGTGACTGACTTTCTCTTCTTGAAAACCTTATGAAGAAATATCGTCGCAGGCTACACTATATGCAGGGTGCGATGATGCATGATCATCTCCCCCAGCCCTGAAGCTGGCCTGTGACGTCTTCGCAGTCTACTCTACAGATAGAGTGCGACGATGTCAAAAGACTAAGAAAAGTTCAAGTTTCATGAAATTTCCAGAAGGGGATGTTCTAGAAGATGAGATGGCATCTGAATGGTTTGGATCTTACTCGCTTCTCTGATTTGGTGGGATCATCCTAATCTCTTCAACCATATCTCTTTCCCCTATATAAGAGGGATCTCTCATGGAAAATGTTAAGCACATAAGGTTGATTCAAGGCTAAGAATTGGATGAGGAATTCTACTTCATTTCATACTTGAGGGTTTCATTTCAGTTCATCAAGTCATTGTGGATCTTCTTCATTCAAGCTTGGAGCAAGTGTGTGTGTCGGAGAAAATATTAATCGAGAGGGGACCTTGCAACATCAAGGCTTTGGTTGTAATCTCCACTTTCATTTCAATATAATGAAGTGATATGTTTCTTTCCCATAAAACTTGCATTGTTTTATTGTATGATTCATTGATCACATACATAGGTTCTCGTTGAGTTTATTATATTGTTTTCACTTTGGTTGGGTTGTTTTCCCTTGCAGATTCAATATCACAAGAGCACCGGAGTGGATCTAGGATGACGATGGTAGGAGATAGCGATATTTAAACGGTATGTTGCATATCTCTTGTTAAATAGTAAACTCAATGGTTATAGCTTAGGGAAAGCGTCATATCCTGATCTATTTTGTTCTAGATCTAGGTGGATCTAGGGAGATCTATTTATGTCCGCATTTACCGATAAGTCCCATAAAAAAATGGGCGACCATACTGGGGATACAACCTCCTTTTGATTTTTTTTCTTTCCATTTTCCTTTAGCCTTCCTTTCTCTGATAAATTTCATTCTATGAGTCTATGGGTGATCCATTTAGACTCACTAGGTCTAGAAGTTCCATTAGATTTTTTTTCTTTCTCCCAAATTTTCTTCATTTATAGAGATCGTTGCATTATGTCTCATTGTCAGCCTACGACGACCCCTAAACGTCGCACTTTTGTTGACCAATACAGTGCGACAACATCGCACTGTGCTCAGCTAGCAGCCTGCGATGACCCTTGCTCGTCACACTATGTCCCATACCCAACCTGCGATGACTCCTGTAGATTTTGTTGGAGTGAGTCAATCTATCTTTTTCCCTCCCAGTTTTTCTTTGGTTTCCTGGGGTGAACTTATAATGTCCATGTTTGATTGATCTCTGAGTTTAAATCTTGCTCTTGATTAGTTTTCAGTGATTGGAAGTCTTTCTTTGCATTTTGCAAGTTTTTTCTTATGATCATTGTCACAAGGATATAAACTCGGATCTTGATCTAGGTGCTTGTTTGACAATGGTTGTTTAGTTTGTATGAAGTTTTGGATTCATTTTATTTTCAGATTGTTTGTTGATTAGGAAACACTTTTTTCTTGCATACAACAACATTTTTTCTTGTCTTTTTCATTTTGTCTATATTACGAGTTTGATTTGGGAATTGTGTTGAGAGTGTCTTTATTTTCTTGGATTACATCTTCCTTTCATCATTACATCTCTGATTTTGTTTCGAAAAGGAAGAACTGAATTCATTTATTCTTTTAGTAATCTCTCATAAGAAAAATTTTGCATTCGAAATATTTGTAAAGAGAATAATTGGAAAATTTTGTAGTTTTTAGTTATTTGGAATTGTGTTCATTCGAAATTAAAGAATTTCCATTCGTATCTTCTTGTATTTCAAAAGAATACCTTCTCCCTACTATAACTAGAGTTCATTGAATTGAAAAATTGCACATTCATATCTTCTTGCATTTTATTGGGTCAAGGTCACAACTTCATCAATTTCATCTTCATCTCCCTTTTGAGTAAACAACAACCTCTAAAACACAACGTAAATTTAAAATTTATTAGTAACTTTTATTTTCTAGAGATATTTTTCACCAATATTAGCTAGGATAGCGCTTTGGAATAAGTTGTAAGGCACACTCTCCAAAGCATCAAAACACATAATAGTATCTTGTGATAGGGAGAGTTTAAATCCAATTGCTACATTTTTTCCTGGGAAGCCCTTCTCACACAAGGGTCAAACTTGAGGTTGCATTAAGACTGGCAGAGTTACTCACCCTACTTTTTTGGTCTTGGTGCAGAGATTGCATGTATTATTAGGGGTCACTTGAAGGTATACCCACAATTATGAGTGGAAACCTTTCGAGTTGATTTCAGGATAGATACCCTGCCTTTGCGCGTGGATCAGACTGTCAATTGTTTCCCCATGCATCACTATTGTAGTTGGTAACCTTAGTATCCTATCTCTTTAGGGTCTTTACACAAGGTGACTGTGGAGAGGCAAGTCTTCACGGTACCTAGAATCGACGTTGGCCAAACTCACGTGGGCTCCTTGGGGGGTATAACCACGATTATGTGTGGGAGCTTACACCAGGGTGTAAGTTCGTCCTGATCAACCTATGGCATCACAAATTCTTGAGACGTCTGTTACCTATACGGTACCTTTAGACCATTTTATTGGTACTACCAGTAGTGTCACCCTGTTTCAGAAGAGTTGTTGGTCAGTTCTCACTTGATCCTTCCTCTCCATATGGCCCATTCTATTATGGTCCCATGATCTACCATGATTTCTACCATCTAGACCAAATCCATCACTTCCCCCTGGGTATAGAGCTTTGAATAATTCCATTCCTATCCCTACCCAAGTCCCAACTGGAGGTTCTGGACTTTTTGTTCCCCTGGGTACAATGTTGTGAGTTAGTTTGTTCCTACACCTGCCCAGATACTCTCCGGAGGGCCTTATGTTCTTCCTCCACCTTTGCTAGGAGGATCTCATCATCTTGGCCCAGTGGTTCCAATCTAGTTGGAGGCACCAGTCTTTCTATCACTTCTGGTTTCCAGATTCCTATTGGAGGTCGACCTCAAGATGGGGGGAAACCTCAATTTGGGGGAAAACCTTATATTGGGGCGCAACCTCAAATTGGGGGGAAACCTCAGGTTGGAGTCCATAACCCGGTTTATGGATAAAACGTACTTGTGTTACAATCTCAACCTTGGAACCTTCCTTTCCAAGGAAATCTATAGACGTCTTGGGGGAAACATATTCAAGTCAATTCTTGTGTACCCCCTAACCTCGGTCAACCATATCCAGGTTCTTTGAATCCCACTTGGGGTCAAAACTTTAAATCTAATGTTCCTTTCCAAGGGAACATCCCTAATCAACCCAATCTTGTGGGCTATATGCCTCAAAACCCTCCACAACCAAATTTGTCTGAACTGTCTAATTATTTGTAGACTGCTTATGTCATACTGGTATACCTATGGGGCTTCCCCCTCAAAACTACCAGTTTCCTCAAGTGAACTAACAATTGTCTTTTCTAGTCACTTTGGATTTACCCGATTTGTCTAGGATTTTGAATGATCCTATCTTACATTCTCCTTATTGGCCAGCCATATCGACCAAGTTACCGTCTGGAATTTGATGGTTGAGCAAGAGAATATCTAAATAATCATGTTTTGACTTTTCATCTCTAGTGTTCATTTAACTCCTTGATGGATGACTCCATCAGACTATGGATTTTCCAACGAACTCTCACGGGGATTCTTCAATGACTTTAACACCCTAGCTAGGGCCTTTTTGACACATTACCAATTGCCAATTCGATACGATACAGGGACCGAAATTCTGAGTTCTTTCAGGCAATGCTCATCCACTCATATTTCTGATCGCATCCATGAGTGGAGGAGAAGAAGATGTTTAATCAAAATTCATCTTCCTGATAAACTATTGGCTAAGTGGTTTTCTAAATCAATCATTGGACCTATCACTCGTGATGTCACCATGGGTGGTGTTGTCACTGAAGAGTAGGCGATTAGTCATGCTCAGTATCTAGATCTCATTTATTCGCAAATGGGAACACTTTACGATTTGATCCCTGATGCTCCTCGTCCTTCCACAAACCCTACCTCGGAACCCCCAGTAGCTGCTCATGATGTTGATGGTGTGATTGGCACCTTTCATGCTGAGACTTAGTCTACACATGTCGGTCACACCAATCCCAAATCTAATAATTCTAATATACAAAATACGCTTGCTCCTACTCCACCAGTAAGAATGTTGAGGTTAATTATGTTCAATCCACACCTGCCGGGAAAAACCAAAATAAAAATAAGGAAAAGGGTAAGAACAAGAAGGAAAAGAATAATAATCCACAATCTGATAAGGCCAAAATGAAAACTGTTGATGAGAAATATAAACGTAAACCTCGTTTCCCTTTCCTTATTTGTGGTGACGATCATTACATGAAAGATTTTCCACGATGTGTTGAGGTCAATAAGTTCCTCCAAGGGACCGGAAAGACCTATACACATGCCATTTTGTCACAAACTTTCCCTTCTCAGTAGCAAGCCCAACTGTTGATTCATGACCAAGCTTCTGCTTCTACCTTGTCTTATGTCCTTATGTGTACTGATGACTCTAAAAAGAACGAAGTTGCTATCGCAACTTGATCCAAAGATTACTCTTCATCAAAATAGAAAGTTGATGGTATCCCACCTTAGTTGGTTCAACCTCCTCCTCCAACTTCACCTCCAAATGGTCCTCTTCATCTAGAAATATCAAGTCTTGATATAGTTCTTCTCCCCTCTCCCAAGGGTGTTGTTCGAAACTCTACATTCAATCCTCATGCACGTGCTGCACAAAATTATAGCATTGTAGATGACCTTGCGCAAGAACCCTCCGTGATGTCATCTCTCGAAGTCCTTCAAAGTTGTCCCACTGAACAAAAGGCATTGTTAAAATCCATTGGTGGAATTGACCCTACAGATATTAATTTAATAATCTTTGACTTGGAATATCACATTCCAAGGCTTCCTCCTCAGTTAGCATTTCAAATCCAAGTTGTTGTTGAAAACAAGAATATCTGTAGAACCGTTATCGATGAAGGATCCTCGACTTGCATCATGTCCGTTACTTGTTGGAAAGATATTGGCTCTCCTTGCCTCATCGAATCTCACAATACACTTAAGGCCTTCAATGGTACAGGTTTTAAACCTTACGGTGTTCTTCCCTCATTGTCTATTACGTTAGAAGGTAAATCAGTTAATGTAGAAGTTGAGGTCTTCGATGCACCTCTTGATTATAATCTTATGCTTGGTCATAGCTGGATCGATTCCATGCACATAGTTGTGTCTACCCTTTTTTGTGTGATACATTTCCCACACCAAGGAAAGGTCGATACTGTTGACCAACTGGCCTTCTTTAATTCTGATTCTTGTACTAGCAACATTCCTTTTATCTCAAAGACACCTCCCAATTATGAGAATGTCGACGTGGGTCTTTTGAAAGATTCAACTTTGATGGGTACATTTCCAATCCCACCACTTGATATTCCTTGTCCTTTTGTCGCTTCGATTAATATGATCTCCACCTCTGTTCGTGAAACCTCTGAGTCATATGACCCATGGGTAGTACCTAGCCCTGGTGATTACCTTCATTACGGTGACAAGATTCCTTTAAGTCTAGTTGAATCCTCTTATCACGCTATTCAATCGGCAACCCCCACTCCTCTTTCTCTCTGTGATACAACTCCAGATCTGTTTCACAAATTTTTTTCTATAGATGAGATGATCATGTTGGTCATGTCTATGGAAGATACTCCATGGTATTATGGACATCATCATTCTATAATCTTCCTAGAATGCAACACCATAGAGAGCTACCAACATATTTCGACTATGTTGACCGGTGTTGTTATTTCTTCAGTTCCTGATTCAACACACGATGTCTTGTATGAAGGAAACTTGAGTAACATTTCACCTACTGTCCCTCTCAACATATCAATTAAACCTGGAGTGATGGTGAATGTTCATATTGGGGCCTCATGTTCTACTGATGAGGTCCACACTTATAAATCCATTTTCCAATAATTTTGTGATGTTTTCTCCTAGAGTTACGAAGAAATGTCAGGTATTATTCCTGATATAGTTTTGCACGAGATTAAGAAATACCCAGACGCTAAACCCGTTTGGCAAAGACTTTGCCCAGTACACCCATGCAAAGTTGTTGATATCAAGCTTGAAGTTGAAAAACTTCTTAAAGTTTTCTTCATCTATCCTGTGGCTTTCACTGATTGGGTATCCAATCTTGTTTTGGTAAATAAAAAACAAGGAACCATCCGTGTTTGTGTAGATTATAGGGACATAAATAAGGCTTTCCCTAAGTACAATTACCAGACCCCTTTCATCGACCAGATCATTGACAACTGTGCTGGTAGTGAAATATTCTCTTTAATGGATGGTTTCTCCGGCTATAATCAAATTAATATTTTACCCATGGACCAACACAAGACTACTTTTATTTTCCCTTGGGGAACTGTCGCTTATTGGAAACTACCCTTCGGTCTCAAGAATGTTGGTGCGACCTTTCAACACACTATGTCTTATGCTTTCCATGATATTAAGCACATTTTACATCCCTATCTAGATGATCTACCGACTCATTCCATGCGTCGTCAAGATCACTCGGCACATTTAAGGGCCATTTTCGTACATTTTCATTATTATTGCATATGTTTGAACCCACACAAATGTATTTTTTGTGTGGAGTCCGGTCGACTTCTTGATTTTATCGTGTCGATACACGTGATTCGAGTAGACCTTTTGAAGGTTGAGGCTATTCTTAATCTATCGCCTCCTTCCAAACTACGCCAACTCCAAAGTTTGCAAGGGAATGCAAACTTTTTACATCGATTCATCCCCAATTACGTTGAATTAACGAAAGGATTCACCCGGCTACTCAAGAAAGGTTACAAGTTTGTATGGGATGATATTGCAAACAAATCTTTTGAGGCTTTAAAACTTTCTTTAACCTATACACCATTACTATTTCCCCCTGACTATAGTCGGGATTATTTCCTCTACTTAACTTCTTCAGACTCTATTATTTCTATGGTTTTAGTCCAAGAGGATGACTTGCATGACTCGCATGTGATCTATTATTTGAGTCAGAGTCTCACGACAACCAAAACCAAATACCTACATGTGGAGAAACTAACCTTGGTAGTTGTTCAAGTTGTCCAACATTTTCGTCACTACATCTTATTACACAAAACCACCATTATTTTTTATTGCAACCCCATACAACATATCCTTACTCTAAAATTGTTTGGGGGAAAGTACTCCAAATGGATAGTGATTCTCCAAGAGTTTGACTTGGAATTCGAACGAGCCAAGTCAAAGAAATATTTGGTTATCATTTCTGATGACATTTGGTATGGAGATACCATTATCTATCTCTAGACTCAAAATTTCCAGCCTGATCTATCTAGTACATATCGTCGTCCCATATGGTATCAAGTCTATCAGTACATCATCATTGGTGATACCCTTTACGGTTGTGGTATTGATCCTATTTTTCGATGATGTCTCACCTACGATGAGGCTAAGAAATATTTGAATGACTGTCACTCTGGAGCATGTGGCAGTCATATGTCTGGGTATGCCACTGCCCAAAAGATCTTACGAGCAGGTTATTTCTGGCCTTCTTTGTTTAAGGACTACATTATTGTTATCCAGAAATTCCATGCTTGCCAAACTTATAATAACAAGATAAGATCTCATCCTGCTCCCTTACATCTTGTATTTTCCATTTGTCCATTCACCAAATGGGGCATTGACTTCATGACATGTAACTCTCACTCGATCGGGGGGCATGGATACATCATTGTAGATGTGAATTATTTCACTAAATGGGCCGAGGCGATGCCTACATTTGATAATACCGGGAAAACTGCAGAATTATTCATATTCAATCATATCATTACTTGGTTTGGTGTCCCTCAAGCTATCGTTACTGATCACGGTAGTCATTTTCAGAATTTTATGATGTCTGAACTTACTAAAAAGTTGGGTCTTAATCACAAAAACTCAACCCCCTATTACCCACAACCCAATGGTCAGGTTGAAGCAATAAACAAATTTCTCATTACTATGCTTCGACGAACGATAAGAATTCATAAGACAAAATGACACATGATGTTGTTCTCAACATTATGGGCATATCGAACATCCGTCAAGTCTGCCACGGGATTTACACCTTTCCAATTAGTTTATGATATCGAAGATATCTTGTCGATTAAATGTGAAATACCATCTTTGAAGTTGGTCGTTGAACTTCTCCCCAACACCTCTACCGAACAGGAGTGTCTTTTGTATTTGATGCAACTAGACGAAACTTGTCGCGATGCTGCCTTAGTCATTGAAACCTAGAAGAAACGTGTTAAAGCCCAATATGACAAACATGTCAATCCACATTTTTTTTCTGAGGGTGATCTAGTTCTTCTTTATGAGCAGGATTGTGATTTGTTGGGGGTTGGTAAATTTGAGGCCATGTGGCGAGGTCCTTACATTGTCAAACGTGTGTTGGAGAGCTAGTTGATTATGATGGAATCCCTTTGAGTGAACCCAGAAATGGGATTTACTTAAATAAGTACTATGCTTAATTCTTTTTGCATGAGTGTTTTTATTTTAGTGTATCATACTCTTGTGTGCATTTTCGTTGTTAGGTTTCGACCTTCATCATATTACATTGCGTTGTGCTTGGTTTACAGATGTCAATGTCTTTGCTACCCTACATTGGCTTCGCTGATGGAGCTAGTCACAACACTCAAAACTTGGCATCTGTTGCTTGGGTAATCTATGCACCTACAGATGAATTGATTAGTCTACACGGTGTCTACCTTGTTCATGCAACTAACAATATCATGGAATACAATGTTGTTATTGAATTATTGACCGACATTGTTCCACTCAGAATCTGTCACCTTATTGTACAACTCAATTCACAGTTAGTAGTCCTACAGTTGAGTAATGTCTACTCCATTCGAAGTCCTACGTTGTTAAGGGTATATTTACAAATTCACCTCTTGGAGCGTCATTTTGATTACATTGAATATCAACACATTCCTAGATGTCTAAATACATTAACAAATGCATTGGATAATCATGTATTAGATAGACATTTGAGACATTTATAAAATCACACTTTGTCTATACAACAAGTAAGCCGGTAGAAGCCTCATATATATATAACGATAAAAGTGTTACAAAGAGTTTTTGTTTGAAGACCAAAATATCAAAAATATGAAGCACATGGCTTCATATAAAAATGGAGCATCAAGGATGATGCTCGCTATAACATGTGATTGCCCATGCTACTCTATGGAGCAGTTGGTCGATGGAAGCAGACACGCCCACTCTGTGGTGCTGATAATTCCTCGAGATATCGTCAATGGAGGAATCTGGGATCGTCATCGTAATCCCCTCCAAGTTTTGTTCTATAGTCACATAGTTGGTAGAAGCTACTCCTGCTACGTCGATTCTCTCCCCTCGCCTCTATATGGGGGATGAACCTGGAGGTCGATAAGGTCCCACATCTACATCATCAAATAGAATTTGATTAGTCATCGGATAAAGGACATAAAAATATTTTATATTAAAAAACCACAAAACATTATAAAAACAAAATGTCCTTCTTACCTATGTCCCCCCATTGGGAACCTTCAGGAAGAACCAAGTACAAATCTCCTCAAAAGTCTAAACCGGCATATGAATAGTCATCAACCATGAGCATATGATTTCTCAACCAATCGAAGAAAACATCGTTATATCTAACGATGGGACCAACTATGTGTCATGCCATGAGGTCGACCCACTTCTTCATTCTTGGATCCTATGGGGTAGGTATACCCCACTCTACCTGTAAGCGCAATATTGGGACCCTCTCCAGGAAGAAGGACACCAAAATTGACCCAAATCCAAATTGTTTCATGTCAGCACTCCTGCACTTGGTCAATTTCTTTTTCATGCTCTTAAGCACCCCTTCACACCAACTGAAAACTCAGGGCTCCATAAATTTAGTGCATATTGGAAATATCTCTAAAGAGCCATATGGGGAGCTCCACTCCCTTCCATGCATGTGATGGTGTAGAGGATAGTCCGTAGAGGCAAGCCTCAGACATCTCTTATATCAAATTTACCGCTATAATTCTGCGTACCTGGCACAGAATGCTCGTTGATATAGTGGTTCATGGGTGAACCTCCACCTCTATTTCCTATAAGTGAGACCGAGGACCCGCAACAAGATAGCCCAGTTAAGAAGTAGATATCCTCTATATCTATTGTAAGAATGTGAGCCCCCACATAGAATTTTTGTTCATTCACATCCCACATGTGAACTAGGTATTCGAGTAACCTCAGTTGGGCCCTCATACCATGGATCTTAAAGAATTTTAACAATCCACACTGTTGGAGGGAATTTACCATTTCTGGGTCATTCCTAGAAAAGTATTCTTCCTCCTCATGCTCTCTCTCATGCTATTCCAACATATTTACCATGTAAAAACTGCAATGGAACATTAAAGAGGGATTAGCACCATTATTTTCTTCCTTGGAAATTTTTTATTGGCAAATCTGTCTTAGAAACATTTCGAGTTGTGCACGTCATAGGCAAGGGAATCTACATAGTGTGGAGTCATCACAGGCTAGCTTTAAGGCTGCCTGCGATGACCCTAGATCATCGTAGAGGCCGATATAGGGCACCTGCGACAATCTCTGCACATATGTACCCTAAAAAACTTGACTCAAAAACCTATTTTTAACCAATGAAAAATGAATTTTAATCCATGGAAAGGTGAAAGAGATGAAAATTACTTGTTTTGCGGAGACCATTTGTCRAATGATCAATCATGCCTTCCATAATCCGCAGTGTAAAATCGAGGTAAATGGGGGGTTTTGGAGCAAAGTTTGGGTGAAATAACAAATGGAATAGTGAAATGAAGTTTTACCCATTTTATTAGTTTTTTTCACATTTTTCATGCATATTTTATATGTTTCGCCTAAACCCTAAAGTCCTAACGGATTTGTAAGTATTTGATTTTTGCAGCTGAAGAGTCTAGTAGTGAGATCTTGAAACAAGGATTTATTTTTGGTTTGTTTTTGATATATTTGTACACATGTACAAATTATTTTAGGGTTTTTCAGGAAAAACTCCGAGCAAATCTTAATTCTTTCTCACACTCATAAAACCATGAGAATGTAATCAAGCAGTCTTTTGTCATTTTTTTTGAATTCATAATGGTAACACAAAAAAAAAAACCCATGGAGCATCCTTTAAGCTCTTTTCATGCTCTGTAAAAACAAAAATATTTCCAAGTGATCTTGTTCTTTTCACGCTTGTAAAAGTATTTCAAGAAAACATTTGATGTGCAATAGGTTATCACTTTTTTGGTCTCATTGGATAAATTTACAGAAAAGGAACTGATAGATTTTACTTTAAGTGTTTTTTGGAATCTCTAAACATGAAAAACCCTTGAGTTTTCTCTCTTTGGACACGTTAAACAAACATCGAAAGACCCATATGGGATCGAACCAATCCTTCTTAGGGTAAGGGACTCATCTGAAGGATGAGCTTACATCAACAATCATATGTTATCCTCCTCAAGCTTGCGTAAAAATAAATAGGTACTCGCCAGAAATGGTGGGGGAAAATTGGGAAAGGGATGTGTCTTTGGATTTGTGTTAGTGGCAGTTACAGACGCTCTTGAACATGAAACCCCCCTCATCACTGTGCCTGGGTTGGGAAATCCAGTTTTCTCTCGTTTGACCATCCACATGTACATATGTCGGGTCCTCCTTGAGTCAATGCTGCCAAGACTATTGTCATGTCACTCATATGTTCAAGAGAAGTCCAACCTGAATAAGCCTTCTATCGAGTCGGCCATGTGCAGTTATAAATTTTCTACCATGTCGGTATTCCTTGTGTCAGTTTCAAATCACCTCATCTCTTATCTACTTCAAATCTGTTACTTATTTCGTGTCGTTGATGGGGGATACATTAAGGCCCTCCTGTGACGAGTATTTTCCTGTCGAATTCAACTCATTATCCAGGAACAAGACCTAGAAATCATTTAGTACCTTAGAGCCTATGTGCCTCAATGGCAGGTATCTTCGTTTCCAATAGTGGGTTCATATCATTGACCCTTAATTGGGAGATTCTAGTGAGTGTTTGAATGCAACTCATTTAT
The DNA here is from genome assembly GCA_032191745.1 of Picea mariana. Classification (NCBI taxonomy): domain Eukaryota; kingdom Viridiplantae; phylum Streptophyta; class Pinopsida; order Pinales; family Pinaceae; genus Picea; species Picea mariana. Next base: position 131,321 of record JASDQU010100656.1, read on the forward strand.
TCACATTCGTTTGATTGTACTGGGGTACCTTGGGAGTCATTGACATCAATGGTGATTTCCCTCGCACTTGTTAATGGTTCTCATCATTGATTGGTAATCAAGTGGTTTCAACCATGTTCGACTTCAATACCTATAATCATATCATTAGATTCATACTTAGGGATGTTGGAAATGAAGACCCCGGATCTCATCATTCCGATCCAGGTTGTGATGGAGTATTTATGATTTGTTTTGACACATAGATCCATTGTGTATGTCTCATGGTTATGTCCAAATATTGAGTCATTTATAGATCCATAGTGAATTCCTGGTGGCTATGACGATTCACATTGACATGGATCCATGGTGTATATTTAGTGGCCATGAATCAGTCACATTTTGTAAACTGATTATGGGAATGCCTATCTCCGACAATGGTATATTATTATGTTGATACTTGAATATTTGCAAGTTCCCGATTGGTGTGCTCCTTGTTTCCGACACACACATTATATAGAGTATTTCGGCTGTCACAAGTTCCAGTCTCATACTTTGGGGGGAATTATGTTACACATTATTTTGTTCACCCCAATGATCCATTAACAAACATTTGTTCATGTTCCCAAAAAAGAATCTTTTACCATGACGGAAGTGACTGACTTTCTCTTCTTGAAAACCTTATGAAGAAAGGTCGTCGTAGGTTGCACTATATGCAGGGTGCAATGATGCCTGATCGTCCCCCTCTACCCTGAAGCTGACATGCAACGTCTCTGCATTCTTCTCTATAGCTAGGGTGCGATGATGTCAAAAGACTAAGAAAAGGTCAAGTTTCACAAAAGTTCTAGAAGGGGATCTTCTAGAAGATGAGGTGGCATCTGAATGGTTTGGATCTTACTCGCTTCTCTAATTTGGTGGGATCATCCTAATTTATTCAACCATCTCTCTTTCCCCTATATAAAGAGGGATCTCTCATGGAAAAGGTTAAGCACATAAGGTTGATTCAAGGCTAAGAATTGGATGAGGAATTCTACTTCAGTTCATACTTGAGGGCTTCATTTTAGTTCATCAAGTCATTGAGGATATTCTTCATTCAAGCTTGGAGAAAGTGTGTGTGTTGGAGAAAAGAGTCATCGAGAGGGGACCTTATGAAATCAAGGCATTGGTTGTAATCTCCACTTTCATTTCAATATAATGCAGTGATATGTTTCTTTCCCATAAAACTTGCTTTATTTTATTGTTTGATTCCTTGATCACATACATTGGTTCCCATTGAGTTTATTATATTTCTTTCACTTTGGTTGGTGTGTGTTCCCTTGCATATTCAATATCATAGGAGCACCGGAGTGGAGCTAGGATGAAGGTGGTAGGAGAGAGCGATATTTAAACAATATGTTGCATATCTCTTATTAAATAGTAAACTCAATGGTTAGAGCTTAGGGAAAGCGTCATATCCTGTTTTTTTTTGTTCTAGATCTAGGTGGATCTAGGGAGATCTATTTATGTCTGCATTTACTGATAAGTCCCATAACATCCATGCACAAAAATAAATTGTGAAGAAATTGTCTAGATAAAAAGGGTAAATGGACAATCCAATATGGATGCATATGAATCACAAATAAGAATGTTGGACATGGAATTATAGTGTTGGCATTGATGTCAAATAAGATTAGTATGGGCATTAGTATAGTCACAGAGTAAATAAGTCTGGTATAAACATCTCAGTAAGAAGTTGAAGAAGTTGAAAATGTTGAAGGTTGAATTCAAAGAAATCAAGGGTTGAAATCAAAGAGGTCGAAGAAGTCGAAGGTCGAAATCAGATAAGTAGAATAAGTTGAAAGCGATTAAGTCAAAGATCGAAGTTGAAGTCAAAGTTGAGACCGAAGAAGGTCAGGATGACCAAAGTCGAATTACGCAAGTCATTTTTCTTCTAATTCAAGTCGGTCCAAGTAGAAGTGAAGTAAATTGCCCTGAAGGTCAAAGTCAAAAGAAAATTGAGTTGGGAAATTCAAGTCGGCCAAAGTAAGTTGGGACGACCAAAGTCGAATCTCTCAAGTCCATTTTCTTCTTAGTCAAGTTGGTCCAAGAATGAAGTACCCTAAAGGTCGAAGTCGAAGCAAACTTAAATTGGGAAATACAAGTCGGGTCGAGGCTCAAGCAAGTTGGGTGGACCAAAATCGAAAGACTTAAGTCGAAATTTCTCCTAGTTGAGTCAACCAAAAAGATGTTTGTCGGTCGAATGAGGAAGTAAATATGAAGAAGGGTGAAGACCAAGTCGAATATTTAGTGACTAGCAGTTGAGAGGGAATTGATTTTAATATCCACCATCAAGTAAAATGTTTACAAGTTGAGTTTAAATAGTCACCAACAAAGGATATATGTGGTGGTCGATTTAGACATTCATGAAAAGGTAAAATGCACTGAATTCGATCTGGCAGTCAATGACGAAAGGAAAATCTGGGCAAGTTTCTTTCAAAGAACCACCTGTACCAACCACCTCGCACATTTCCTGGGGAAAATTCCCAAGTGTTGGATAATTGGGCATCTTCTACACAAAACCCATGTCGTAGAATTGTAAAATTCAGTTCCAGAACTCCATAATCTTCATACAAAATCAATGTCTAATTTTCTATACGAAAATCAATTAATGAAATCACCATTTGTGTTAATTAAATGAAGGGGTGCAATGTTTCATTAATAAAAGACACAATGGCTCAACCTTATATAAGAAGACAAACAAGGTGAAAGGAAAGTGTCTTTGTGGGTTTTACATAGAATATCTAAAGGCATAGTAGAGTCCATGGAAGAAAGACAAGATACTTATGTAACGAGGGTGGAAGGGTGGAGCAAGGAAGGACTAATGTCCTTTATTGATTAAAGTTTGAAGACAGGAAGTTGGCGCTTACTAGGATTGGTACCCTAAACAAGGGAGTTGGTACTTCCTAGGGTTGGTGTCGTAAACAAAGGAGTTGGTGCTTCCTAGGGCTGGTGCCCTAAAATAAGGGAGTTGGTGCTTCCTAGGTTTGAAGCCCTGAACAAGGAGAATGGTGTCTCCCAATCACTATTGTAACTTGTATTATTGTATTGATTTTATATTCAAGTTTATTGTTGTTGATAAATTGTTGTTAATAAGTTAAAATTATTAAAAGATTAAATAATTAACCAATATTGATTCAACCCCCCCCCGTCTCAGTATTGATCAAGTTTCCAACAATTTCATCACACATTTTGTTGGAAGTTGTTATCAGAGAATTGTTTACTCTTATTTGACTCACTTTCCATGGAGGCTCAACAAATGAATAAAGTCCATAAAGGAGGGGAGATTGTTAGCGCTTAACCCCATGACCAACAACTAATTAATTGTTAGAGAAGCCTTTCAAAGAGTATGTTGTGTAGATTTTTGTGAAAAAATGTATAGAGGACACCCTAAAGTGGCCAAATATTTTGCATTGAACTTGATCCAGGTGGATATTGGCGGCCACCCACCTATTCCAACTAACTCCTCTTGACAATTGTTAGTTCAACATGTTCTTATGTAATTCTTTGTAATTATGGGTTCTACACTTTCGAGGTTGTCTAAATCCCTACAAATCTTCCAAGTGGATATTGGTGGCCACCCACCTAATCCAGTTGTCTTATTTTGGAAGTTTTCATGTCAGTACATCTTTTTGTACTTCCATGGCCGTTTTGGGGCCCTAAAAAATGTTTTTTTGTCTTGCCATAGTTAAACTAAAGATGAAGTCAGAGTTTGACAGCATAATGTGTAGTTCTCAAAAAGACCTTTCCAATGGGCTATCACGCACCTAAAACAGAGGTTGTATGCAAAAGTTACGACCCCGGGAAGTTGAGGTACCAACTTACCCATAGGGGCCCACATAAATTTTGGCGTTTCATCTCCTAGGGTTAGGTTTTTGGATGTCTATGGTTTTGGCATTCATGATTAATGTTAAAAAAGGCCTCTATAGCCTCATTGTGATCATTCTGCTCAGATGGATGTGCATAACATTCACATCTCTTCTTAGAGATAGCTACCACCATTCAAGCAAGTTGATTTCAGTTCTGCAGTTTTACAATTTTATCCTATTTTTTTAATTAAATAGAACTTATTGTTCACTAGATATATTTTTTTGCTCTCTGTATCTTTATTTTATTGTATTCAATCTGTTATTCCTTTTGTTCCACTCATAAATCTGGATCAATGGTATAAGAGCAGACTTCTCTTCATTTATTTTTCTTCGTGTATGTCCCCGACAACATATAGGTACAAGAAGTTGGGACTCGAACCAGTCGAGGCTTTGCAAGATTGGACAAGCCGAGGCCAACAACAACCCATAGGGGATGAGAAGAAATATTATGGAGCAAGAGATCCTTTTAAAATGTTGCTCGAGGAAGCCCTTACGCAAAAAAGGAACAAAATGATGGACAACTTTGCACAGATCCTTCAATGACTTCCCACAATAGACACATCTTCATCAAGCGACCATGAAACCCCCTACAAGGTACAAGTAAATTTTGATATTACATTATTTGAAGGACTAATAGATGTGTATGTTGTAGATAAATGGTTGAATCTGCTTGAAGGATATTTTTCGATCCATAATTTTTTCGACAAAGGAAATATTACTTTTTCACTCCTCAAGGCCATCCCCCATGTTAAGGACTGGTGGGTTACTTACTATGAGCAAAGGTAAATAGAGGAATATCCAACATTTTTGGTTTCCCTCACATTGGATTCCTTTAGGGATTCCATTCCCCGTTGAAAACTATGAGGACCAGTACACAAGATGGACCATGTTGCATCAGGAAAGGGACCATACAGTACCAAATTTCACCAATATTTTCCATACACTGCACACCAAATTGGGTATCAAAGAATCTGAACGACATTTGGCGCTCAAGTACTATGGTTTTTTGCATAGATACATTCAAACATAAAAGTATTTTATGGACATTTCATCATTAGGTGTGGCTTATAGATATGTTGTCAAGATTGAGCATAAATTTAAGCAAAAGAGGCCAGATCTTGTATCTGCAAACTCCTCACAACCGAAGCAGGGAAAAGGTGGCCCCAACCCACACAACAAGGGACAGAGAAAATATGGTCACTCTCAGGACAACCAATCCAAGCCACAACCCAAGAAGGGTAATGGGAATTCAAAGAAGAACACGGGAAAATGGTGTGAATACCATAAAATCCCTTGGCACAACACCAAAGAAGTTTTCTCCAAGTAGTCACTGGTGGTCGAGCTAAAAGATTCTGATTCAAAGGCAGATTCTGACTCTGAATCAAATCCCGAAAGTGGGAGGCAGATCATCGATAACAAACCTAGTGCCACTATCTCTACCACCAAAGTCCAACCAAGTGAACCAGAAGAACCATATGAAGGGGAATGCCTCTTTCACTTGCATATGTGGCTAAAGGGGACTCTATTGCATTTCATTGTCGATAGTAGTAGTCAAAAGAAACTGATTTCAGTAGATGCCGTCAAGCGGCTAGACCTTTCTATAACACTACACCCTACACCATCAGCTGGCTTCTCCAAGGATGAGATCTTTGTGTCAGCCAACAGTGTCGTCTTCCCTACAACATCAAGCCCTTAAAAGGTGAGGTATTGTGTGATATTTCTTCCCTTGAATTTTGTGATGTTCTTTTATACCAACCATATTTGTGGAAGCAACATATTGTATATGATTCTAGACCTCATAGCGTTGATATTACTTTGGGTAGACAATTGTATAGGATACCAGAGGTAGCACTGCCAACCATTATTTCTTTAGTCTCTACTAAAAAATGTAGTAATTTCATTTCATTGACCAAGAAGTTCATATTCTTTGTGATCCATGCTTGCAGTAAGAAGAAGGTCATCACCACATCCATGACCTCTACACAGAGATTCTCTTTATAGTAGAATCAAGTGGACAGGATCATTGAAGATTACAAAGACAACTTCTCCTCACCCACCAAGGTGCTGAAACACTTCCAAGTCAAGAATCCAATTGATATAACCCCCAATGCACCGATGCCTAATGGACCATTCTATCATCACTCCTTGTTGGAAAATGAGGAAATCAAGCACCAGATCCAAGAGTTGCTTCAAAAGGGGCACATCCGACCCAGATCCTCCTCTTACATAAGCCCGATTGTGCTGGTACATAATAAATATGGGACCTGGCAGATCTGCATTGATTACAGAGAATTAAACAAAGTCACAGTCCAGAAATGGTACCCAATTCCCTGAATTGATGACCTTCTTGACCAACTCAAAGGGGCAAAGTTCTTCAGCAAGATTGACCTAAATTTTGGCTATGACCAAGTAGCCATCGAACCAACTAATGTATGGAAGACAACTTTCAAATCTAAAGAAGGTATCTTCGAATGGATGGTCATGCCCTTTGGCTTAACAAATGCACCAACAAATTTCATTAGATTGATGGATGATGTATTGAGACCCTTCACCAACTCTTTTGTGGTGGTATATCTGGATGACATCCTCAACTTCAACAGAACTTGGGCAAAGCACATGCAACATATTCAATAGGTTTTGAGCACTATGTGACAGCACAAGCTATATGCCAACTTTAAAAAATGCTCCTTTGGCATGAAAATGGTCCAATACTTGGGCTACATCTTCATGAGCATGGGGTACATGTGGATCCAACTAAGATCTAAGTCATTCGTGACTGGCCATCCTTGACCACACTAGCCAACCTTCAGATCTTCTTGGGACTTTCCAACTTCTATC
>JASDQU010100656.1:148425-158648 GCA_032191745.1 Picea mariana
GGAACATCTGATCAGTCTTTTGTGTTGCACTATCCTTGGGGAGAGATGCAATGCTCTTTGTTTGGCTATCTAGCCTAGGGTTTTCTTCAGGAGGAATTATTAGTCAAGGTTAAGGTGCTCGGAGGGAGGCTTCGGCCTGTGGTTGGGTGATGAGGGTATCGTCGATGGTAAAACGAGCACACCATCTTCTATATTCTAACACTACTAAAGGTTCGTGTTGGGATTCTCCCATATTCTATGTGCCCTCAGCCAAGTAAACAAGGGTCATGACAAGGAAATGTTTGCATGGGGGCAGGAACAACAACAATCATTTGATGATCTGAAGCATCACTTATGCTCAAATCTAGTACTATCTTTACTTGATCTACAACAACCATTCGAGATTGAGATTGATGCATCTGACCAAGGCTGCGGGGGATCTTCCTTTCATCCCATGGCTACTCAGATCACTACAAAACATGGATTAATATTTGTAAATGTGTTGAACCTACACAGAAAGATCTAGCTAAACAATAATACACACATTTGCAGAGAGAATTGGAGAAAGAATAAGGAGAGAAACAATGAAAGAATTCCCATTAACCGTTATGAATAATGAATAATTTACACATGATATACTCTGTATAGCTCAATGATTTCTCACTGGAGGTGAGCCAATGTGCCATAGTGGTGGTATAGAGTGATCTAGATACACACCAGCAGTTACGTGAGTGAACGACCACCTAGTCTAGTGTCTCAGGCAGTTACGGGAGTGAACTGCCACCTAGTTGAGTTAACTAGTCAACTAGTATTTAGTTAACTGATTGAACAGTGATTAGTGAGGATTTAACTCAAGGAATCAAGGCTCATGTGCCAGTTTGGTCATGATCCCAAGGCAAGGTCAAATTAGCATGGTGATGATTGTAAATTTTTAGACCCCAACCCAGTTTCAGTCTCACTGATTTTTCAGCCAATATTTAATGCCCAAACTCTAACAACAAATAAAACTCAGCAGAAAAATAATTTCATAAATTAAACATGAGGATTCTGAACACCGTTTATAATGCAGAAATAAAATATCAGTAGCATATAAAACTCAGAAAATTATAGACATAGATATTTTCGGTCTAACAACAACCCTGGAAAAACCCACAAGGGGAAAACCAATGAGAGAGGGAGATTTTTATTATTTAGGAGCTTCAAAGAAATTCTTTTATAGCATGTTCATCTTCAGAAATTTAATGACACACTTATCTCGATAACCATGCCAATTCTTCACACAGGAAAATGAGCCAAACTTCTGAAAACTCTTTCCATAATTTTCTGCAATAAATTACAGGTCTACTCCTCGATTTTTGTGCCTCCAAAATGTTGTATGGTCACCAAAAAATCCATGCCAATAGTATCAGCCCAAAATAGTGCAATAAATTTTGTATGAACACCTTGGGAAACATGCCAAAACTTATAGAAAATAGCACATCACCTTCACCTCGATTTTTGTGCCTGAATAACAGTCGTACGGAATCTATACAGTATAGACTGTACTTTTTGCCTTGGTTTCTATGCCTTTTTCTTGTTGTACAAAATTTGAAAATCCATACAGTATGGCCTCTCTTCTCGGACTGTACCTTGCCTCGATTTTTTTTCTTGCTCTACTTCTTATATGGCCTGCTCTATCCGTACAGTACGGCCTGCATTCAATGTTGTACTTTTTTCCTCAATTTCTATGCTAGATAACAGCCTTGGGATGCATGCCCTAACTCTCAGAAATGGCCTCTTTCTTGCTGCTCAAAAAATGCTCTCTCTCTTTCTCTCTCAACAATAAAACAACAACCCAACAATGGGTGTGCCCTCCAACCCTAATCGACCTCATGAGGTAGGTGAGGAGTTTCTTAATCCAATGGTTGAGATTAGATTAGATGAGTGGTTGAGATTGAGTGTCTCTTCACCCACCCTCACTAAAGTCATAAAGTCACCTTTTAATTTGCGTCTCACAAATTAAATGACTAGGACCCACATAAGGCACTTTCTCACCCCTTAGGCGCCTAGGGATGAGAAACACTTGCCTAGGTACTTTTTAATTAAAATTTTAACACTCCCTCTTACCGAGGAAAGTGTTACTCACCACTCCAAGATTGTCCCTGAAAAATACAAAATTGCCTCTACTCAATGCCTTGGTGAGTATGTATGCAACCTGCTCCTCTATAGATATGTACTGTAGCTCCACAACTCCTCTCTGAACACAGTCACAGATGAAGTGATAACGAATCTTGATATGTTTAGACTGGTCATGAAAAATTGGATTCTTTGAGAGTTTAATGCAACTCTGATTATCACAGTAAATCACAGTAGGCCTCAACTACACACCAAACATTCCCACCAACAACTTGTGAAGCCAAAGGGCCTCACAACCGGCTTGACTGGCTTCCATATACTCAGCCTCTACAGAACTCAAAGCCACTGAATTTTGCTTCTGAATGAAACAAGACACAACTGCTGAGCCCAATCTGAAACAACACCCTGAAGTACTCTTCTTGTCAATGACACATCCTACCCAATCTGAATCTGTATAGCCAACCAAATGAACTCCATATCCTCTATGATAGTCTAGACCAAAATATACTTGAGCACATGTTTTTCTTCCACCCAATGCACTCTCCTAGGCTCCATGAACTGACCGAGAGTGTTGACAGAAAAACAAATATCTAGCCTGGTATTGACCAAATACATCAATGACCATATCAACTGACGATACAAAGTGTAATCCACCAACTGTGACTCAGAAGCATGAAGCTTCTTCTAGTAGGTAATCATGGGAGTGGTCATGGGCCTACAATCCTCCATCTAAAATCTACTCATAATTTCACACACATACTTCCCCTGTCCCAAGAAGATGTGTCTCGGCTCCTGCCAAACCTCCAATCCCAAAAAGTAATGCATCAATCCGATATCAGTCATCTCGAACTCTGAAGAAAGGATTTCCTTGTAGTTTTTGATGAGTCTCTCTACCCCTGTAATGAATAAATCATCCACATATAGCAGAAGAATGAGAGGATCCTCTCCAACCACAATGTAGTAGAGTTTGGGATCCACCTCACTCTTCTCAAAACCCAACTACTGCAAATAGGCATCTATCCTTGAATGCCAAGCTCTGGGAGCTTGTTTCAGCCCATACAATTCCTTCTGAAGTCTACACACATGAGACTCTCTCTCATGCACCTCAAATCCTAATGACTGCTCAATATATACCTCCTCCTGTATAAGACCATTCAGAAATGTGGTCTTCACATCCATCTGGTGGATCTTCCAACCCATCTTTGCTGCAATGGAGATCATTGCCCTAATCGAAGTATATCTAGCAACCTGTTAAGAACCAAATATCAATATAGCATAGAAAAACCTCAGAATAAGTACTCAATGCCTTGAAAAAGAGATAATTTCAGATAATAACCCTCTTCGAGGGGTGAAATATTCTAAGTGGAAAAAGTTGGAAAAGCTTCCTAGTTTTGGTGTTGGACTTTCATCAAACACTTTGCAGACTTCTGTAAATGATGGTTGAAGATGAAATTTGAATGGATTGTAGGAGATTGCTTAGTTTTGCTGGTTGTTTTAGTGGTTTTCTATCCCCTTATATCTCCCCAAGGAAGTACATAATATGTTGTTTTAATATTAATCAAAACCCACAAAATTAATGATGAAGACAATCACACTTTAAAGGAGCCAAATGATCAAACTCAAGCTGATTTTTATTAAATATCAATGGCAGAATTTATTACAGTCAAACTGGAGTAGAATACCTCTCAAATATGAGGACAATGTCCGAGATATGGAGCTTGAAGCCACCAATCATACACAACAATGGAAGTGGCCAGAACTGACCACACGTTTTGATGGAAGGGGACGGCCCCTATGGATATCACGCACCACCTATGGACAGGGAAGATCCAGCCACACACTTAGCAATATATACCCTCTTCCCATGCAAGGTAAACCATCCAGCAGAGACCCATACAGCAGCCACTTCACCCCTTTCTCCACGTAGCCCCTGGGCAACACGCAACAACTATAGATGATGGGAAAAACGGTCAGCATAGTAACACGCAGCCAATGATGATGAACAACATAAATTTCCAGCTGAAGGTCACGCCCAACCAAGGATACCACACATTTGAAGAGTTATAAATCTGCTTTAGCAATCAACACGCAATGTGGATAAAGAAGGATGCGCCCAACTCAAGGAAAACGTTCCAACTCTCCACTCGTGCCAAGAAAATTTCCCTCACTTCTTCAAATCTTCAAATGAAATTCTTTCCACAATGAAGATCTTCGAACCACAATGCCAACTACCTGCAAATGAAAAGCCTGAATGGTTTCTCCAATCTCCCGACTAGGAAAGATGGTTTCACTGCCGAATCTGAGTGCCGAAATGGGTTTCTAGCTGAAACCCTCGTTTTCTCACTGAGCTCTTCTCCAAATTCAATTTCTCAAACTGAATAGTCCCTCCTGAGCTTTCCAAACCTCGCTTGTCCTTTTATTCCTTCACTTTTCTTTTTCTCCATTAAAATATTCATTTAATTAATAATTGGAGAGAAATACCCTCAAAGAGGGGTTTAATATTAATAAACTCACTTTTCCTAAGTTTTCACTTTATAATTTGAAAGTGACTTTACCAATATCATTTCCCTAACTCATCCATCTAATGGTTTACGGGAAACTATATAAACCATCACGGTATCCCAACTGCCTAGGAAAAATGGGACATTATAGTCCTCCCTGCCCAAATTTGCTTGTCCTCAAGCAACTTCAAACCCGAAAACTGCAACACTTGTTCATTTTCCCAAGTAGCATCCTTCACAGGTAGACGCTGCCATTTTACCAAGTACTCCCTGACTGCCCTATCATGGAATTTCCATCCTCGAACCTGTAGGATCTCTTCGAGGCTTGTGGCCCACCGCCCCTCATCATCCCAATGGGGTGACTCCTCTAAAACAACCTCCTCAAAAGTGCCCTCCATCCTGTACCTATCCCCATACATCTTCCGCTGAATCTGGGCCACCCTCAGGTTCTCCTTCAGTGCTCTCAGGATGTCTTGGCTGTCCTGTAACCAACCTCGAACCTGAGGAACTCTACAGTCATCGCATGCCATGTCTGCAAAAATCAAGACCTCATAGTCGTATAGCACCCAAAAAGGGGTCATACCGACAGACATGTGAAAGGTGGTGGGATAATAGTACTCCCAGAGATGTAACCATATCACCCAAGCACTCTGTTGTCCTATGATGAAGTTCTGCAAATACCCTTCCACCCAAGCGTTCCCAAACTCAATCTGTCCACCAATCGGTGGGTGGTAACTAGTACTCGAGGTTAGTTTGGTACATACCAACCTAGAAAACGCCTGCCAGAAACTTCCCGTGAATCTGCCATTCTTGCCACTGACGATGGCTTTAGGCCACCCATGCAAATAGAACATCTCCCTAAAAGATAACTCGATCACCTACGCTGTTGAGTAGTCTAAAGGAATGGTGGAGAAGTGGGCAAGCTTGGTGAGTCGGTCCACCGTGACATAGATGCAATCCTTCCCTTGCATCTTCAGTAACCTGGTGATGAAATCCCTGGGGATTCATTCCCACCCCTGATCGTGAATCGGTAAAGGCTGTAATGATCCAGCTGAATGTGTGTGCTCCACCTCATTCCCCTGGCGAACTTCGCACTCCTGAAGATGCTTCTCTAACTCGTCTCTATAGGCCCTGGGGTTTCTATATGGAGTGGTAATCACTGCTCGAATACCCTACTCTAACTTACTGATGTACTCGAATTCCTTGTCCAGAGGCCTACCTGGAGGTACATTACCAAAGACATTATGCTCCCGAAACAAGTCATGTATCTCTCTCGGACAATTGGGCTCCCCGCCCTTGGACCTCTATACTGAAATATGAAGCTTCACAACTCGTGCAATGTCATCCCATTTCATCACTGCCTCCATCTTCTTCGCGGTTACGACCTTAGGAGGAAACGTATTCATGCCCTGCATAACCACTCTCTTGCCATCCTAACCCTGGAACTCCATCTCCATAGTCTGGTATTTAGTGGAGTACCTCCCTAGGGAGTATAGCCACTGAACTCCAAGCACCACATTGGTGTCAGGTATCTTTACCACGTAGAAGTCATCAGTGAGCATGTAGTTTCCCAATTTCAATGTCATCCGTGGAACGTACCTGGTGTAGTCTAGTGTGTTCTCCCCCGATATGACCACTGAGAAACCCTCAAAAGACTCAGTGGCAATGCCCTTTCGTTCCACTAATGAAGAGTCTATAAAGTTGTGGGATGCCCCACCATCGACCAAAACTGTCACTCGATGTCCCTGCACTCCTCCCCTCATCCTGAAGGTGTGAAATCTAGGTATGCCAAAGAGTGATGCTATAACCCCTCGTGTTTCCATCGATGCTTGCTCTGCCTCCGCTGTCGATGAATCCTCCTTCTGTCCCTGTTCCTCTTCTTTCTCATCATCCCCGCTATCAGAAAACACCTCTATGTAGTGTGCTTTGGCCTTGCCTGCACACCTATGACCTGGTACCCATCATTCTTGGCAACTGAAACACAACTTCTTACTCCTCAGATCCTGCCTGGTAGCATCATCCATCCTGTTCCTGCCTGTCCAATCCTTCTGTGGCTATCCTTCCCATTCTCTCTACTGATGTCCTGTACTGTCCCTCAAAGGTGGTGTCCTATCATCGAACTTTGTGGGGAAGTTCGGTCTCGAGGTGAACTTGGGCTTAGGTACAGACTCCTGCAAGTCTCTAGCCCTGTTAACTGCATCCTGTAGTGAATTAGGCTTCTAAGCCTTCACCTATCCTCGTAGTGGCTCGGTTATCCCCTCTATGAACAACATCACCAATTGGGCCTCAGAGATATCGGTGACCATCACTGATATCCTCTGGAAATCTGATATAAAGGCCTCTGCCGAACCCGTTTGTTTCAACTGTGCCAAGTCCCTGAAAGACAACTCGGGATCTCTCCTATCAAATATGTGCACCAGTCTCCCTGTAAATTTAGCATAGATGACAATATGGGCATGTCCCAGAGTGGACATCCCATGGTAAAACCAGTTCTGTGCCTCACCCTCCAAGTGCAATGTCGCCAACTTAATGGCATCAGTCTCTGCCATGGGGTTCAGCTGGAAGTAGGAGTCGAGCTTCTGCACCCAAGCTTGTGCAATGCACTTCGATGTCCCATCGAAGTATGGTAAAGTGAGCTTTCCCACTATGCACTATAACTCATAGCTCTACGTGGGACCCCTGTTGAATAATCTCGGCCTATTTCTCCCCTTGAAGCTACAAAACTCAGCAAAAGTCATAGCTTCTCTCAAATTTGGATCCATGGCCATATACTCCTGGAAATAAGCTGCTAGTGGCTCGTCCTACTCTACCTGACCTCCTGTACCTGTCTCCGGTGGTCCTAAGAACTTTGGCATGGTAGATCTAGGAATCTCACTGTAGTCGTGAGGGCAGTTCTGAGGGTTGGTCCTGGAAGTGATCGCCTCAATATGAGGTATGTGTGTGTTTCCCCCTTCTTCCATCTGCCCTCTCTTGCTTCTCTCCCCCCTTTCTTCACCATTTTTACTCCCTAGAGCATAACCTGTGATTCTGCCCATGAACTCTCTGTTCTCTCCCTGGCCCTCTGCAATATCCTGTAAGGCTTTCATAACCCCTTTGATCAAACCATCTTCTCTGTCCTCTGTCAGATTTGCATTTTTCCCTGGAGTGTCTTCCATTTCTTCTTCTCTGCCCTCTATGCTTCTATACCTCCTGCGCTATAAGTGATGTTATGTAGCCCTTCCTCAGTCATCAATGTCACCCACAGCTGGCCAAGATCATGCTCTGATACCACTGAAATATTCTAAGTGGCAAAAGTTGGAAAACCTTCCTAGTTTTGGTGTTGGACTTTCGTCAAACACTTTGCAGACTTCTGTAAACGATGGCTGAAGATGAAATTTGAATGGACTGTAGGAGATTGCTTAGATTTGATGGTTGTTTTAGTGTTTTTCTATCCCCTTATATCTCCCCAAGGAAGTACATAATATGTTGTTTTAATATTAAGCAAAACCCACAAAATTAATGATGAAGACAATCACACTTTAAAGGAGCCAAATGATCAAACTCAAGCTGATTTTTATTAAATATCAATGGAGAAATTTATTACAGTCAAACTGGAGAAGAATACCTCTCAAAGATGAGAACAATGTCTGAGATATGGAGCTTGAAGCCACCAATCATACACAGCAATGGAAGTGGCCAGAACTGACCACACGTTTTGATGGAAGGGGACAACCCCTATGGATATCACGCACCACCTATGGACAGGGAAGATCCAGCCACACACTCAGCAATATATACCCTCTTCCCACAAAAGGTAAACCATCCAGCAGAGGCCCATACAATAGCCACTTCGCCCCTTTCTCCACGCAGCCCCTGGGCAACACGCAACAACTATAGATGATGGGAAAAACGGTCAGCAGAGTAACACGCAGCCAATGATGATGAACAACATAAATTTCCAACTGAAGGTCATGCCCAACCAAGGATACCATGCATTTGAAGAGGTGTAAATCTGCTTTAGCAATCAACATGCAGTGTGGATAAAGAAGGATGCGCCCAGCTCAAGGAAAACGTTCCAACTCTCCACTCGTGCCAAGAAAATTGGCCTCACTTCTTCAAATCTGCAAATGAAATTCTTCCCACAATGAAGATCTTCGAACCACAATGCCAACTACCTGCAAATGAAAATCCTGAATGGCTTCTCCAATCTCTCGGCTAGGACAGATGGTTTCACTGTCGAATCCGAGTGCCGAAATGGGTTTCCAGCTGAAACCCTCGTTTGCTCACCGAGCTCTTCTCCAAATTCAATTTCTCAAATTGAATAGTCCCTCCTGAGCTTTCCAACCCTCGCTTGTCCTTTTATTCCTTCACTTTTCTTTTTCTCCATTAAAATATTCATTTAATTAATAATTGGAGAGAAATACCCTCAAAGAGGGGTTTAATATCAATAAACTCTCTTTTCCTAAGTTTTCACTTTATAATTTGAAAGTGACTTTACCAATATCATTTCCCTAACTCATCCGTCTAATGGTTTATGGGAAACTATATAAACCATCACGGTATCCCGACTGCCTAGGGAAAATGGGACATTACAAGGGGGCAACCTCCTTTTACCCCACATAAATGTTCAAGTACAAGATGATTCCAAATGAAAATGTCTCCTTGGTATATATAGGAGACTAGGAGGTAGAATTACAACTAATGGAATAAAGCTGACATAAATAAAATAACATTACTATTGTAATATGCCCCAATTAAGGGGTAATGAGCCAATATTAGGGCTTAACATGCCCATCCCCTTGAGACAAGTGTTGTCCATAACGCTTGAGTAAATTTGGATGCTTCTGTATAAAAGACTCATCTTCCCAAGTGGAATCTTCAACCGGTATTTTCCTCCATTTAATGAGATACTCTGAAATGGATTTATTCCTCAACTAGTGAATTCTTGTTTCAGTGATGGCTTCAGGCTCCAATATAATTTTTCCTTCCTCGTCAATTTCTTTCAATATAGTTTGAACTGGGATCTTGTCGCCTATAACCTTCTTTAAGAATGAAACATGGAAAACTGGGTGTACTCGTGAAGATGCAGGCAACTCCAATTTGTATGCCATAGTACCAATATTTTGCAACACCTTATAAGGGCCATAGTACTTTGGTGATAATTTATTATCCTTCTTGACTTTCTTGAGGGACATCTTTTGTATGTTTGTAGTCTTAAAAACACCCAATCCCCTACTTCAAAACTTCTTTCACTATGATGTTGATCTTCCTGTTGTTTCATGCGATTTTTTTCCATGGTCAGGTTATCCTTTAAGATTTGGAGAACTTGTTGTTGATGCTCGATGTGATCTTCCAGTGCTTGAACCTTAGATTTTTCTTTTAGAGAAGAAGTGATGGAAGGAGGGTGGTATCCATAGAGTGCCATAAATGGTGTCATTTTTGTTGCAGTATGAAAGGAAGTGTTATACCACCATTATGCCAAGGGTAACCATTTGAACCATTGTGTTTGTTTATCAGAGACAAAGAAACAAAGGTAGCCTTCCAGACATTTGTTCACTATCTCAGTTTGTCCATCAGATTGAGGATGATAGGATGAGCTATGATCCAATTGAGTACCCAAACAAGAAAATAATTATGTCCAAAAATGTC
>JASDQU010100656.1:158698-219824 GCA_032191745.1 Picea mariana
GATAGGATGAGCTATGATCCAATTGAGTACCCAAACAAGAAAATAATTATGTCCAAAAATGTCCAGTGAAGATGGGATCTCTATCACTTACAATAATCTTTGGGCTGCCATGTAGCTTTTGAAATGTCTCCATGAATGCAGTGGCAACTGTACTAGCTTTGAAGGGATGAGAGTGTGCACAAAAGTGTGTGTACTTGGTTAGTTTATCAACAATCACCATGATGACGCTCTTTCCTTTAGACTTCGGTAACCCTATGATGAAATCCATGGAAACCTCCTCCCAACGCTGACTTGGGATGGCTAATGGTTGTAAAAGACCTGGGGTCTTAATTGTTTCCACCTTATTTTGTTGGCAAACCAAACATTCTGCCACAAACCTTTGAACATCATTTTACTACCAAAAAATGCTCTAAGATTCTTCAATGTTTTGGGAATCAGCCAGTCCATCATGGCCTTAATCTTGTTAGGTTCTACGTTGACACCTTCATGAGATACAATATGACCTACTCTACCTCCTTCACTCCAAAGAAACATTTGGATAGTTTGGCATATAGTTTTTGCTCCTTTAGTAGTTGTAGCACCTTGTCAACATGTTGCACATGATCCTCCCAAGACTTGCTATAGATTAGTATATCATCAAAAAATACTAACACAAATTTTCGAAGGAAGGGCTTGAAAATGGAATTCATCAATCCTTGGAATGTGGAAGGTGCATTTGTAAGGCCAAAAGGCATGACAAAAAATTCATAATGGCCTTCATGAGTTTGGAATGTTTTTTTTGGGATATCTTCTTCCTTCATTCTAATCTGATGATACCCTGAACGAAGATCCAATTTTGTGAAAAGATTGTTCCATGTAGTTCATCTAACAATTCATCAATGATGGGAATGGGAAACTTATCTTTAATAGTGATCTTATTGAGCTCTCTATAATTTGGACACATACGCCATGAGCTATCTTTCTTGAATACCATTACCACTGGTGCTGAGTAAGAACTTTGGCTAGGTCTAATAATGTTAGCCTCTAACATTTCTACAACCATGCACTCAATTTCACTCTTCTGGGCGTAAGGGTATCTGTATGGCCTGATGTTAGGAGGAACACTCCTAGGAATTAGGTGAATTTCATAATCATGATTTGGAGTGGGTAGAAGAACTTTGGTATTCAAATACTTTGGAATGTTTATCAATGATCCCTTGGAGATCTTGAGGAATAGATGGCTTAGATGTTTGAACATCTAGTGAGCATAGTTGTGCAATAATGCCTTGATGCCCCTTTTTCAATAATTTTTTCATGCCATTAGAACTTATCACCTTACTGGGTTTCTCTGTGATACCTTTTAACTCAATTTCTTTTCCTTCCAATGAAAATTTCATGAAAAGTTCTTGAAAATTAAAAGCCATTGTTCCTAATGATTGTAACCCTTGGATTCCTAGTACAACATCTACACCACCCATGGGTATAGAAATCATTGGACTATTCATTACATATTCTCCCATAGTAAGATTGATCTTATTGCATTTTCCTGAGAAATTGATAGTTCCTCCATCTGCAATCATCACTTGAAACTCTGGCGCTGGATATACAAAACAATTGAGAGCTTTGGCTAATTTATAGTGAATGAAATTATGAGTACTGCCAGAATCAATTAGGACTATTACCTTTTTCTTTTTGATGTATCCTTCAATCTTGAGGGTTTTAGGAGTGCTAATTCCATCCAATGCATTACACGATATCGTGGGAGTCAACTCTTCAGACAAAATTGCTTCTACGTTTTCATCTTGAGATGGTTCTTGTTCTTGTTCTTCTTCCTCTTCACAATCTATGTAGAATAATTTCTTCTCACCACACTTATGTCCTTTACTGTACTTGTTGTCACAATTAAAGCATAAACCTTTTTCTTTTCTTTCCTCCAATTATTGAGGTTTCAACCTTGTAGGTTGAGGTGTTTTAGAAGAAGGAGCATTGTTCTCTCTATATATGTTAGGATTGGCCCTTCTAGTAGCCATAGCCATATTTTTACTTTCAACATTTCTTGCCACCTTGAATAAATTATCCAATGATTTGGGTTCCCAAAGGCGAACCTCATGTTGAATGTTATCCTTTAAAGTTACTATGAATACATCAATCAAGTGTTCATCTAGAATATATGTTATGTTTATATTCAAACTTTGGAAGTTCTCAATGTGCTCAGTAACTGAACGCTTTTGCTTGAGATATATCAATTGGCTAAAGAAGCTATTGCTCCTTGTATCCTCATAGTGTCCTGTCATTTCTTTTGTGAAAATTGTCCTAGTGACGAGTGATTTGCAAGAACAAAGCCATCGATACCATACAAATTGATTGGGTTCTAAATATAAAGAAGTAATTCATACCTTTTGTGTATGTGGCACATTATGTAGATCAAATAATTGCTCCATCTGAAGTATCCATGTGATTGGGTCCTTGCCATCAAACTTCCTCATATCGATCTTAGGAACATGGTTGGTCTTCAACCCAAAGTTGGATTTTCTCCATTCTTGATTCACCTTCCTTGTTTCCTCGTCATGAATTTCATGGGATGCATTTTCACTTTCAGGTGTCTTCTCTGTTACAAAATTTTTCAATACTTCCATGATCACCTCTTTTAAACCATCCATCTTTGCCTCCAACTTAGCTTCCATCTCTTGTAGTTCATATTTTGTTACTATATTCTTTTGTAAATCATTTATTTCCCTACGTATTTCTTCACCTTCATCAAGAGTCCAAGTAGGATTGTCTGGAGGCTTATTTGGTGTAGAAGTTCCCTTTTTGGGTGGAATGTTGGCCAAGTATCACTTTTGAACCTTGATTTTGAGGTGGTTTTGATAGACAATATTTCTTCTATTGTATCTCCCAAGTTTCAAACCTTATGGGTATGAGACATTATTTTATGTAGTTATTTGATATTTCTTCTCTGCAATGCCACAGGTCTGATCAAAATTGGATGTGCCAAGTGGAATTTATGGTAACTTCCCCACAACTTGCTGATTTTTTGCCTTTCCAGGAGATCTCACTTGTATAGCGGCCCCGCACAAAATAATTGATATAAAATTATGAAACTCATACCAAAAATACTACAGAATGTCCACTATCCATTGAAACCAATCTCACTCAATTTGGATACTCTAGGAAGAAGTTATGATTGTTTTACCTGGAACACCTTATTGAGACTAGTCAATAGGACTAGTAAGATACCCTATCTTCCACAGCGTGTATATAAAAATGTAAGATGAACAAGAAGACAAAAGTTTTACCAAAGATACCTTACTAATTTCTATGAATATCCTCTGGAGTTCATGGTCTGAAACATTACAGAAAAAGTTTTATAGTGAAAATTTCATAATGGCTCAGTTCAGGATGATTCCAGAACCCTATATTTCACATGTTGTATATCTGAAAGTATAAGGCCTCAAGAGCTGCAATTTTAACCCAACATACCTTGATCCATATAATAAATATCCTCAAAGTCGTTCCTTCTGAAACATTGTAGAAAACAAGTTATAGCGAAAATGTCAAGGTGTCTCAGATGTAGTAGTGAAACCTCAAGACCTTGAGCTCTGATACCATATGTTAAGAACAAAATATCAATATAGCATAGAAACACCTCATAATAAGTACTCAACGCCTTGAAAAAGAGATAATTTCAGATAATAATCCTCTTTTAGGGGGCAACCTCCTTTTACCCCACATAAATGTTCAAGTACAAGATGATTCCAAATGAAAATGTCTCCTTGGTATATATAGGAGACTAGGAGGTATAATTACAACTAATGGAATAAAGACGACATAAAAAAAAATAACATTAATAATGTAATATGCCCCAATTAAGGGGTAATGAGACAATATTAGGTCTTAACACAACCACCGCAAAGGTCTCATCATAGTCGACTCCCTCAACCTGTGAAAACCCCCGAGACACAAAGTGAGCTTTGTACTTCTCAATGCTACCATCTGCAACATGCTTTAGTTTATAAAGCCACCTGGAAATCACCACTGACTTCCCCTTAGGTATAAGAACAACTTCCCAGACATCGTTCTTCATGATGGAATTGTACTCTTCCATCATGGAATCTCTCCAAACCTGTCTACCAGTAGCCTCCTCAAAAGTGGAAGGCTCGGACTCCCGAATACTGCTCACCATCGCGATGTAGCTACAAAATCTCTCAGGAGGTTTACTCTCCCTCACTTCCTGTCTGGGATTCCCCACCGAAACCTATGCCTCCCTCAAAGTATCCTGAATCCACTTGGGATTCATCCTCTCTTAAGTAGTGTCTCGTGGAGGGGAATCCCCCTGCTCAACCCCATCTCCTGAAGACAGTCCTGAAGTAGAATCTGGAGTACTCGATCCTGAACCCTGTGGACCAGTAGTCTGTGAACCTGAATCCTATGGCCCTGTCATCTGTGAACCTATCATCCCCGAAACTAGTGGCCCCGAACTCTGTGTCACTATATTCTATTTCGGACTCACCTGAATCTGTGGTGAAGACTGCTCACCCTTCTCTGTCCCTCTAGACTTCCTTAAGGCTCTGTCCTCCTCAAATTTGACATCCCTCCTCAAGACAGTATTCCTCGAGGAAGGAAAGTATATACGAAAAGCCTTTGAAGTCTCATTGTACCCAACAAAGATCCCTCTCTCTATCATGGAATCCATCTTTGTCCTCTTCTCAGAAGGGACATATGAATATGTGATGCACCCAAAAATATGAAGGTGCCCCACCTCAGGCTTCTTCCCAAAAAAATCCTCCTCAAGAGTCATGCTCCCCACAACCTTGTGGGGACTCTTGTTCTGCAGATAAAATCCAGTGTAGCATGCCTCAACCCATATAAATAGTGGCAACCCCTGATCATGTAACATAGCTATTGCAACCCCAACAATGGCCATGTTCTCCCTCTCTACAATCCCATTTTGTTGTGGGTTGTAAGGAACAGTCAACTCTCTCCTAATTCCCTCTCTTGCAAAAAATTCCATGAACTCCTTGGAGGTATACTCACCCCCATTGTCCGATCTCAGAACTCTGATTTTCTTCCCTGTCTGGTTCTCCACAAGAGATTTGAACTCTTGAAACTAACTGAAGACCTGTCCTTTGGTATTCATGAAGAAAATACAATACTTTCGTGAGAAGTCATCAATGACTACAACATAGCATAGAAAACGAATCAACGATGCCGAATACATCGAGCCACATGCATCTGAATGTATGAAATCAAGAATCCCTACTGCTCTACTGTCACTACTCAGAAAATCAATCTTGGTGTATTTTCCCAAAGCACACCCCTTGCACAACTCATGGTTCTTTGAACTGAAATCTAGAACTCCTATCACCATCTCCCTTAGAACCCTCAAAGCCCCATGGTGAAAATGTGCCATCCTCCTGTGCCATAGCTCACATAGGTCACTATTGCTACTAGAAGTATGAATCAATGCTCTCACTAGCTGGAATGAAATCTTGTACAAATTCTCATGTCTAGTACCAATCACTTTGGACGAAGTGATACTATACCCCTTGGGGAAAAGGAGCACCTGCCCATCACAGAACAAGACCTCATAGCCATTCTCCTCAATAGTAGAAACTGACACTAAGTTCTTCTTCAGCCCCGGAACATATAGAACCTTTGTCAAAGATATGGGAGGCATAGACTCCCTCTGAAATGATACGGTCCCACAACCAACTTCCTTGACCTCCTAGTCATCTCCAAGCACCACTTCCACATCTACAATATCTATAAGATCTATCAAGTTCTCATGAAACCCTGTCATATGGAAAGAGGCACCATTGTCAATATACCAAGTATCTGAATGAGTGGTCCTCGTGGACAAACACACAACCAAGAAAAACGCATTGTCAAACTTGGTGGAAAAATCTTCCACCATTGTTGAAGATGTTGTTTGTTTCTTCTTCTTATTAGGACACTGATCTGCATAGTTCCCAAACTTATAGCATGCAAAGCACTTGAATTTTCTCATGTCTTTCTTACCTTCACCCTTGGGCTTGTTTCCTCCCTTTGGACCCTTTTTAAACTTCTTCTTGCTAGTGGTAGCAAGAGCCACATTCTCCTCCTCATGACCTGTAGATGAACTACCATGTACATAACCTCCCTGGGTCTCCTTCTGAACAAAGTCATCCCAAAGACGTTCCCAATTGGGAAGCTTCTCCCTAGCAACAATGCCCTCCACAAAAACAACCCATTGTTTGGAAACTCCATTCAATGTTGTTCTCACAAGCTCACTGTCAACTATGGCCTCCCCCACAACTCCAAGATCATCCCTCGCCTGTGTCAATATAGTAAGGTATGCAACAACATTTTCAGCCTTGGTCATTTTTATGCTCTTTAGTTTTTCCCTCAAAACCATTTTTCAGTTCTCATTTGTACTTTGGTACAATTTAGTCAAAGACTCCCACATCTCATAGGCATTTGTTTTCCCCATCAAGTGAGGAATCAAATGGTCCTTGATGGCATCAAGAATAATCCTCTTAGCCTTGATACTCTTCTTGGTGTAAGATGCAAGAGGAGTAGCATCAGTAGGTACCACAACAGGATGAGTTATGGTATTTTCCACAGTGTCCCACAACTCATTTTCTTGCAACAGCAAGATCATCCTCTCCTTCCAAGCACCAAAATTTTTTTCCCCATCAATTCTTTCCTCACTCTCAAACCTGTAGCCATTGACCCTTTTCTGCTGAAAATGACAAATTCAAAATTCTGCCCTGTGAAGTGACTGTTGTCCCAACTTTATGACTGCTGAAATTTATGCTTCTTTTCAACTCAGCTATGATACCATGTAAATTTTCAGACCCCAACCCAGTTTCAGTCTTGCTAATTTTTCAACCAATATTTAATGCCCAAACTCTAACAAAAAATAAAACTCAACAGAAAAATAATTTCAGAACTATTACATGAGGATTCTGAACATCGTTTATAACGCAGAAATAAAATATCAGCAGCATCTAAAACTCAGAAAATTATAGACACATAGATTTTTGGTTTAACATCGACCCTGGAAAAACCCACAAGGGGAAAACTGGTGAGAGAGGGAGATTTTTATTATTTAGGAGCTTCAGAGAAATTATGTTACAGCATGTCTATCTTCAGAAATTTAATGGCAAACTTATCTCAATAATCGTGCCAAGTCTTCACACAGGAAAATGAGCCAAACTTCTCAAAACTCTTTCCAGAATTTTCTGCAATAAATTACAGGTCTTCTCCTCAATTCTGTGCCTCCAAAATGTTGTACGGTCAATTCAAAATCCATGCCAACAGTCTCAACCCAAAACAGTGCAATAAATTTTGTACGACCACCTTGGGAAACATGTCGAAACTTCCAAAAAATAGCACAGTGCCTTCACCTCGATTTTTGTGCCTAAATAACAATCAAACAGATTGTATGGAATCTGTACAGTATAGACTATACTTTTTGCCTCAATTTTGTTCCTTTTTCCTATTGTGAAAAAATCAAAAATTTGTACAGTACAGCCTCTCAGCTTGGATTGTACCTTGCCTCGATTTTTGTGCTTGCTCTTATTGTTGTACTACCTTCTCTATCCATACAGTACAACCTGCATTCAATGTTGTACTTGTTGCCTCGATTTCTCTGCTAGATAGCAGCCTTGGCATGTGTGCCCTAGATCTCATAAATGGCCTCTTTCTTGTTGCTTGAAATATGCTCTCTCTCTTTCTCTCTCAACAATGAACCAACAACCCAACAATGGGTGCGCCCTCCAACCCTAATCGACCTCATGAGGTAGGTGAG
The DNA here is from genome assembly GCA_032191745.1 of Picea mariana. Taxonomy (NCBI): domain Eukaryota; kingdom Viridiplantae; phylum Streptophyta; class Pinopsida; order Pinales; family Pinaceae; genus Picea; species Picea mariana. The sequence continues at coordinate 166,470 of JASDQU010100656.1, forward strand.
GAGTTTCTTAATCCAATGGATGAGATTAGATTATATGAGTGGTTGAGATTGAGTGTCTCTTCACTCACCCTCACTAAAGTCATAAAGTCACCTTTTAATTTGCATCTCACAAATTAAATGACTAGGGCCCACATTAGGCACTTTATCACCCCTTACGCGCCTAGGGATGAGAAACACTTGCCTAGGTACTTTTTTATTAAAATTTTAACAATGATCCCAATGTAGCATGGTGATAAAACCAATGCAACATCTAAATTCAACTCAACTAGTCAAACTGAAGTGTCAAATGAAAGAGAATATTCTTTGAGTGGAATATTCTCGCCTAAAATATAGGAGACTGGATAATGACTAATTATGTCTAATAAACAAGGAAAAACCTTAGGAAAAATAAATCCTAGGCATGTGTGAAGTAACTCCAACACCCCCCTTGAACATCACTATGGTGAAAATAAAGAATGGGTNAAATAACAACTATAGTTGTTAGGCAACTGTGTCCTTCACTCCAAGACAACTTCTCAAAGAATGGAACTTCTACTCAATGAAGGTCTCGGTAAAGATGTCTGCCATCTGTTCTGTAGAAGGAAAGAACTATAATTCGATGATCCCCTCGTGTACTAAGTTCTGGATGTAGTGCATGTGGATCTCGATGTGGTTCATCTGCTACCTCTAAACTGGATCTCTGCAGAACTTCAGAGTGCTCTGGTTGTCACACCAGATGACGATTGGCCGATGAAACTGAATGCCTAACTAAGTGAGAAAATGTTGTAGCCACATAGCCTAAATGGTTATGTTAACTACCCCTCTGTACTCTGCCTTGGCTGAAGATAGAGCAATGGCATCTTGCTTCTTGCTTGACCAACAGATAGGCTCGGAACCAAGACTGAGTGAGTAACTAGATGTGGACTTGCGATCAGTGCTACTGCCAGCCCAGTCGAAATCAGTAAACCCAATGAGATCTAATGTAGAGTATGTTTCATAATGAATCCCAAAGGTGATGGTGCCCTGTACGTATCGAAGGATACACTTTTCATATTTCCAATGTAGCTCATGCGACTCCTGCATGAACCTGGAAATTGTGCCAACTGCATATGAGAAGTCTAGTATGGAGTGTGTAAGATACAACAAGCTCCCCACTAGCTATCTGTACAATGTGATGTCAACTAGTGGAGTCTCCCCACAATCCTCAAGTTTCACTCCTGATAGGAAAGGAGTCAGAGCAGACTTGCAGTCTTTCATGTGAAATCTCTCAAGGAGATCTCATGCATACTTGGCCTAAGACAGTTTGATTCCTAATGCATCCTGATTGATCTTGAGTCCAAGGAAGAAGTGTAGGGGACCCATGTCCGCCATCAAAAACCTGTCATGTAGAATCCTCTTGACTGCAACAATCGCTGAAGTCTAGCACCCAGTGATCAGCAAATCATCGACATACAGAACTAAAAGTAGAATTGAATCAGTTTCCCTGAGCATGTCAACATTTGGGTCTGATTTACAACGTACAAAGTTATATGACAACAAGTAGGAATACATCTTGGCATACCATGCCCTCGGAGCCTACTTGAGGCCATAAAGGGACTTCTTTAGTCGACAGACCAAAGATGAGTCCTGCATAAATCCTTGGGGTTGCTCCATGTATATCTCCTCAGAGAGATCACCATGAAGAAATTCATTCTTCACATCCATCTGATGGACTTCCCATCCCTTGGATTTCGCAATGGCAAGTGACAATCGTATGGAAACCATCTTTACTACTGGAGCGAAGGTATCATCATATTCAATACCATGAACCTACTGAAAGCCTTTGTCTACAAGCCTGGAATTGTATCTGTTGATCTGTCCATCCGTTGCGCTCTTAGTCCTACAGACCCATTTGCATCTGACAAGTTTCCTCCCAGAAGGAAGGGGAACCAGATCCCAAGTCTGGTTCTCAAGGATGGTGTTGTACTCCTCCTGCATGGCGTATTCCCAAAAGGGATTTCCAGTAGCCTCACCATAAGACTGTGGATCTGAAGACTGAACCAAGAAAATATGCCTGGAGGGAAATGGTTCAGTGGCAGTGAGTGCAACAAGAGGCTCCTCGAAATCAAATCGAATCCTCCTAGTATCGTTTGGATCACCAACGAGATCCCCTATAGCCTGAAGAGTAGTTTATGCCCACTTGGGCCTCTGCTCTGGCTCTGCAACTGCATATAGATGCTCTAACTCTGCATATGACTATACTGAATATAAATATGAATCATTTGAGTCCTCTAAATCAGAACTCTCATCTAAAGAAGAGTCGACATGTGCATGCTCATCATCTCGGACAGGTGGAAGAGTAAAGGTGCTTGCATGTGATTGTTGAGGTACATGCAAGACACTTTCCTCAAATTGGACACTACACTCAATGATGAGTTAGTCTGAGGAAAGATCAATAAGATGATTTCCCTTCACACTGTCAGGGTATCCAACAAAAATGCACTCAGTGCTCTGTGGATCAAGTGCCTTCCTCTTTTCACAGGGAATCTGGGCCCATGCACGTGAACCAAAAATGCGAAAGTGGGTCACTTCTGGTTTGACGCCACTCCAAGACTCATAGGGGGTATTATCCTTGACATATCTATGAGGAGATATGTTTTGGATGTATGTTGCACAATTAAGTTCTTCGGCCCATAGTCTCTATGGTAGTGACTTTCCATGCAACATGCAAGAAGACATCTCCATTAGAGATCTATTTTTCTACTCAGCTACTCTATTTTGTTGCGGAGTATAGGGAACCATTTGTTGCAACTAGATCCATGCCTCATGGAAAAGATTGTGGATCTCATGATTCACATACTGTCCCCCATTATCAGTATGGAGGACTTTTATCTTCTTTCAGAATTGTGTCTCAACCAAGGCTTTGAAATCATTGAGGTGTTGAAAGACCTTGGATTTTTTCCTAAGAAAGTAGATCCAAGTAAAACGTGAGAAATCATCAACAAAAATGAGAACAAACCTCACTTTGTTGACGTATGGATGTAGAAAGGGACCCATAAGGTCACTATAGATCATATTTAAAGGTGCAGAGGCTCTCTGATACATTCCCTTGTCAAATTTCTCTTGAGGGTGTTTCCCGAGAACACATCCCTCACACACTCCCTTCGAGAAATGGATGTCCAGTAGACCATCAACCAATATGTGCTTGCTATGTTGTTGCATGTATCTGAAATTCAAATGTCCAAAACTTTCATGCCATATCCTACTACTTTCATCATCATGAGTAAGCAGTAAAGCAGAATCAGGTTCAATGAATTCAGAAAATGTATACAATATAGACTGATGATTTACCTCACCGATAACAATCCTAGAGTTGCTTTGCATGTCGTATATGTCCACGGAATTTGGTGTGAATATGAATTTCTTTCCGGTGTCGAAATTCGTCGGTTGAGACACGGAGAGAAGGTTGACATAAATCTTGGGAACGTGCAACACATTCTTGAAGCTTCCCTTGGTGAGTTCAATCCTTCCTTTGCCAATGAATTCGACAAAAGAGTTGTCCCCCATTAGAGTAGGAGGACCTTTACATGCATCCAAAGAAGAATAGATTGCTTCTGATGCATCCATTTGATTTGATTCTCCTGAATCAACGATCCAAGCATCAGGAGAGGAGTTGATGGCAATCAAGGCATGGATAGAATTGCCTTTCTTGGAATTTGGATCTTCTGGCTTCTTCTTCTTAGAACCCTCAGGGATGCGATCTCCAAGGTTGTTTCGCTGAAGTATTTGAGACATCAGATCTATTTGGTTTTGCATGCATGCAGATTCCAAATGGAATCCTTTGTGACAGTATGTGCATTTCTCTCCTTTTCTTCCCTTTTCTCCTTTGGATCGGGAGGCATCGATGAAGGGTTTTGTGTAGCCTTCCATCTTCAGATGTGCATGAGCTTTCCACTTATCTTTATCTTTAGATTTATGATATTTTTGGCTGTCATCATGCATAGTGAGTGCATGTACCCTTGGGCCTTTGATTGTTCCCATGTTGATGAGGTTGGTTTGCTCTTGTGTCAAGGATTCGATAAAGTCCTCAAGAGAAGGCATCTTCCAGGTGGCTCCAGAGGTGAATCTAATAGTATGGAATGTGGATACAAATATAGAGAATTCAGGACCAATCTTGGAGAGAATGGTGAGAACCATTTATTTCTCCTCCTTCGATTTATCAACCCCGCAAGCTTTGAGTTGCGACAGTAAATCCTTGAATTTTGTAAAGAAATCTTGGATATTCATGAAAAATTTTGGATCCAATGTGAGCAACTCCACCTCCAACATGTGTCCCCTCATCTCATCTTGTTTTCCAAAGATCCCTTCCAAGGTGGTCCAAGATTCATTGGGAGTCTTGCAAGACGATATATGGAAAAGGAGATCGGGAGAAATAAGACTGCAAATTGTTCCGAGTGCCTCATCCATGCGATTTAAGTACTTGGATTTTTCTATGGCTGATGTCAGTTTTGTATATGTATTCAAGGTTAACCTGTACAACCCTCTAGATCATAGATGTATGGTTATTTTCTCCTTCCATGCAAAATAGTTGTAAGGTGTAAGAATGAATTATTTTTGGAATTCCATCTTTCCATTGTCTTCAATCTTTTGTACCTGCAAAAACATTTTGGTGTATATTTTGCTTAGAAGTCTGTTAGCTTTGATACCATGTAAATGTGTTGAACCTACACAAAATAGATCTAGTTATACAATAATACAGACATTTGCAAAGAGAATTGGAGAAAGAAGAAGAAGGAGAGAAAGAATGAAAGAATTCTCATTAACCATTATGAATAATGAATAATTTACACATTATATACTCTGTATAGCTCAATGAGTTCACACTGGAGATGAACCAATGCACCATAGTGGTGGTCTAGAGTGATATGGACACACACCAATAGTTAAGGCAGTGAACTACCACCTAGTCTAGTCTATCAGGCAGTTACAAGAGTGAACTACCACCTAGTTGAGTTAACTAGTTAACTAGTCAACTAGTATTCAGTTAACTAACTGAATAGTGAGTAGTGTGGAGTTAACTCAGGGAATCAAGGCTAATGTCCCAGTTTGGTGATGACCCCAAGGCAATGTTGAATTATCATGGTGATGATCCCAATGTGGCATGGTGATAAAACCAATGCAACATCTAAACTCAATTCAACTAGTCAAACTGAAGTGTCAACTGAAAGAGAATATTCTTCAGGTGGAATACTCTCTCCTAAAATATAGGAGACTGGATAATGACTAATTATGACTAATAAACAAGGAAAAACCTTAGGAAAAAAAAATACTAGGTGTGTGTGAAGTAACTCCAACAATATTGCATATGCCTTGCTTAAAACCATTCAAGATATTGGGCCCTACAATGTCATTCAAGTCATCACTAATAATACTGCTAATTGTAAGGCAGTAGGAGCAATCATTGAAGATAGGAACCCCAATATATTTTGGCCAGGGTGTTTGGTTCACACAATGAACCTTTTGATGCATGATATCATTAAAATGAAGGACCATGATTATATATGGATTGGTGCTTTGTACAAGAGAGGGAAAAAGATGATAAGATTTATTACCAATCATAGCATGGCCCACCACATTTTTCATAGTCACTCCAAGTTGGAGTTACTAAATATTCCAAAGACCAAATTCGCTAGCTATTATCTTACCTTCAGGCATCTATTGAAGGTAAGAGAGGCATTGGCTAGTATGGCCTCGAGTGATTGATGGAAGGATCTAAAAGACAGGGCTACATCTGTATCTTAGAGAAGTGACTTTCAGGAGGTGGAGGACACAGTTCTTGAAGGCCATTTTTGGCAACGGGTTTAGTATATTTTGTAGTTCACCAAACCCATTTACACTATGATTTGGTTTGCAGATACAGATCGATCGATAATTGGAGAGGTGTATGAGAAAATGGACAACATGCTAGGCCAAATCAAAGACATTGTTCAGCCGAAGGATGTGATATTGTATGATCATATCCATAAAATTGTGGTCAAAATGTGGGATAATTTGGATGTTCCACTCCATGCCCTGGCATATGTCCTTACCCCAAAATATTATTCTCCATCTTGGTTGGCCCAACCAGCACCCAGGGGTGGGGAAAGGAGAAAACCACACACAAATCCAGAGGTGAAAAATGGATATATGCTTGCATTGGACAAGTTGGTACCCGTTGAAGAGGAGTGTGCTCAAGTACGAAGAGAATTTAGCAAATACATCAGTGAACATGGAGTCTTTGGTAACTTGCATACAACCAAATATGGAGACAGGTTGAGTGCTATCGAATGGTGGAACATGTATGTCTCCCCTGCCAAAGATTTGCATAAATTGGAGGTGAAGGTTCTTTCTCGAGTCGTTAACACCTCTTCTACAGAGAGGTGTTGGAGAACCTATAGCTTCATTCACAGTGTAAAGAGAAACATCTTAAATGTAGATCGAGCAGAAAGCTTGGTTTATGTGCATTACAACTTGAGGTTGTTTTCACATTACTATGATGTAGAGAAGAATGTTTTTTGTAAAAGAGATATGAATTTGGATAACAATCCAGAGGAGACTAATTTATAGGATAAAACCATTTTTTTAGAGTGCTTGGAAGAGGAACTTTTGAGTGATCATGATGGCGATCATATTCCTAGAGAAGACATGCCACCCCGATCCACTGCAAGGGTTCCATATTCATCAGTTTTACCTTTATCTGCACAATGTCCATTGTCACGTGGGGACCATTTATCTATTGGTCATGTTCCACGATCACTTCCACCTATTCTTGCTCTTATTCAAAGATCACGGGAGAAGAAACTAGAAGTTTCTTGTGGCAAGAGGAAAACTTAGAGCATAGTACTTAGTACTTTCTAAGTTGCTACTATATACTAGATCTCTTTTTTTGTTTCATGTTTAGAAGTAGTCTCTAAAACTTAGTACTTTGTCTTGAGTCTTGAGTCTTGACTCTTTATTATGGCTTATTCTGTAAACAATGAACTTAGAACATCATATGACAATTTACCTTTGAAGTTTATGATTGATGTTATGATTCTTTAATGATCGATGTTATGATGCTTTAATGATTGAAGATATGATTCTTTAATGTTGAGTCCCACAAATTTTTATGATTGATGTTATATGTGTAGTATGTAGTATGTACTAAATGGTTGATGCTTTAATGATCATCGATTCATCACTAATCAATTATTTAAATGATATTGTATCTATGTTTTCATGTTTTTTTCAATTGATTCAACATTATGCATGTTTTATATATATATGCATCAATATAAATATTTTTGTGTATTATATAAAAAAACGCTCCTGAAACGCTCCCGCTCCCGAAGATTTTTGAAAATTTGCACTTCCCGCTCTTGCTCCCCACTCCCAATAGCCTTGCATCTGACTATGTTGTAGGCACAATTCTCATTCAGCTTGGTCATCCAGTAGCATACCATAGTGAGACACTCTGAGATATTATCATGAAATACCCCAACTATGACAAATCAATGTATTCCATTATGCAAGCCTGTCGTCAATGGAAACATTACATTCTGGTAAATGAGACAATCATCCACACTGATCACAAGCCTTTGCAGTTCATACAGACACAGGGGAAGTTTCAAAATGACCTCCATCAAAAGTTATCCACATACCTACAACAATTCCATCTCAACATCAAGTATAAAACATGGAGCACAAACTGTGTCACTGACTACCTCAGTCTCCCTCCCATTGTTGCACTCACCATAGTGATCCATTCCTATGGGCATGAGGCATATAAGTGGCCTCAACTTTATCAATGTGACCCTGACTTCACCACCACCTATCAGCTCTTGGGTACAGGAGTGAATGTCCATGATTTCTACATCTAGGATGGACTGTTATTCCATCTAGGCCACCTTCGTGTTCCCACAAGCGAGCGTGCAAAGTTGATTTGGCTCACTATAGTCAGATGGCAGGACATTTTTGCATGGAGAAAACTGTGGTCATCCTACAAGAACATTTTTATTGGCCAAAACTTTGACAAGATGTCAACAAGTATATCAGATCTTGCATTCTTGTGCCATTCCAAGCCAACCATCAAGAAGCAAGGATTGTACACCCCTCTTCCTACTCCCAAGAGGCCTTGGGAATCCATCTCGATGGATTACATGTCGGGCCTTTCGTCCACCAAGAATGAAAATGATTGTGTATTTTTGTTGGTTGATCAGTTTTCAAAGATGGACATTATCATAGCCTGCGAGAAGAGGATCACAGTGGCAGATACTGCCAAGCTCTTATCGAACGGGTGTGGGTCCATTTTGGGATACCATAGATGATCACCTTAGATCGAGACAACAGGTTCCTCAGCACATTTTGGTCAAGACTTTGGTCATTGTTGGACACCAAACTCACTAAATCCACTACTTTCCACCCCCAAACCGATGGCCAGACAGACATTGTCAATCAGATGATTGTGCACATCCTGCGCATGTATAACTCTAAGCATCTACATACATGGGATGAGATTCTTCCCTATGTTCAACACACCTACAACAGGACTCTCCATAGCTCCACCAGCCATAACCCATTTCAGGTGGGGCTTGGATTCCAACCCTTGGGTCCCATTGATGTTACACAACCTCTTGCAACCACACCTATATAATATTCCCATGTTCAATCTGAGGTGGAAAAACCCACCATATTCATTGATCGGATTTAGCACATCCACCAATAGTTCCATGAGATGTTGTAGAAATCCAATGATAGGTACAAGAAGCGCCATGATCATAACCGGGTACCACACTAGTTTCAAGTGGGCGACAAGGTCTGGCTACATTTCCAGAAAGAGTTCCTTACATGGCCCAATCAGAAGCTCTGCCTACTTCGTTATGGGACTTATAATATCACCAAGGTTGTGGGTTGCAATTCTTTTGAGCTCAAAACTCCACCCTTTCTTAGCTTGCACCCAGTGTTCAATGTGGACCTCCTTCGGCCATATTTTCGACCATTATTGGACACCTCAGAGATCATAGAACAGTTGAATCCAACAAAGCTCAACCCTAACTGCATGGAACATGAATTCACTGATCAGATAGTGGACACACAGGTCAAGGGCACACACCAGCAGATGATCCAACTTTATCAAGTTGTTAAGGAAGGGAAACTCCTACACCAAGTAAAGTGGCTCACCCAGAGACAAATTCAGCAAAAGTTTCCTCACCTGATGGGGGAATGCAATGTAATGGAGACCATTTCTTCCTAATGGTGGAGGACTGATCCAGGTGGATATTGGTGACAACCCACCTATTCCAACTGGATCCTCTTGACAGTTGTTAGTTCAACATGTTATTTAGTAATTCCTTTTAATTGTGGGTTCAACATTTTCGAGGATGTCTAAATCCCTACACAGCTACCAGGTGGAGATTGGTGGTCGCCCACCTAATCCAACTAGCTTATTTTGGAAGTTTTCATGTCAATACATCTTTCTGTACTTCCAAGGCCGTTTTGGGGCCCTGAACATTTTTTTTTTGGCTTGCCACATTCAAACTGTAGATGGAGTCAGAGTTTGATGGAATAATGTGTATTTCTCGAAAAGACCTTTCCAATAAGCTATCATGCGCCTAAAATGGAGGTTGTATGGAAAATTTACGACCCCAGGAAGTTGAGGTACCAACTTCCCATCGGGGCCCACACAACTTTTGGCGTTTCATCTCCTAGGGTTAGGTTTTTGGATGTCTAGGGTTTTGGAATTCATGATTAATATTAAAAAATTCATTTAGAGCCTCATTGTGATCATTCTTCTCAGACGGATGCGCATAGAAGCCACATCTCTTCTCAGAGATAGCTACCACCATTCGAGCAAGTTTTTTTCATTTCTGCAGTTTTACAGTTTCAACCTATTTTATTTATTCAATAGAAGTTATTTTTCACTAGATATCTTTTGTTTCTCTATGTATCACTATGTTATTGTATTCAGCCTATTATTCATTTCATTCCACTCATAAATAAGGATCATAACTTCAATGAAGTGAAGACAAAAGTTGGTACACTTGAGTTTGAGTTTACAGAATAATCCATTGCCACAACTACAGAGATACCAATTCTAGGATAAAAATGGTTCAAATCTATGTCTTTGAAATCTACCTTTTCTAAGGATTTCCTAAATCCAAAGTATCAAGAAGACAACTTATCCAAAGTAGTACCTAGAAACCATATGATAGAATACTTTGATAAGATGTGCAGGGTTATATAGAGGTACTTTACATGTGAGGGTAGATTTAATATGGTTTATCAGTATCATATTAGACTATTGATGCATTTCGCTAGAAAACAATCCCTAAATTTACCCTTTTACTTGCTTAGAAGTCTTGGAAAAATGTCAGATAAGGTGCAAGCCAAGTCCAAGCTAGTAGAGAACAATGTCTTTCATTCTAGACTCATTAAGATGTTGGTGTTAGATGAGTTGAAAAATATTGATAGTGATTGGGATAGTTTCTTGACTTCATCAGGCTTTCAACTAGATATTGTTAACACTCCACAAACTAAAAGGAGAACCCCTGCCTCGGCTGATAGGTTTGTGCACACTGAATCAAGAAAAAGGAGAAATATAGTTAAGGAGGACAAGCCATGAGAGCCAACTGTTTAGATAGATGAAGGTTCTACACAACCTATTGTTGGAGAAATATCTCCCATATCGGAGCCTTCACCTGTAGAACCATCTTCTATTAAAGAAAGAAAGTTAAAGGGAAAGAAATTGGTTTTTATTCCACATGTTGTTGAACCAGCTAAGCCTAAAATACCATTTACAAGAGAAACAACAAGACATCATGCTCCTATGGAAGAAGGTGCATATGAAGCACCAGTTCAAAAAATAGCCAAATATAAATCTCATAAAGAGCCTATAGAAATCATTGAAATAAAGTTTCCTTCTGAGGAAAGCAATCCCACCCTCAAAAGGCTCAGGAAGAAACTGAAAGAGGAAAGCGTTGAGAATGAAAAAATGAAAAAAGAAAATCTAAAAGCTAGAATCCGCTGAAAGAAAACATGGAAATGTATGAAGAATCCATTGTAAGGGGAAAACATATGGTGAGGAGATCATTGCCCCTGCATAGACAAGTCAAAAATGTGTACAGGAAGAATAGATCTTTTCAAGCTAAGATCATAAGGTTGAAAAACAAATTGCAGCAATCAAAGGAACATATAGCTAAAAGGAATCTAGACCTATTAGCTCAGAATCCTTTATCTAAGATCATGGAGCATAATTTATGCAACAGTATATCATTTTTCTATGGTTCCTTACATATGATGGTTCACAACCCAAAGAAACGGGTTTTGTCTTATGTTGCTTATAATTTTTCCCACTTGCTATTTTTGGAAGTCATTCTTCATGGCTCAGAGGTTGCAGGAGGCATTAACAGAGGATCAAAGCTTATTTTCATGTTTTGGCATCCGTTTCAATGAGAAGAAAGCAAAAATTCCATGTACAGGAAAGTTCGCAACGAATCCTGCATATGTGTTGCGAACATGCTAAAAGTGAAACTGTTTGAAGCAAAATTGTTGCAAACTCTAACAGTCTGATAAATTCAAGTTATGGGAGGGATTCCAGCTATCAAAGGAGGTTCAAATGGTTTCCTAGGAATAATTTAGACATCAAAGGACACTTGTACCTGATATCCAGCTCCACTAAATCTCCAAATATGAGTTGGTTGCAGTTGCATTTATCATCATCAACAGTTTCTTGGAATCTAGCAGTTAGTTAGTTTTTTGTCTGTTTAACTACTTTCACGCTTATCCAAGGCATAGAATCCTATGCGTGGGTTATATGGTGAGTCATAGAGGGATTTTTCATGAAAAAATCTATTTACTGTGTGATGTAACTCCTAAAGAGGGTTTGAGTGGTTTGTGAGAGACTCATATCTTTTTTCTTCATATTGTAAAAGTTTCCAGACTATGTATATACAGACTTAAGACTCTTGGATAATTGAATATTAGCTCCTTTCTATACTGTTACATGTTATATTCATGTCTTGCTTTGATTTTACCTATTGAAAAAGTATTTGTCTTTAGTACTTGTGTTAATCAAATGCAGTAATTGATTTATTGTCTATTTGTTGGTGCAAGTATTGTCAAAGCACATCTTCTTGTTGACTAGGAGGCTCCTTGTTAGTAAGAATTCTATTGTATGTGTTCCAAAAGTGCATGATGTAACTTGGTTCATGTATTTCATTTTTCTCCTTCAGTCTTCCATCTTTTCACTAATGTTCTAAAAACTTATCTAAGATTCTTCAAGCCTTGCTTGCTGGAGTATGTTTTGTGGAAATTTTGTGTTGATATTTTAAAATTAAGCTTCTTCCATTCGTTACACTTGAATTAAAAATATTACCTTTTACAAACCTAAAAAATTATGATGGTTATTAGGCTTACACCTACAACAGTCTAGGTTTTACTTCTAGTGATAACATTTCTTATGTCGTTGTCGGGGATGAAGTTGAATATTTTCCCTACAAGAATGACATAGCATAGATCCAATCTTTGATGGTGAACAAGGGTTGGTCACATAGTTTTCACTGAAATCATTCACCTGGAGACTCCAATCCATGAAGGAAGAATATGTTGGTGAATTCACTAATTCAGGACAACAAATGCCATGTAGGCTATCTTGGCACAAAGGTTTTCACCTCTCAATTTTTCATTTGTCCCTGGTTTTCCAAATCTAGTGCCTCCTCCATCAGAATGGATGGATTATCTTCCTACTTTCAAAGAAGAAAAGGGGGGAAATCCTACTCAACATATCTTTACATTTCATCAATGCATGGATCAGCTAGACATACATCATGAGGATGTGTTGATAAAAATGTTCATGTACTCTTTAAAAGGTGATGCACGAGAATGGTACTTTTCTCTTCCTGCTTCCAACATATTTTCCTTGAGATATTTCCATGTGCATTTAATGAGCACTGTAAAAGGTATTTTTCAACTGAATTTATATTTGAGAATTGTTGTGACGAGTTTGAAAAAAATATTCAACATACTGTAGGTATTTCTTTAGATTGTAAGGCTGAAATACATCTTTTTGCTGAAGAAATCAAGGAAAAATCATATCATTCATTCCCTAGTTTTCCAGTGTTGAAAGCCAATTTTGTTGACTGCTCTTATGATAAAGAAATTGACAGCAATGCACTAGATGCATTTTTCCTTTTAACATATGTCTCTAAAAATCATTCTTCTAATGATATTGTTGTCCCAAATATTGAAAAATATCATCCCATCCTTGATGAATACTCTGATTATAAGGAGCAGATATTTACTAAAGAACATACAGAGCTTATTAGAAGCCAACCAGTATATGGTAATGAACAAGATAAGGAGGAGCTGCATCAACATTTGAAATTTTCTTTATCACCCATTGATGAGCAGAAATATCCAAGGATCAACGAGCTCATGTCTATCATTTATGCACCTAGACTTGCAAAAGACATTAAACAACATATGATTAGCTATGGATCATATGAGGACCAAAATTTTATTGAGGAATCAACCTTCACATAGGAGCAAGATTGTCTTCTTAACCAACTGAAAATGTCTCGTCATGAGTATCATGATCTCGTGGCTTTTTGCATGGAGTTGTATTTTTCAAAGATCTCTAATGCTCCAGTTGTTGGTAATATTTTAGATTACAGTTGTAAGTATCAATTTCTCATTAAAATCTTAGTGCAAACTTTATATCACTTGAGGATTCTTCGAACAATTGCATGGAAGGAGTTATTTTCATCAGTTTGATACTTACCTGGCTGCATTGGAAGTATGACTTCACTTGAGCAAAGCAATTGAGCTCGATAGACTAGAATAGGCTTATGTATATAAATAATATCACACCATGAGCATGTGGTTCTCAGTTGAGTTTCTTTGCAATATGTGTTTTAGTATGACAATGTTCTAGTTTTCAATAAGGAGAAGAGATGCTCTCAAGACGGTTGCATAGGTTTTGAACAAGGTGAAAGACTCCGTAAGCCCAATGGACAAAGGCATCAGGTCTACATAATTTCTTGGCAGTTTGCAAAGAGCATTTCATCCCCCAAGGAGCCAGATGTTAACACATAGGATGTACAAGAATCAAGGTTTTCTCTCATCTTTTAAAATTTGTGTTTGTCTAGTCTCAGAAGGAGTATTTAGGTCTTTGTTAGTGATGTGTTTTGTCCTTCTTATAAGAAACTGTTTAAAATTGTAGGATTAAGTCATAGAGTCATGTTTTCAAAGTATTCAATCATATTTCATGTCTATAAATCTTGGCTTTGATTTTCTCTTTGGGTTTAGAAAATTGATCAGAGTACAGTTACAAAAGTCTTGATGTCGTGATGGTGGTTATTGTCATTTGTAAATAGGGAAGGTATTGGTAATATATGAATAGTCTGAAGGTCACCATTAAGTGTTTTTTCCAAAATAGGTGTACAAAAGGTTTTAAAGATCCACTTAACCATTTAAGTGTCGTGTCACTTGTCAAATCTCACTCGCTGTAAACTTTCCTATAGCGGCTGGTGGTGAGTTAATAATTAAAGGGTTGATGGTTCGACTTTATGTTGTGAGCGGTAAGCATCATTTGCTAGTTTCCATTGCTTGACACTCAATTCCATCATTTTGAAACCATTACAGCATCAAGAAACATATTTGCTACATAAGTTTAGATGTTGTGAACTGTTTACACAAGTTAGCACTGGAAATCCCTTGTTTCACACATGATATGAAACCCTAGCATACCTTTCCTTCACTCAGGTTTTAGATGCCATCATTCCACTCAAACAATCTCATCTCATGCCTAATATTTGAACTGGATTCTTTTGATGAAAATATTGGTCACAAAAACACCTGTTGCAAACTCTTTGTTTTACACATTTGCTTCAAATTCTTACTATTTCAGACTTCATTCAGCCTCAGGTTTCCATCATTTCATCCAATCTTCTAGCTCCAATTACATTTTTTATTCTCTACAATATTTTTCTAGTATAAACCCTACTTGCATCAAAACTCTAAGTTCACTAGATTCCATCACAGAGTCTATTGGAAACTGTTATCAGATAGGTTTTTACTCTTATTTGAATTATTTTCCATGGAGGATCAACAAATGAAGAAATTCCATAAAGGAGGGGATATTGTTATAGTTGAACCCCATGACCCACAACTCATTAATTCAGATCCATATTTCATAAAATCCTTTCAGAGAGTAGGTTTCCTAGATTTTTTTGAAAAAATGCAGAGAGGACACCCTAATGTGGCCAAAAAATGTGCATTGAACTTCAATGGAGTAAAGACAAAAGTTGGTACACTTTTGATACCAATTCCACATCTAAAGAGATACCAATTCAAGTAGAAAAATGGTTCAAAACTATGTCTTTGAAATCTTCCTTTTCTAAGGATTTCCTAAAGTCAAAGTATCAAGAAGATAACTTATCCAAAGGGCTACCTAGAATACATATGTTGGAATACTTTGATAAGATGCTCAGGGTTATACATAGGTTCTTTACATTTGAGGTATATTTAATATGGTTTATCAGTATCATATTATACTATTGATTCATTTCACTGGAAAACAATCACTAAATTTACCCTTTTACTTGTTGAGGAGTCTTGGAAAAATGTCAGATAAGGTACAAGCCAAGTCCAAGATAGTAGAGAACAATGTCTTTCATTCTAGACTCATTAAAATTTTGGTGTTAGAGTAGTTGAAAAATATTAATAGTGATTGTGATACTTTCTTGACTTCATCAGGTTTTCAGCCAGATATTGTTAACACTCCACAAACTAAAAGAACAACCCATACCTTAGATGAGAGGATTGTGCAAACTGAATCAAGAAAAAGGATAAAGATAATTAAGGAGGACAAACCAAAAGAGCCAACTGCTCAGATAGATGAAGGCCCTACACATCCTGTTGATGAATAAAATTCTCCTATATCAGAGCCTTCACCCTCAGAACCATATTCTAGTAAAGCAAGAAAGTTAAAGGGAAAGAAATTGGTTTTTATCCCACCTATTGTTGAACCAGCTAAGCCTAGAAGACCATTTACAAGACTAGCAACAAGAAAACATGCTCCTATGGAAGAAGATGCATATGAAGTGCCAGTTCAACAAACAACCAAAGCCAAATCTCATAAAGAGCCTATAGAAATCATTGAAATAAAGTCTCCTTCTGAGGAAAGCAATCCCACCTTCAAAAGGATTAGGAAGCAACTAAAAGAAGCAAGAGTTGAGAATGAAAAATTGAAAAAGCAAAATCTACAAGCTAGAATCCAGCTAAAAGAAAACATAGTCATGTATGAAGAATCCATTGCAAAGGAAAAACATATGGTGAGGATAACACTGCCCTTACATAGAAAGGTAAAAAATGTGTACAGAAAGAATAGATATTTTCAAGATGAGATCATAAGGTTGAAAAAATAATTGCAATAATCAAAGGAACAGATAGCTAAAAGGAATCTAAATATGTTGGCTCAGGAAACCTTTAGCTAATATCATGGAGCATCATTTCCACAATAGTATATCATTTTTCTATGGTTCCTTACATATGTTGGCTCACAACCCTAAGAAACATCTTTTGTCTTATGTTGCTTATAATTTTTCCCACTTGTTATTTTTGGAATTCATTCTTCATGGTTGAGAGGTTGTAGGAGGAATTAGCAGAGGCTCAGAGCTTATTTTCATGTTTTGACATTGGTTGGAGTGATCAGAAAGAAAAAATGTCATGTATAGGATAGTTCACAGTGAATCTTGCAGAAGCGCTACGAACCTGTTGAAAGAAACTGTTTGCAGTGAACTTGTTGTGAACTCTAACAATATGATAAATTCGAGTTATGGGCAGACTTCTAGATTTCAAGGAGTGCGTGAGAATATTTTGTAAAAATCTTTAAGTTTCAGTGAAGTGCAAGGTGTGCACAGAAGACCCAAATCACTTCGAGTGTTAAATCTTAGGAGAAATACTAACCATAAGTCTTTCATCAATTAGATACTTACCTGGTTGCATTGGAAGTATGACTTCACTTGAGAAAAGTAATTCAGATCGATATACTAGAGTAGGCTTATATATATAAATAATATCACTCCATGAGCATGTGGTTCTTAGTTGAGTTTCTTTGCAGTATGCTTTTTAGTATGACAATGTTCTAGTTTTCAATAAGGAGAAGAGATGCTCTCAGGACAGTTGCATAGGTTTGGAACGAGGTGAAAGACTCCATAATCCCAATGGACAAAGGCATCAGGTATACATAAGTTCATGGTAGTTCGTAGAGAGCATTCCATCCCCCAAGGAGCCAAATGTTAACACACAAGATGTACAAGAGTGAAGGTTTTCTCTCATCTTTTAAAAATTTTGTTCATCTAGTCTCAGAAGGAATATTTTGGTCTTTGTTAGTGATGTGTTTTGTCCTTCTTATAACACATTTGTTTAAAATTGTAGGCTTAATTCATAGAGTCATGTTTTCAAAGTATTCAATCATGTTTGATGTCTATAAATCATGGCTTTTATTTTCTCTTGGGTCTAGAAAATTGATCAGAGTACAGTTACAAAAGTCTTGATGTCATGATGGTGGTTGTCATCATTTGTAAAGAGGGAAAGCATTGGTAATATATGAATAGTCTGAAGGTCACCATTAAGTGTTTTGTCCAAAATAGGTGTACAAAAGGTTTTAAAGATCCACTTAACCATTTAAGTGTCGTGTCACTTGTCAAATCTCACTCACTGGAAACTTTCCTATAGTGGTTGGTGGTAAGTTAACACTTAAAGGGGTGATGTTTCAAATTTATGCAATGAGGAGTAAACATCATTTGCTAGTTACCATTGCTTGACACTCAATTCCATCATTTTGAAACCATTACAGTCATCAAGAAATGTATTTGCTACATAAGTTTAGATGTTGTGAACTGTTTACACATGTTAGCATTGGAAATCCCGTATTTCACACATGATATGAAACCCTAGCATACCTCGCCTTCACTCAGGTTTTAGATACCATCATTCCACTCAAAACATCTCAGCTCACACCTGATATTTGAACTGGATTCTTTTGATGAAAATACAGGTCACAAAAACACATGCTGCAAACTAAGTTAGTGCTACAAACTCTTTGTTTTACACATTTTCTTCAAAGTCTTACTATTTCAGATTTCATTCAGCCTCAGGTTGTCATCATTTCATCCAATATTCTAGCTCCAGTTACATTTGTATTCTCTAAAATATTGTTCCAGTATAAACCCTACTTGCAGCAAAACTCTAAGTTCACCAAATTGCATCACAGAGTCTGTTGGAAACTGTTATCAGAGAGGTTTTTACTCTTATTTGACTTATTTTCCATGGAGACTCAACAAATGAAGAAAGTCCATAAAGGAGGGGATATTGTTATAGTTGAACCCCATGACCCGCAACTCATTAATTTAGATCCATTTCTCAAAGAAGCCTTTCAGAGTGTAGGTTGCCTAGATTTTTGTGAAAAAATGCAAAGAGGACACCCTAAAGTGGCCAAAAAATGTGCATTGAACTTCAATGGAGTAAATACAAAAGTTGGTACAATTGAGTTTGAAGTTATAGAACAATCCATTTCCACATCTAAAGAGATACCAATTCAAGGATAAAAATGGTTCAAAGCTATGTCTTTCAAATCTTCCCTTTCTAAGGATTTCGTAAAGTCAGAGTATCAAGAAGACAACTTATCCAAAGGAGTACCTATAAGACATATGTTGGAATACTTTGATAAGATGCTCAGGGTTATACATAGGTTCTTTACATTTGAGGGTATATTTAATATGATTTATCAGTATCATATTATACTATTGATGCATTTCACTGGAAAACAATCACTAAATTTACCCTTTTACTTGTTGAGGAGTCTTGGAAAAATGTCAGATAAGGGACAAGCCAAGTCCAAGCTAGTAGAGAACAGTGTCTTTCATTCTAGACTCATTAAGATGTTGGTGTTAGAGGATTTTAAAAATATTAATAGTTATTGTGATACTTTCTTGACTTCATCGGGTTTTCAGCCAGATATTGTGAACACTCCACAAACTAAAAGGAGAACCCATACCTTAGCTGAGAGGGTTGTGCAAACTGAATCCAGAAAAAGGAGAAAGATAGTTAAGGAGGTCAAGCCATCATAGCCAACTGATCATATATATGAAGGCCCTACACAACTTGTTGATGAATAAATCTCTCCTATATCAGAGCCTTCACCCGCAGAACCGTCTTCTAGTAAAGCAAGAAAGTTAAAGGGAAAGAAATTGGTTTTTATCCCACCTGTTGTTGAACCAACTAAGCCTATAATACCATTTACAATAGAAGAAACAAAAAAACATGCTCCTATGGAAGAAGATGCATCTGAAGTGCCAGTTCAATAAACAGTCAAAGACAAATCTCATACAGAGCCTATAGAAATCATTGAAATAAAGTCTCCTTCTAAGGAAAGCAATCCCACCTTCAAAAGGCTTAGGAAGCAACTGAAAGAGGCAAGAGTTGAGAATGAAAAATTGAAAAAGAAAAATATACAAGCTAGAATCTAGCTGAAAAAAAACATAGTCATGTGTGAAGAATCCATTGCAAAGGAAAAACATATGGTGAGGATAACATTGCCTCTGCATAGATAAGTCAAACATGTGTACAGAAAGAATAGATATTTTGAAGCTGAGATCATAAGGTTGAAAAAAGAAATTGCAACAATCAAAGGAATAGATAGCTAAAAGGAATCTAGACATGTTAGCTCAAGACACCTTTAGCTAAGATCACAGAGCATCATTTCTGCAATAGTATATCATTTAGTATATCATTTTTCTATGGTTCCTTACATATGTTGGCTCACAACCCTAAGAAACATTTTTTGTCTTATGTTGTTTATAGTTTTTCCCACTTGTTATTTTTGGAAGTCCTTCTTCATGGTTGAGAGGTTGTAGGAGGCATTAGCAGAGGCTCAGAGATTATTTTCATGTTTTGAAATCAATTGCAATGATAAGAAAGAAAAAATGTCATGTACAGAAAAGTTCGCAGTGAATCTTGCAGATGTGTTGCGAACCTACTGAAATAAACTGTTTGCAACGAACTTGTTGTGAACTCTAACAATATGATAAATTCAAGTTATGGGAGGGATTCCATATTTAAAAGGAGGTTTGAATTGTTTCTGAGGAAGCAATTAGACATCAAGGGACACTTGTACTTGATATCCATCTCCACTAAATCTCCAAATATGAGGTGGTTGCAGTTGCATTTATCATCACCAATAGTTTCCTGGAATCTAGCAGTTAGTTAATTTTTTCTCTATTTGTCTACTATCATGCTTCTCTAAGGCACAAAATCCTATGTGTGGGTTAGACGGTGATTCATAAAGGGATTTTTCATGAAAATTTCCATTTAATGTGTGATGTAACTCCTAAAGATGGTTTGAGTGGTTTATGAGAGACTCATATCTTTTTCTTCAAAATGTAAAATTTTCCAGACTATGTATGTACAGACTTAAGACTCTTGGATAATTAAATATCAACTCCTTTTTTCTACTGTTACATGCTATATTCATGTCTTGCTTTGATGTTACCTATTGAGAAAGGATTTATCTTTAGTACTTGTGCTCATGAAATGCAGTAACTGATTGTCTATTTGTTGGTGCAAGTATTGTCAAAGCACATCTTCTGGTTGACTAGGAGGCTCCTTGTTAGTAAGAATTATATTCTATGTGTGCCAAAAGTATCTGATGTAACTTGGTTCATGTATTTCATTTTTCTCTTTCAGTCTTCCATCTTTTCACTGATGTTCTAAAAATTGATCTAAGACTATTCAAGCCTTGCTTGCTGGAGTATGTTTTGTGGCAATTTTGTGTTGATATTTTAAAACTAAGTTTCTCATCCATTCATTACACTTGAATTAAAAATATTACATTTTGCAAACCTACAAATTATGGGTATTAGGCTTACACCTACAACAATCTAGGTGTAACTTCTAGTGCTAACACAATCTTTGAGATTTTTGAGACTTATGGGTAGTGTCGAAATTTTTATGGGTTCTTGAACAACAAGAAAATTGCATCCTGTAGAAACCCGAGTTTTCTCCCATAGTCACAGTCCTGTAGAGAAGTCATAAAAGCAAAATACTCTTCTTGTGTTAAATTCTCCTCAGTTGTTGTCAAACTTCTTAAGTTTACAGGCCTAAGGTCAAATCCTTTCAGCACTAGAGTTTTTTAAGTCTTTGAAAGCACATAATGTAGAATCTTGATTTACATAGTTCCTGTACAAATTTGTTTCTACAAGATCTGTTTCTATAGGAACTCCTGCAGAGAAACATACTGACCTTGGAATTGTCAAGAAAAACACCATTTTTCCTCCTTTCTCTGAAGCAAAACCCTTGCTGAATTTTTTCGATTGTCGCATTTTCCTAAAAACCAACTCAACTTGTCATCCTCTCTAAGGAAAATTTCAACTTGAACATTCTACAGGAAACCAATAACCATCATGGGAGATCGATTCAAAAGGAGAGAATCAATAAAGCCTTCTAGGATTTATGATAATCCTGAAATAGTGTAAATTTTTCAGAAGTGTGATTGGTTGGGATACTTTGAAAGACTCATAGGATTTGATGATGAGGTATCCATAATGTTTTCTTAGAATTTCCAGAATATACAAGAATAGGAATATGTGACCATAATAAGGGACTAACAATTAGAATTAATGAGGCATCCATCAGGAAGGTTTCTAGTCTTCCTTTAGGCATCCCTTGGGATAAATAAGAGAGGAAAGAAGCCATTAATTCCAAGAAGGAATTCTTCCTCCAAAATGAGAAACCTGATGAGGATAAAAATGGCATCAAAGAGAAATCCCCCTCATCCATGGCAAGCAGTAGCATATCATATCATCAAATACATTACATGTGTGGGCAGGATGAGTGTAGTATATGCTTACCACTTCAAACTATTTCACTTTCTTAGGAACCTTCCAAATTAAGAACCCCACTAGAAATTGATCAACCCTTACTTCCTCCTTCAATCATTAAAATAGATGAGACTAAAATTACAGAGAGGAAAGCAAGAGCTCTTAACACATCATGTACTAATCAAGATGATAGTTTTAGATTCCCTTAGGAGTTTGAGGAATAGAATTTTGTGGGAATATTTCATAAACATGGATCAATGTACATTTGAATAGGTTCAGCTAGCTATGAATGAAGAGGAAAATAAAATGGGAGAAGAACCTAAGAGAATCACCAGGCCCAAAAAGTCAAAAAAACAAAAGAAAAAGAAAAAGAAGAAGCTAGATGAAAAATACAAGGAACTGGTTGATTCAGTGACTGCTTTAGGAATCCCCACTATCATCCCCTTGAAAATCACCAATGCATAATGGGTATATCCCAGAAGAACAAGGCCCAACAGAATCAGGAGTCAAAAGAAGGAAATCCTGGTGTCAACCACTCCACTCACCATCACATCCCAAGTGGAAGAGGTCAAAGACTTTCCTAGTCCAAAAAAAAAAATAAAAACAAAAGGGAAGAAGACTCAAGAGGAGACAATAGTGAAATAAGAAAGACCAATGGAAGGAACCTCTTAAAAAAAAACCTCTATCGAAAAACATATTCATGCAACCTTGTTAGAATTGGAGAAATCCAAGGTTTATGTCATCAAGTGGAAAAGGGTGGGAAAAGATAATAAAGGAAAATAGAAAGAGGAGGCTTCTCAAGAATTGGAGAAGCAACTCCAACTTATGCAGGAAAAATTCCAAATTATGACTATGCAGAAAGTGGAATATAACTAGAAGTTGAGAGTGGAGAATGAGAAGTTGTAGCAGCAATTTAACAAGGCCAAAAGAGATCTGCATGAGAAGAGTGAATAGGTGGAAATTATGGAAGAAACAATCAAGAAAATAGCTAAATCGTCTATAGATACGTTGGAATGAAAACCACCAACTAGGACATACACGGTGTTCCTAAAATAATAGTGGCATAAGAATCAGATTGCACACTTGGCTAAATTTTTGAAATTCAATTTTGATACCCCCAAAGATTACATAGATGCATATCAGGGTTATAATATAGAGGAAAGAGATAAACTGTGTGAATTATACCTACATAACCTCATCTTGCCACACCCATACAATTGAAATCTCAATATATATGTGGGGGATGTCCAATTGATGGCCTTTGCAACATGGTTAAGGCATGAGGAAATGAGGGAAGAGGAATTCAAGAAGTATAAGGAAGAAGAAGAGAAAACACCTTTACGGATTAAAGATGAGGTTTTCAAGCCTAGAGATATCATAAAAAATCATCATAGCCTCTCTTTGGATAAGGATGTACCTCCAGTATGGAAAACCAAAGAAAGGGAAGCAATATCCCACCCTGATGACTCACTCAGATTATTGGGAGAAGAAGAAACAGAGGCTTGCCACAGGAGGTGGCACTCCTTGCCTCATGATTTGCAGATCAAAGAAACTCACCCCCCCAATACCTTGCAACTTTCCCTCCTAAGGACACTCTGGTAAAAATAAACTTTAAGGAAAATGAAGAATAAATGGATTGGTTTAAGGATGAGCCCTCCACTTCTTCTCCCTGTAGCACCTACAGCTAATCTCAATTCAGAAAAGAAAGAAGAAGAAGAATAGGATAGAATTGTGAAGGATAAAGGATACCATAATCATCAAGCTATCACCAAATATGTGGCCTGGGATATGAAGCAATAATTCAATAAGCAATAGCAGGGTGATGAACAACAACATTTTGTTGAGAAGAAACAAGGCATTGAGCAACAATAAGGTGATGAACAAGAGGAAAATTTTGAACAACAACATCTTAGTGAAGAGTGGCAAGGTACACAACAACAACAATAGTAGTAAGGACAAAAAGACAAATTTTGGTTGCACAAAGGGTGTGCAAAAGTTCAACGAGTGGGTGATGATGAGCCCAATTATTTTCCATTCCAAAGGATCATATTTGGCACATTTTTCCACCACAAAATAACTTAATATTTTCTTATTGATCATATTTAATAGTAAGTCATGGGTATTTTGCATGTTTCTTAATAAATGTATGTTGAGGTGGATTTGTTTTTGTAATGTAACTTTTTTCTCTAATGTTTTTGTCAAAAGATGTGTATTCCACCAACAAAGTCGAACTGCAAGAGTCAGGGGTGCCAACATCCTAGAAATAGGGGATTTTGTCTCCCTCAAGGAGCTGCAAGCCAAAGATCAAGGGAAATTGTCCCTACCTACCTCCAAGAGCACTCCTTGTGCATTAATGACCACTTTTGATCAGCAAGAGTCAAATATACAAGTGTAAATGGATGAGATACCTCATTTACTCATTCATCTCTTTGATTTAGGGAAGGGAGGCCGAACTCTCTAGCTATATATAGACCTCTAGTCTAACAGAGAGATATATAGATAATTTTCGGAGAAACTTTGTATGGAGACTTTGTGAAGACTTTTGTTGAGAACTCATAGCATTCATGCTCTTGATGTATTATTGATATTTATGAAATAAAGATGGTTTCTCTTTTAGTCCATTAAAGTTTCCTTTAGGTTCCTTGTGCTTCTTGGGTAGGGCCCATCCAAGAGGGATCAAGGACCCTGTTAAAATTTATGTAGTTTTCATGCATGTTAGATAGTATTTTATTCTCTTTTGAAGTTTAATATAGCTTTACATTATTAATCCTATCTTATGTTAAGATTATCACTAACTAGCTAGTCACGACAGGCATCCCGTAGAAATGTTAAATGTCCTTTTGGAGCACTCTTAGGTGCCTCCCAAGGCCAAGAACCTCATATTCATTGCATTTACTTATGGTCTAGCTTTGTCCGTGCTTTTAAAGACTTACTCTACCATTTTGAACCTCATTTTGCTTCAACTATACAATTTTTGTAGAACTGCACAGTTCCTATAGAAATATCCTCTAGGTCTATTTCAGCTTCATATTTTGACTTAGCTTAAACTTCTTTTCATGAAATCATCAATAAGCAATAAAAAGACATTTAGATTGACATTAACTTGTTTTATTCATGCATTAGTGTATCTTTACTTCTATTACAACTTTATGTCATAGCTTAGATCGAATTCATCTTATTTCTTTCAAATTAATCTTCTTGATTCAATATTCTGTAATGTAGTTAGAATAAGTTTTGTCCATGCAATTTAGATTAGTTTTACTTTCATATTGGTTTGTTTCCTTCAAGAAAATAGTTCAGAGTGTTGAACAGTTGGTTTTCATCGATGTCAACCCTTGGAGTGTTTGAGATACCCCAAATTTGTGATCAAGATTGATGGTGAGTTAGTTGTCATTGATGTCAGCAGATGCGATGGGTGCATTTGATGAAGTCTACACGAAGCCCTGAAGGTGTGGTCATGGGACCCATATTTGATCAAGGAAAAAGGTCATGAAGTAAATTGTAAATGTAGGTAACTCCCTCATAGATGGATATTCCTAATCATTATGTTTCCAGGGATAGGTGGTATGCCATGTGGTTCCACACAGTTAGGGAGAGATGCCCCCATGAAGTTGGAAGCCCTAAGGAATGGTTAAGAAGCCCCTAATTGGTTACAAGTAATTAATGAAAGGGTAAAGTTGTTGCAACAAGAAAATTCAAGAAGCCCCAATATTAAGGAGAGATGTAACTTTGCAAAATTATAAATACACCTCAAGGAGTCTCTCATAAGCACACACATTCATTGAATATCTATCTTATGAAAATATTTTGGTCTATTGGTGAATTTGAGGTTGATTCTGAGGAAGAAGAGAAAGTGCGAAGGAAGAGAAAAAAATTTGGAGCTGCAGAGAGTTAGGGTTTTTCAATAACCCTAATTAAGTAGTCCCTCGCAGGTCAACTTGAGGGTGTCACGTGAGGCACCCCTGCGGGTCAGCTAGTACTTTTCACGCAAGGCCCTGCGAGACAGGAGTTATTAGTCCCATGAGGCTAAGACATATTTCGAGAATATGCTAGTGCCAGGTTGTTGAGGACTGAGGAAAGGTTACAAGTCAGTATTACAGAGCATCAAGTCAGCTACATAATCAAAGATAATTTTAAAGAGTTATGCTTATGTTATTATGGTCCATGCTTAGTGGTGATGATACATGGTATGGTACACCTTGGTGATGGCATGATACCTTGTTAGAAGTACAATCTTGGCTATCTTGACATCTAATTTGGTATATTTCATGGTTATGGTTCATTATTAGAAACATGTCTTTCATATGTTGGTACATGGTTGAAGTTCACGCTTGGTATATGGTAGCACAAGTATGAGATACAACTATAGGTGATGTTGGTACTTGGTCGAGGTATACCATTGATAGTACTTTCTTGGTACATATTATGTTACATGGTGTATGGATGATTGGCATGTTGTTTGAGGTATATGGTTGATGATGTGGTGCATGGTTAGAGGCATATGCTTGGGTGCTTTATTGAGAAACTTCATTGTTCATATCTTATGATACATGGTGTATGGAATGATTGAGACATATCATGAGTGATATCGTGTATGGTTGAGAAACATCTCATTGTACATGATTTATGGTACATGTTGGTACATGGTTGATGGTATGGTACATGTTTGATACATGATATGGTATAGTTTTGATGCATGATATGGTACATGGTTGATACATGGTATGATACAGGTTTTGGTGCATGGTTGATGCATAGTTTCATACAGGTGTTGGTGCATTGTTGATGCACGGTTTGGTACATGTTGATGTACATGGTATGGTACAAGTTGACGTACATGGTTGATATACATGCTGTGGTACAGGGTTATGTACATGGTTGATAATTGATGTACATATTTTAGTGATAGTTTTTGTATCCATGTGAGTGGATTTGGTTGATGATGGTATATCAGTGACGGTGATAGTGAGAGTGATAGTGAGGATGACAGTGATAGTGATGATGATAGTCACTATCATAGGTTGATGTGACAGGTTGGCAGTGACAGGTTGATAGTGACAAGTTGATGTGACAGGTTGACAATGACAAATTTACAATGGTAGTGATTGTAGTAGTGATAGTTTGGTCTACACTTGTATTTAGGGCAACAAGATGAGGTAAAGAAAGGGGGTTGTAGCCTCCTTCTTGTTGTTTCTCGAGAAATCAGGGAGTTGGAGCTTTCTTTAGGTTGGAGCTTGAGAATCATGGGGTTGTAGCCTCATGCTGGTTGGAGCTAGAGAAATCAAAGAGTTTTAGTTTCCTTCAGGTTGGAGCTTGTAAATAGGGGGTCATAGCCTCCTTCCAGTTGTAGCTGGAGAACTAGGAATTTGGTGCTTCCAATGAATGTATTCTTGACAATATATAAGAAAGCATTCTATTGTTTTCTCTCATTTGGGATTCCACGTAAATTCTAGTGTATTGTGTATTTGATGTGATGTTGTTTATGTTTATATGGTCATGATATATTGAATACAATCATAGATGATACATTGATGATATAATGTTGATAAAGTTGAAGTTTGTATATTGTGTTTAAAAGTGGTAAAAGTGATCATATGGATTCACCCCCCCTCTTAGTATTCCAACAATTAGTATCAGAGAAGGTTCCTTCAAGGAAACAATTTAACCATTAGAATGTAGAGCATGGATAGTGTATACACATATAATGGAATACCATGGTTTGATGGTCATATTGGTCAAAACTATGAGATGTGGAATATCAGGATGAAATCATTTCCAGGAGCACATGGATTTGACATCTGGAAATCAGTTGTGACAGGATACACCACTACAAAGAAACCAAAGACTACAACTAAGAAGGAATTGAAAAGAAACAACAAAATAGTAATGTATTTCATCTTGGAAAGATTGTGTGATTCGTAAAAGACAATGTGGGAAAATGTTCATCGGCTAAAGAACTCTGGGATAAGCTACATAATCTCTACTTTGAGGATTCTCTCATCACAAATTCATAGAATGCTAAAGAATATGCAAGAACAGAACGAGAATAAATATGTTCATCATGTCAGACAGATTCATAAGAAGAATATTGTGAAGAAGGCATAGTCAAGGAAGGAATCCAGAAGGACTACACCACAAAGAACATCATTCACTCCCAGGTATGTAAATTTCTCTTATGGTCATTTTTTTACTTGTACTAACTTTGGACATAAAGTTGTATATTGCAGGGATTATGGAAGAAATTTTCAAACAAGAAATGCTTATGTGATTCCACATAACATTGAATGTTACAAATTCTATAACTATGGACATATAGCTCATGATTGTAGAATCAGGATGGATACTTCTATGAAAGAGAACATTGATATCTGATATAAGAAGGTTTTGAAAAGAAAACAAGAATAGGTAAATGAAGAACAAATCAATGAAGGACACACAGAAGTCATACTCTTAGGAATATTGGGCATGTGTTATATTCTTTGCAGGGGGGGGAAAACCCCCCCATGCAGGGGTTCAGGGGTGTTTCCCCCAAGAATTTTTTTCCTTGGGAAGAGTGTCACATTTTGCCCCTTTTTTTGTGTTGCCTCAATTTTCATGTCCATTGTTGGGAATTTTTTCAACACGTGATTTTTTGCCAATGGTTTTCTATTTTCAGTTAAGGAATTATGGTTGTTGACTAATCCAGGTCATTGGGTTAGGGTTTTGTATGTCGTTGCCTCCTATATGTATATTGTATTGTAAACAATATATCACTATGAATGAATATAGAATATGTTGGTTTTCCCGGTTTGGGTTTCCAGGGGAAAAATCTTTGTGTAATGTTTGTATTTTCCATTGTATATTTTTTGTTCTTTTACTGAAAATCTATTTGCAGTAAATATTGTACAAGGTTAAAATCTAGATTTGGTATCAGATCTTTGTTGGCTTTAGGGGGATGCCTTTGTAGTCAAGGGTTTGGCTCGGGACTATGATAAGCCTTGTTACAATGGGAGATCTGTGATGTTGATTTTTCAAGTGAAAAGAAATGGCGAGCAATTTGAAAATGGAGATCGAGAAGTTTAATGGGAAAAGTTTTGAGCTGTGGAAGCTCAAGATGGAAGATTTGTTGGTGGACAAAGATCAGTGGATCACAGTAGATCTAGGTACTGCACCTACAGGAACTTCAGCAGATGACTGGAAAAATTTGGATCGGAAGGTGAAGACCACAATCCGACTGTGTCTCTCATATCAATATTATTGAATATGTCATAGGAAGCTATAACCAAGGATTTATGGGATAAGTTGGGGAATTTGTATCAGCCTAAGTCCCTAGTAAATAAACTATTCCTGAGAAAGAAGTTGTATAACCTGATGATGCGAGATGGAGACTCGGTGGTAGATAATTTGAACTCCTTCAATACTGTGGTAAGTCAGTTAGTATCTGTTGAGATTAAAATTTCAGATGAAGATAAGTGTATCAGTTTATTGTGTTCTTTACCAGACTCGTGGGATAGTCTAGTTGTGGCCATAGGTAGTAATACAACTGCCTTGAAATTGGATGAAGTGGTCTCATCTTTGTTGTCGGAGGAAATGAGACAGAAGAATATGAAAGGACAAAGAACAGATGCATTATTTGCAAGAGGACGCTCCCAGGAAAGAAATAGATCTAAGTTCTCAAGTGTGATATCTAATTCTAAGGGTATATCTAAATCTCCTGGAAAGTTTGTAAAGGTATGTTGGAGATATGGAAAAGAAGGGAACTACAAGAAGCAGTGTAGATCTAAAGTTGAGAAAAAGAAGGAATCCGAAGAATCTCCTTCTACATAAGAAAATACCTTCAAGGAAGAAGGAGGGGATGTGTACTTGGATTCTTCAAGCACACATGCAGATCATGAGGCATGGTTGGTTGACTCAGGTGCTTCCTTTCATGTGAATCCCCACAGGGAGTGGTTCTGTGAATATGAAAGGTATGATGGAGGTAATGTTTTCCTAGGTGATGATTAGACAACTAGAATCATAGGACAAGGAAAAGTCAAGTTGAGGCTCATATATAGAAGGATTAGAACATTGCTTGGTGTTGTGCACATCCCAGGTTTGGTCAGAAATTTGATTTCTGTAAGAAAAATGGATGATGCAAGTGTAAACACAATATTTGAAAAGAAAACCTGCAGCATGGTTCGAGGAGAAATAGTATTGTTGAAGGGAGTTCGGTTTGGAACTTTGTATAAGTTGCAAGGAAGCACTAGTGATGGGTTTAATAGTTCCATTTTTCTTGATATTGTAGTTGAAGAAGAAATAACTCCTACAGTCTCTAGATAAAAGGTTATGTTGTGGAATCAAAGACTGGGGAATATTGGAGAGAAGGGTCTTTGACTACTACACGACAAAGGTATGGTTGAAGGTATGTATAACTGCTCTTTGGATTTTTATTTCTATGAACATTGTGTATATGGGAAGCAGAATCGGGTAATATTTCCCTCTGGTGCATCGAGGGAAGAAGGAATTTTACAACTAGTTCACAGTGATGTTTTTGGACCTGTATCAATCCCATCATTGGGAAAATATGTGTATTGCGTCTCATTTATAGATGACTTTTCGATGAATACTTGGATATATTTCCTCAGGAAGAAATCTGAAGTCTTTGACAGGTTTAAAGAGTTTAAGGCTCTTGTTGAGAATCAAACAGAGAAAACAATTAAGGTGCTAAGGAAAGATAATGGCAAAGAGTTCTGTGAGAATGAATTTGAAGAATTCTGTAAGAAGTGTGGTATAGAAAGGCATAAGACTACTCCATATACACCTTAGAAGAATGGAGTTGCAGAAAGGATGAACATGCCGCTAATGGAAAAATCAAGGTGCTTGCTCAGTGGTGTCGGGTTAGGGAAAGAATTCTGGGCAGAGGCA
Organism: Picea mariana; assembly: GCA_032191745.1. Lineage (NCBI taxonomy): Eukaryota > Viridiplantae > Streptophyta > Pinopsida > Pinales > Pinaceae > Picea > Picea mariana. Next base: position 197,207 of record JASDQU010100656.1, read on the forward strand.
ATGGGTACTACATGTTACATGGTCAACAGATCACCCTCATCAGCGTTGGATGACAAGACTCCACAAGAGGTATGGACTGGTAAGAAACCTTCTCTCACACTTCTCAAGGTATTTGGTTGTGATGCATATGTTCATGTTCCAAAGGAAAACACGAGTAAGCTAGATAAGAAGGATGAAAAGTGTATCTTTATTGGATATAAAGATGGTCTCAAAGGTTATAAGCTTTGGAACCCATAAACTAATAAGGTAGTTTATAGTCGAGATCTGGTGTTTAGAGAAATGAAGGATTTTGTTAAACAGAAAGTCCTACCAAGTAAGGAAGAACCAGAGAAAATAGAGTTTGATTTAAAGGATGATGAATCAGACTCTACAGAAGAACAGGAATCAGAAGAAGAAGATCCACATGCTCTAGTATTGAGGAGATCGGTTTGATAAAGAAGGCTACTGGAAAGGTATACTCCATMTTATTTCCATTCAAATTTTGCTTTGTCTATTATTGATGATGATCCTAGAACTGTCAGGGAGGCAGTGGATTCAGAGGATGGAAATCTCCAGAAAAAGGCAATGGACGAAGAAATGGTAGCCTTTGATAAGAATGAGGCTTGGGATCTAGTGGAGTTTCTGACTAGAAGAAATCTCATTGGCAACAAATGGGTATTTAAAAATAAGTTGAATGCAAAAGGAAAAGTGGAGAAATACAAAACTTGGTTAATAGCAAAGGGATATTCCCAAGGTGAGGGAATTGATTTTGGTGAGATTTTTTCTCCTGTTGCCAAGTTAACCTCTATAATATTTCTATTATCTTGTGTTTCTGCATTTGATTTTGAAGTAGAACAGATGGATGTGAATACAACATTCCTACATGGGGATCTGGAAGAAGAAATCTATATGAAGAATCCATAAGGATTTGTTGTGGAGGGAAAGAAGGCATTGGTATGCAAGCTGAAAAAGTCCATGTATGGTTTTAAAAAATCACCAAGGATGTGGTATCAAAAATTTGATACTTATATGTTGGGACTTGGTTTCACAAGAAGCAAAGAGGATCATTGTGTGTATTTTTAATTAATTGGTGATCATTTGATTTATTTGGTCTTGTATGTGGATGACATGTTGTTGATAGGAAACAACAAGGAGATTATCCAGGATGTGAAAACTCAGTTGTCCTCTAAATTTGACATGAAGGATCTCGGTGCTTCAAATTTCATTTTGTGCATGGAAATTAAAAGAGATCGGTAAAAGAGGAAACTCTGGTTAAATCAGAGAAAATATGTCAAGACAATATTGCAGAGGTTTAATATGCAGGAATGCAAACCGGTCAAGGTTCTTATTCCTGTTGTTGTAAAGTTATTTGCATATCATTATCCCAAGACACAGGAAGAGGAGGAGGACATTTCTCGTGTTTCATATGCAAGTGCAGTTGGTAGTTTGATGTATGCAATGGTCTGTACTAGACTGGACATTGCACATGCAATGGGAGTTTTGAGCAAGTATATGTCAAAACCAGGGAAGGAGAATTAGACAACAGTAAAAAGTGTTTTCAGGTATTTGCGTGGCACTGATAGCTATTGATTGTGCTACCAAGGAAAACCGGTATTGGACAGAGTTGTGGATATACATGGCTTTGTAGATGCAGACTGGGATGGAGATTTGGATCATAAGAGATCTACAAGTGGGTATGTGTTTAACCTGTTTGGAGGAGCGATAAGTTGGATGAGAAAAAGACAGGTTGTAGTGGCACTTTCAACTACAGAAGTCGAATACATGGCAACCACTCATGCAAGTAAGGAAGCAATATGGTTACAAAGATTGTGTTCACATATTGGGTTGGTACAACAAGTTGTAAGGATAGATTGTGACAGTCAGAGTGCAATTTTTCTAGTGAAGAATCTGGCTTATCATTCAAAGACAAAGAATATTGATATTCAATATCACTTTGTGAGAGACATGGTTGAAGAAAAGAAAGTATTGCTAATGAAGGTGGACACTTTGAAGAATGTTGCAGATTCATTAACAAAATCTGTGAGCACTGAGAAGTTCTCTTGGTGTAGAGGATCCATGGGCATTGTTGCCCTGGATTGTTGACTATGTGCCCCTGTAACCCTATGTATGCAAAGAAAAGAACAAGTGGGAGAATGTTGGGTATGTGTTATAATCTTTGCAAGAGTAGTGTTTTCTACGTTGCGACAGACGTGAAAGGGGGAGAAATCCCCTCGTGTGGGGGTTCGGGGGAAATGCCCCTAAGAAATTTTTTTCCTTGGAAAACATGTCACATTTTTGCCTTGTTTTTCATGTTGCCTTGATTTTCGTGTCCATTGTTGGGCGGTTTTTCGGCACATGTATTTTTGCCGATGGTTTTCTATTTTCGATTAAGGAATTAGGGTTGATGATTAATCCAAATCATTGGGTTAGGGTTTTGGATGCCACTGGCTTCTATATGTATATAGTATTGTAAGCAATGTATCACTATGAATGAATATAGAATATGTTGGTTTTCTCGGTTTGGGTTTCCAAGAGAAAAATCTCGGTGTAATGTTTGTATTTTCCATTGTATATTTTATATTCTTTTACTGAAAATTTGTTTGCAATAAATATTGTACAAGGTTAAAATCTACAAGGAATTGTAGTGCAAGATCATAATGAATCCACGAGAAAAAAAGGAAAAAGTCAGAGTTCATAGAGATGATTCTACATATGAAGAGGAATATTACTTTGCATTAGGGAGGATTCCTCCATTTTTCTGAGACATCCAGCTTGGAGACTCCCAATAAATATGAATTTTGAATAAGGGAGTCTATGCAGTAGCTACTACAGATCATAAAACCATCCATCAAGTAGTTTGAATTATTTTCAGAGACAAATTTAGAGAAGGCAGATAGCAATGTGCTCTCCCTTCTGAGCTTTCCATTTTGTTGACATCAATGACAACATTATACCACTGTATCCAACACACACGATAGCTAGTTTGAAAGGTCTATCCGAGGACTACACATTTTGTCGTCACGTTATGGATAAAGTCTATAGTGTGGGTGTGGCAGGTCCAAAAAACATTTTTTAGGGCCTCAAAATGACCCCAGAAGTTTAGGACTCGAAATGTTGTAGAAAAAATTCCAAGGTGGAAACCCTTGTTTTGAGCCAGTGGAAGTTAGCTCAGATATCCCACAACCCACTAGTATTCTCCTACAACTATCTCGATTTCCAATAGCTCTCTTTATCTTGACCTTCCCAACCCAAGGAATGTACCCTTTCACTACTCGCAACCCATTGGGTGTCCCATTCATTTATCAAGTTCTCTCTAGCACAGGTAATCAAGAATATCTCTACTAGGAACTCAAGGGGACTTACTCCTAGGAAAACTACCAACAAAACAACAACAATAACTTGTTACATATCAACTCACACAAGAGTTCACTTCATGGTTGATAACCTGATTCTTCTGCAAGCCTAACAATTTGCTTATTCAATCTTCAATATCTCCAAAAATGCTCCAAAATTTTCCCTCCATTGTTGTTCACTTTCTACTCATGCAAAACTATGGCAGTCCAAAACTGTATGTTCTTCCCATACAAATTTCCTCTTTTTTCCCCAATCAAGTTGACTCTCACTCTCCCTAATGGTTATTTTACATCAACCCCATACTCCTAATAACTATGGGTCGTGACTTCTCACACCCATCCTCTTACATGTATTCAATGATTGGGGTCTCATACATTCAAATAGAAAATAGAAGGTTTTATACAAAATGATAAGAAAGTTCAAGAATATGGGTTTGGATTAATACCCATAAATAATTTCTCCCTTGTACCCCTCTTAAATTCTCCTTTCTCTTGTGGAAAAATCATCTCCCGTCTTTATCCATGTCCCCCCAATAACTGGCATCACATTTTGTTTATTAAAATTCATAAATACAATTCACATATTACATTGTTTGGTTGTATCGAAATTTCATATATGCATTATACATTAATTAAATTAGGGATTATAGTAGGGATGTTACATTCCCCCTCCCATACAATTTTGCACCGTACAAGTTTTACATTATGATATTTAGAAAACAAAATTATGCAATCTATTTACCCTACAACAACAGTTCCAACCATAACCTATTATTCCTCTCAACCTACTAACCCAAGGAATGCATCCCTTTCACTACTCTCATTCCATTGAGTTGCACCATTGTTTTATCAGGAATATCAGTGCCGATGACCAGAAACTCTGAGATGTGGTTTCAAAACTCTCGCTGCCCAAAATAGAGTCTTGCATTTTTAACTTTTGTTTTCTTCAAAATTGTCAAAAATATGTGGGTATTCCTCCTGCATAGGTTCTTTGTGTTCCCATGTTTCATCTTCGGGACTGTAGTAGGTCCATTGGACCTTTACCAAGCTAATATATTTGTTTCTCAGCACTTTGAATTTTCGGTCCAGGATGTGCACTAGTTCTACCCAGAAATCCCCTTCTCACTCCACCTGGATTACAATAGAATCAATTATGTGGTTAGGTTCAGGCACATATTTATTTAATATGACACATGAAATACATTATTCACTCTCATGGATGTAGGAAATGTTATCATGTATGCAACCAGACCTATCTTTTTTAATATTTCAAAAGGCCAACAATATCTTGTTTCCAACTTTGGGCATCAACTCAATTTTAGCAAACTTCTTTTTTCTTTCACTTTTAAAAATACATGTCCACCCACTTTAAAATATATGAAAACTATGTTCGTGTATGCATAACTCTTGTGCCTATCCTGGGTAGCCTTTAAATCTTGTCCAATATTTGTCATCTACTCCTCCATTTCTTTTAACAAATATGGTCTAATAACAACTATGTTTGTTGGATTATACCATCTAACTGGTGTGTTACACTTCCTTCCATACAAATCTTCGAATGGGATCATCTTTAATGAAGTATGATACCCATTCTTGTAAGCAAATTACACTAAGTGGGCATAATTCTCCCATTTTGATGGCTAGTTCATTACATATATTCTGAGCATGTATTCAATTATTTTGTTGGTCCTCTCTGTTTTCCCATCTAATTGTGGGTGATATGTTGTACTGAGATTCAAATTTATCCCAAATCCTTTAAACAACCCTTTCCAAAAATTGGATGTGAATTTTGGATCTTTGTCTGAAATGATTTCCTTGGGGACTCCATGTAGTATGGAAACTTCTTTCATGTAGATCTCCATAATATTTTCTACCTTGTGTGTAGTCTTTACTAGGACAAAATGTCCAGACTTAGTCAATTTATCCACCACCATGATGATGGAGTCATGTTGCTTCATTTTTCTGGGAAGATTTTTAATAAAATCAATTGTAACTACTTCCAACTTCCATTCTAAAATGGGCAATGCCTGTAATAACCTCGTTGGATGTTTATTTTCAATCTTCACCTTTTGGCATTCTAAGAATATGGCTACATAATCAACCACCTATTTCTTCATTCCTAACCAAAAGTATTGGCTCCTCACATCTATAATTGACTTCTAATATCTTGGGTGCCCAGCATATGGCACATTTTCCATTTATCTCAGCACTATATTTTTCATCTCTCTTGAATTTGGCACATATACCTTGCCTCTATACATGGGAATTCCATATTCTTGCAGCTCACACAGGGGTATTCACTCAATGAACTTGTATCACCTTCATTCATGGGATATTAAATAATGCCCATAATTTCTCTATATATTGATAAATATCTCCAAAAATCATTTTGTTGACACCCCTCCCAATACATCTTTCCAATAAAACAAACTCTTATTTTTAATAGATATCTCTTTTTATACCCACCAATACCTATAAAACCCTCGATACCACACATTCCCCCCCCNCCTACAATATATTGACTTTATTTTTCACAATTAAAAAAGCCCTTTATGAATGAACGTGATAAGATATTGGTCAACAAGGTGAAGCCCCCATGGTAGCTCATAATATTTAAATTTTTGTTGTAATATTTTTTTTATTTGCAAATGGTGCTAATATAAAATTGAAGCTTCTAAAATTCTTTCTTTTAAATTATATATGTACATGGTAATGGTTGTAATATGCATCTCATGCACCCTTTTGATGAGTGCAATAACCACCTGATTTTCTTTTCATTTGATGTGTTTAATTTCAAAGTCATATTCACTAAGAAATTCAAGCCATGTAGTTTTCCTGGCATTTAATGTTGGATATCCAAACAAATGTTTCAGACCACAATGGTATGTCCTTAGCTCAAATATTCTCCCCGTGAGGTAATGTCTCCACAGTTTTAGCACATAAACAATGACTGTTAATTCCAATTAATGTGTAGCACAATTCCTCTTATTCTCTTTTAATTTTTGGGACTCATATCACACCACATGATCCTTTTGCGTGAGGACTCCACTGAACCCTTCCTTACACTCATCAGTGCACACCAAAAAATCTTTGTCTGGATCTACAATATTTAGGATTGGAACACTTGTCAAAATGTCTTTCAGTGATTGAAATATCTCTTCATACTTAGACTTTTCATAAAGAACTCTTTTTCATTGTAGTGTTCCTCAAAGGAACAATTTTCACTAATTAATGAGGCCCTGCAACTATTTATTAGGGATGATTTTAAGGTTGGAAATGTATTTTAAATTATAGAAACCTTGGCGAATATTACTAGTCCTCAATATGCCAAATATACAATGTTTGACAATATTTTTGTAAAAATATTCAAATTTATAAGGATTTTATATAGTTTATATAAAATTTTGGCTATTTTTAAGGTAAAATAATTTTATCCTATAGAATTTGGGAGAATCATTTTTAGAGTGGTGAATCTTTTTTTAGGAAAAAGCATGGAAAATTATCCCATGGGAGCAATTTAGCCTCTAAAATTTTTCGTGCTATATTAACCCTGCGATGTTCCCATGAGTTTGTGGAACACCGTCGATATACAACATGTTTTTCCTGTTAAAGTTTCCAGGAGCATAACCATCCATGCACACACTATACATGGAAATGCTATGTTTGTATTTGACATTATAATTCAAATAATCAGATCGACTATAAAGAGGACTACAAAAAGGCATAACTGATACTGATTGTTTGGGAGGAACGAATACATGTGAAAGGATAAACAACCCAAGATTTGCAGCATATATTTTAGATTTGGAAATCATATAACTATTACCATAGAAAGAGAATTTGGTTCCAACATTGGGCATAGGCATGGACGATAGCCAAGCACCATACAAAGCTCAGTTATAATAGGTTGGTATTTACTTTGCATATGGATAGGAAGAGGGAAGTAATCACTACCTTCCAACAATTGAACAGATTTTGGTGTGTACTTGGACATTTTTTCTCTTAGCTCATACAACTTTTTTTTATCTCCTAATAGTGATGTTTTGGGTAGTATTGATATCATACTTTGGATCACTATAAGAACTCTCCATTGACTCAACAGAAGAAGATGGGTTTGCCAATTTAGGATGAAAGGTAGTTGATCTGGCTTCCAAATTTTCAAAAAAGGAGCATATGAAAGTGATACATGTCTTTTCTATATTACCTATTGGATTATTGACCGCGGTGGGAGGTATTAGACCATCAAATTTAGGTAGTCAATCATTAATATAATGAGACAATGTGACACATCAAGGGTTCTTCTTCAACCCTTTACATTTTAAACAAACACATACCATTGGTGTAATACCCCTAGGATGAACCCCAATTGTAAATGTAAAAATGCTTATAAGTTGGTAAACTGATGATACAGGGTCTTTGGTTTGGTTCTGCGCGCATTTAGTCAATGCATGGGAATCTCATACCAAAAGAAGACTGTGTGATCTTAAGGCCATGGAACCTTTGTATATATGTTGTGTTTTATAGGTTGGTGAGCCATGTTATTATAGGCTAGAAGGCTTATGTGATTATTAGACTGGAGAGCCTAGATGCTAAAGGCCAGTGAACCTATTTTTGTATATGTAAACACTCATATCATAAATGAAAAACACATCACTGCGTATAGACCAACCATAAAAAAGAGTATGGGGGATTAAACTCCACTAGGAAGGGAAAGGTGGGGGGCTAAGAGTTTATGAAGGGGCTAAGCTAGATGGATTAATCCCAAGGGAATATTATATTATTATTCCTAAAGACTAAATATGGACATAACTTATGTTATCCTAAGTTCCTATGGGAAGGGAACGAATTACAAGTGGAGCCCATGAAGCTTCATGACTGGATGAGCCCATGAAGCTTCTGAATGGATGAGCTCTAAGACTCCTTTTGCATTATTGTCGCTCTTCGGGAAAGGATTCTTTATGTTATTTCCTTGTGCACATCCCTTGCACACACCTTCATGATTGTTAAAATATTGTGTAGCTGCAAAGAATATTCTTATCCCCTTTTGTGGATAAAGATAAAATATATTTATTATTGATTAGATCAATCCCCTTTTGTGGATTGGTCAAATCCTAATTGTAATAGGCTAAATAACAAGTTGGCCCCATAATATATTAAAGAGGCCCCATAATATATTAAAGGTGATTATAACCACCTAGAAGAAGAAGTTGGCCTTGCCAGTGAAGAGACACTTCCACACGTGCCAGAATTGTATAAATAAGAGAGGTCAGTGCCTCATTTAGACACACACTCAGCTCACTCATCTAGTGCGCAAGTATTGAAGGAAGCTGCAGTTACCAGTTGTTGGAAGGAAGAGAGAGAGAGGCACATCCTTGGGAGAGGAATTTATGTGTTGTTTGGTTCATTATCTTGGCATTGTATTGGCTATCAATATTAAGGAAGTTTTGCTGGGTTTTTTTCCCCTTGAGGGTTTTCCAGGATAAATGCTTGTGTACTCTTGTGATTGTGTTTCTCTCAGTGATCCTGACTATGCTATTGTTATCTAGTAAATTGAAAGTAACCTAATAATAGCATAAACTTTAACATGGTAACAGAGCCAAGATGAAGAGAGCATCTTTCACAGGAAAAAGAAAAACGTCACTGTTGTCGTACAAGAAAATTAGTGCTTTTTATTGAAGAAGAATTTCAACCCCAAATCCATCTAGAAAGGTGTGCCCTACCTCAAGGAATATTTTGGCATCTTCAACGCACATTTTCAGTGGCTAGATCTCCCGGAAAGTGAAACCCTAGTTTTCACAAAGTACCAGAAGTACCAGAAAACTAGAGTACCAGAAGTACCAGAAAACTAGAAGTACCAGAAAACTAGAAGCACCAATCCAAAAATACGCAGATCAAGTTTGGAGGGGTAAAAGTTGGATTTTCTGAAATTTAAACATACCAGGCTACTTGCCTTAGTCCAGCGCATCTTTTGGTGAGTTCAGTTTTCAGATCCAAGTAATTTGATTTTTTTATTATTTCTATAGCCCAGAGGGCTAGGGTTTCTTCTACAAGAAAGAATGGCTACCAGCATGAGGGTAGAAGATAGCCTGGAAGGATCTAGAAACTTCAGATCTTGGAAGCATAGGTTGTAGATGATTCTAGACGAGAATGATCTCCTATAACATGTTACGGTGGGTGTACCAAAACTAGATGAAGAAGAGAAATAGACCAAGCATAAGAAGAATAAAAAGAAAGCAAAGAGAATCGTATCAGATTCAGTAAAACATCACTTGATCCCTCATATATCCGAACTACAGACTGCAAGGAAAATGTATGAAGCACTCAGTAGATTATATGAAAGAAAAGACATTAGCCGAGATCTTACCTTAACAAATCATCTTTGTAATGTGAAGATGGACAACTCAGAATCTGTCACATCCTATCTTATGAGAGTTTCTCAGATCAGAGATCAACTTGCAGCTATTGGAGATGTCATTAGTGACAAAGAACTTGTAACCACAATCCTAAATGGGTTTCCAACATTTTGGATTCCTTTTGTACAAGGAGTGTGTGCACGAAGCAATTTACCCAAGTTTGATAAGTTATGGGCAAATTGCACACACGAAGAATCTAGACTTGCAGACCAACATAAGAGATTAATTTTCGATGAATAGGAAGCTCTTACAACTCAAAAGAACAAAAGAAGTTCCTTCAGAAAGAACAATAAAGAAGCTAACTCTGTAAGAGTTCCAGACAAGAAGAAAGATTTTTCAAAGATCAGATGCTACAACTGTCAAAAGTTGGGACACTTTTCCTATGACTTTCCTCAAGGAAAAGGAAAAAGAAAGTATCAAGCACATGTGGTAGAAGAAGAGGAATCTCCTCCCTCAAAGAAAGCTCTAGCAAAAATTAAGGATTATGTACTTTAAGTTGAAGATAGTTGATCTGAAGAAAGCAAGCAAATGGTGGAGTCCGTAGAGCCTCCCCACACAAAAACAAAAGATAAGTATTCATGTTTATTTTTAGTATCTTGTTTACTTTAATACCTTCTCATTACATGTTAGTTTTTTGTGAGAATGTTAATTAACCTCGTTTTATTTTAGTGTCTATGCAGACTTATGAAGGAAGTATCAAATAAGAGGATGAAGAAAGAGATGAAATGTTTATTTCATGTATGATCACTCATGAGAGTGACAAAGAAAGCATATTGTAAGTAAGTTTACAAGTCTCGGAAGAAAGAACTTATGCCGTGACTTGCAGAAGTTAAACAGCACGAGAAGGACGTATGATATGATGACAGTCAGTAAAGACCAAACAATATCCAATATTTATATAGGAGCAGGAGGCTCCTAAAGATGCAGAGAAAAAATATTCAAGATGAAGAAAAAGATGGATACTCAGATATAGTGGATGAGATGTAGGTAACTACAGGTTGCTCCAGTACCGTTCTTATAGATGTAGAGGGAGCAGGTTGATCCATTATGAAGACAGAAAGAAAGAAATATGTGAACTCAAGAGGGCACCCAGGATATTACAGAAGAGAACTTCAAGGATGATGATTAGAAACTATTAGTTTGGTGCAAGAGAGAGCTATGTCTCCGAGTTCAAAATAGAAGATCGTGATTTGATGCAGTTAGGAAAGCAGATGGATGGTGCCTAGATATTTTGATCAAGATGAAAGTTATCTAGTAGATGGATGGTGCCCAGCGGATGGGTAGCATGGTATTAGACCATGGAAATATTTTGAACCACAAGAGATTCATTTTGATCCCATAGCTAGACCTTCATTAATAAAAAGACCCAAAAATATAAGAAAGGTGGGTTTACCCACCCAGTTGGAGAAGTCGGCCCTACCAGTGAAGAGACACTTCACATTTGCCAGACTTGTATAAATAAAGGAGGCTAGCGCCTTACTTAGACACAACTCACTTGCTCAGTTTGAGAGACAAGTTCTAATCTGTTACCGGCAAAGGAGAGAGAGAGTGGTGCATATCTTGGAGAGGACTTTATGTTTTAGCATAGAGATCTCTTGGCATTGTATTGGCTATCTATATTTAGGAAGTTTTGCTGGGTTTTCTCCCCCTAGAGGGTTTCCCAGGATAAATGTTGTGTCTCTTGTGATTGTGTATTTCTCAGTGATCTTGGATTATGTTGTTGTTATCTAATGAAATGCAAACATATATAATAATGGCTTAAACATTAACATGGGTTCAGAGCCAAGCTGAAGGAAGCATCTTTCGCAAGAAGAAAAATGTCATTGTTGCAGTACCTGCAAATTAGGGTTTTACAAAAGTGAATCTTTTCAGCCCTAAAACTATCTAGAAAGTTTTTCCCTCCCCTAAGGATCAATTTACCATCATCAACACACATTTTCAGTGGCTGGATCTCCTGGAAAGTGAAGCCCTAGTTTCACAAAGTACCAGAAGTACCAGAAAACCAGTACCAGAAGTACCAAAAGTACCAGAGGTACCAGAAGCACCAGTCCATAAATCCGCAGATCAGATTTGAAGGAGCAAAAGTTGGATTTTCTCAGATCCAAACACACTAGGCAGCTTGCCTCAGCCAAGTGCATCTCCTGGTAAGTTCAGTTTTTGATTTGAAGCACTTTCATTTTTTGGTCATTTTCCTAGCTCCAAGTAAAGATGTCTTCAAGCATTAAGCTTGTTGACAAGTTAGAAGGATTGGAAAACTTTTGTGCCTTGAAGTATAGCATTGGCCTCATTCTTGAAGAGAATGACCTAGCAAGATTCGTCAAGGAAGAATTACCGGAACCCGAAGATGCTGCAGAAAAGGCAAAGTATCAAAAGGACACAATAAGGGCCAAAAGAATCATTGCAGATTCAATCAAAGATCATCTGATCCCTTATGTGTCATCCAAGGAGACCCCAAAAGAAATGTTTGATGCTTTGACCAGACTATATGAAGGAAAGAACATAAACCGAAAGATGAATCTTAGAACCCAACTGAAGAATACAAGGATGCAGAAAGGAGAAATGATTCATGAATACTTCTTCAGAATATTAGAATTCAAAGAACATCTAGAAGCTATTGGTGATACCATAGACAAAGATGAACTCATTATGACGGCCCTAAATGGTCTCACAAGACCTTGGGATGCCTTCATTTAGACGATATGTGCCAGAAAGGAGAAACTGAAGTTCGACAGCCAATGGGAAGAATGCATCCAAGAAGAAACAAGAGTAGCGAATCAAGAAGTGTTACTAGCTAAGGATGATGATCAAGCCCTAGCCACTCACACCAAAGGAGGACGGAAGAAAACCTACTTCCAAAAGGAGAATCATAAAAAGCCTCAACAATCAAATAAATTCAATCATAAAGAATCTCATCCAAGGAGATTTCAGAAGAAAGGACAATGAAAGGAAAGATACTACTCATCTATACAATGCTATCATTGTGACAAGATGGGACACATTGCAAAGTTTTGTCCAGCCAGATGAGAAGAATACAAGAGAAAACAAAAGAGGCTTCATTCCCATGTAGCCAAAGATGAAGAGCCACCCACAAAAATGATGAGAGAGGAGATCAAAGACCATGTGTTGATCTCATCCCTCTCAGGATCTGTAACACCTGGAGAGGACACTTGGCTTATTGATAGTGGTGCATCCAAGCACATGACGGGACAAAGAAATATTCTCTCTTGTATCTTAGAAAATAATTTTACTCAGAAAGTGACACTTGGTGATGATTATCAGTACCCCATCAAGGGAGTGGGAGAATCAAACCATAAACTAAATTCAAGGAATTCACTAAAAATGAAGGACGTAGTATATGTATCAGGCTTGAAGAAGAACCTACTCTCCATTTCAGCTTTAGAGAAGAAAGGCTTCATAGTTGCCTTTATAGATGGAGAAGTTCTTATGTGGGCTAAGGGAGAAACTTTAAATCAAGCAATCGTCATTGGCAATGAAGAAAATGGCTTGTATAAATTAAAGGGTCACTCAGAGGCTGCTATGACCCATGCCATTGAAAACTCATGCGAACTTTGGCATAGAAGACTAGCCCACATCAACTACAAGGCGCTACCATACATATGCAAAGCGGTCACAGGTTTACCAGAACTCAAAGGTGATCATAAAGGCATATGCAATGGATGTGCACAAGGGAAGAATATCAAGAACCCTTTTCCGAAGCCTAACAACAAGACAAAAGGAGTCCTAGAACTCACTCATTCAGATGTGTGTGGCCCAATGCCATCATCCTCCATTAGCAGGTATGTATACTATGTATAATTCATTGATGATTACTCTCATAAAACCTGGATATATTTCTTGAAGACTAAAGATGAAGTGTTCAGTAAGTTCAAGGAATTCAAAGCCTTGATAGAGAACCTTTCTGATATAAAGATCAAGATAGTCAAGTCAGATAATGGAGGAGAATATACCTCAAAAGATTTTGTGAACTTCTGCAAAGATGTTGGAATCAAGAGGGAACTCACTACTCCCTATAATCCTCAACAAAACGGTGTAGCTAAATGGAAGAACAGAACCATACTGGAAGCTGTGAAGACTATGATCCATGATCAATATCTTCCTATGTGATTATGGGCAGAAGCAACAATGGTAGATATTTATGTGCAGAACCGACTATCCCATAGTGCACTTGGGCTCAAGACACCGGAAGAGATGTTCACTAGAAAGAAGCCAAAGGTAAGCCATCTTAAAATATTTGGTTGTCCAATGTTTATTCATGTACCTAAAGAAAAAAAAAACAAGTTGGACCCTTCAGGAAAGAAGGAAATATTTGTGGGATACTGTGAAGTCTCCAAGGCCTTCAGAATCTATACACCAAGTCAACATCACATTGAGATCAGTGGGGATATGACCTTTGATGAAGATACAGCGGTCAAGAAATCTAAAATATTCCAACTTGAAGAGGTATGTGAAGAGGAACCTGTAATCCCCAATACTGCAATGAGGGAGGTTCCCAGAGCTGCAGAACCAAAGAGGGAAGTCGTAACTTCCCTGATGAGGAACTTCTAGAAGACCATGATATAGTAGAAGTACAAGAACCTCCTCAGATGACGATCCTCCATAAAAGAAATCCAGCCTGGGCTAGAGAGCTTATTCAATATGGAGAGAAGTATGGCGTTCCCCAAGGAACCACGAGACAGGTGAAAAGACCAAAGCCATTCTCCATTTATATGGCGTTGATGTCTGATCTCCTAGAAGAGGAGACTACCTGCTTTGAAAAATCCATTCAGAGAAAAGAATGGGCAGATTCCATGACAGAGGAATACCAATCCATAATGAAGGACGAAGTATCGGAAATAGTTCCCAAACCGAAGGATAAAGATGTGGTATCCTCTAGATGGCTCTTCAAAATAAAACATGTTGTTGATGGAAGTATTGAGAAGTATAAATCAAGATTTGTCACTCGTGGCTTTTCCCAGAAAGAAGGCATTGACTATGAAGAGACATTCACTCCTGTGGCCAGATACACTTCGATCAGGACCATCATAGCTCTTGCAACTAAGATGAAGTGGAAGCTGCACTAGATGGACATGAAGACAGCTTTCCTAAATGGTGTCATCGAAGAGGAAGTGTATATAGAGAAACCTCAAGGATTTGAGGTTGAAGACAGGAAGTCTCATGTCTGCAGATTGAAGAAAGCCTTATACGGATTGAAGCAAGCTCTTAGAGCTTGGTATGGTCGTATAGACAGTTTATTGACGAGCTTAGGCTTTACCAAAAGTAAAGCAGACTCAAATCTCTACTTCAAAATTATGAATAATGAACCAGTAATCTTACTGCTATATGTGGATCACTTATTCTTAACTGGAGAAGAAAAGCTCATCGCTGAATGTAAAAGGAGACTTGCCTCGGAATTTGAAATGAAAGACCTTGGCCTAATGCATTACTTCTTAGGTCTTGAGGTATGGTAGAGTCCTGAGAGGATATTCCTTAACCAAGGAAGTACATGGTCGAAATCTTAAGGAGATTCGACATGCTAGAATGCAAGCCCATGAATACACCCATGGAAGCAAAGCTGAAGCTGCTGGTCAACACGTCGTCAGAATTGATTGATTCCACACTGTATAGATAGATTATTGGATCGCTAATGTACCTGACGAACACCAGACCAGACATTTGTTTTTCCGTGAACACCTTGAGTCAGTTTCTGGTAGAACCCAGACATGTTCACTTAGAGGCTGCAAAACATGTGATGAGGTACCTCAAAGGTACAAATAGATTATGGTCTCAGCTATGATGGAGATCATAATTTCACATTGAGTGGATATACTAATGCAGATTGGGAAAGAAGTGTTTCAGACAGGAAAAGCACTTCAGGATGTTGTTTCGGTTTGGGATCAGCTATGATCTTGTGGCAGAGTAGGAAGCAATTGAGCATTGCTCTCAGCACAGCATAAGCAGAATACATTGTCGCATGTTCTGGTAGCTGCGAAGCTATATGGCTTCGAAAGTTGCTGACCGGCCTATTTGACTTGGAGATGAGAGCAACCTTGATTCGATGTGACAACCAGAGCTGCATAAAGATGACAGAGAATCCTGTATTCCACGACAAGTCGAAGCACATAGAAATCTGCTATCATTACATCCGCAACATGGTACAGAGACGAGCCTTGAAGCTCCAGTACATTAGCACAGATGAACGGGTTGTTGACATGTTGACCACGCCTCTATCTCGTGTAAAGTTTGAGTACTTCCGAGATAAGCTTGGCATAGTCCAAAAGGACCTTCCTCGAAAGGGGGAGTAGATTTGATGTGTTCCTTGCTTCTAACCCAGTTGTCAGACGTAAAGCAAGATGTTCCTTGATTTTGGCCTAGCTGTCAAACGTAAAGCAAGATATGATGTTTTCCTTGTTTCTGACCTAGTTGTCAGACGTAAAGCAAGATGTTCCTTGATTCTGACCGAGCTGTCAAACGTAAAGCAAGATGAGATGTTCCTTGCTTCTAACCCAGTGTCAGACATAAAGCAAGATGAGATGTTCCTTGCTTCTGACCGAGCTGTCAGACGTAAAGCAAGATGAGATGTTCCTTGCTTCTGACCGAGTTATCAGACATAAAGCAAGATCAGATGTTCCTTGCTTCTGACCCAGTGTCAGACGTAAAGCAAGATGAGATATTCCTTGCTTTTGACCGAGTTGTTAGATGTAAAGCAAGATGATATGTTCCTTGCTTCTGACCGAGTTGTCAAACATAAAGCAAGATGATATGATGAGACTAGCACTGAGCTTCTAGCTGGATAGCTGTGACGTAAAGCCAGTCTAGTATCCTACTTCCAACCTGATGGTTGTGACATAAAGAAGGACGAGTATCTTGCTTCTAGCTTGAGTGTTGTGATGTAAATCTAGATGATGATATGAGACAAGTACTGAGCTTCCAACTTGACAGTTGTGATGTAAAGCCAGTCTTGTATTATGATGAGCCAACCTTGTGTTGTGATGATGATGATGTATCGGTTTTTATACTAATACATATTGATGCAGATGATGATGGCATTCCCTTGAGAATGATGATGTTTCTGATGAAGAAAAATTCTGATGATTTATAGATACGCCAGCCAAGATGATATTGATGATGTTGTCCTCCCACTTGATGTTGTTGATGATGTTGTCCTCTCTCTCTCACATGATGCTGCTGAAGAATAACCTTCTTGTTAAGGGGAAGTGTTGAAATATTGTAACTGCAAAGAGTATTCTTGTTATTTTTAATATATTATCCATAGGATCAATCCCCATTGTGGATTGATCATGTCGGTTATTGTAATAGGACCAAATCCCCTTTTGTGGATTGGTCAAAAGACAACTATAATAGGCATAATAAGAAGTCGACCCCAGCAGTTAATAAAGAGACCCAGAAATATAATAAAGGTGGGTTTACCCACCCAATTGGAGAAGTCAGCCCTACCAGTGAAGAGACACTTCACACGTGCCAGACTTGTATAAATAAAGGAGGCTAGCGCCTCACTTAGACACAACTCACTTGCTCAGTTTGAGAGACAAGTTCTAATCTNTGTATAAATAAAGGAGGCTAGCGCCTCACTTAGACACAACTCACTTGCTCAGTTTGAGAGACAAGTTCTGATCTATTACCGGCAAAGGAGAGAGAGAGTGGCGTATATCTTGGAGAGGACTTTTTGTTTTAGCATAGAGATCTCTTGGCATTGTATTGGCTATCTATATTAAGGAAGTTTTGCTAGGTTTTCTCCCCCTAGAGGGTTTCCCAGGATAAATGTTGTGTTTCTTGTGATTGTGTATTTCTCAGTGATCTTGGATTATGCTATTGTTATCTAATGAAATGAAAACATCTATAATAATGGATTAAACATTAACAAATGAGGCGCTAGCCTCTCTTACTTATACTAGCTGAGGAGCGTTAGGGTGATGTCTCTCCATTAGGCAGGGTTGACTTCTCTAACTGGTGTCTAAAACCACTTTAATTAGCCCTGGGGGTCGACTTCTCAATTAGCCTCACTTAATTAGGGTTTGACCAATCCACAAAAGGGGATTTGGTCGTATACAAAGACCGACATGATCAATCCACAAAAGGGGATTGATCTATAGGATAATAACTCAATAATAAGTAGAATATTCTTCGCAGTTACAATATTTCAACACATCTCCAAGCCATTATGTGGTTCTTCACCATTTGGTGCATATTTAGATCATCTCCATCCTCCAGGAAATTACCTGCACTTCATTATTTGGTGCATATCCAAGTAGCTAACAGTTCACTCTACCAAGTGAATAAGTAACAAAATTATCCGTGACAACATAATTAAAGACAACCTTGAGATTTGATAAACAACATATTTTTAGCGATATGATATGAAATAAGCATTATCCATAAGCTCTCCTCTCATATGTTTCTACCACTCAATGCTAAACCACAAAATTTAAGTACTTTCCACATTTTGTAACCACCATTGTGTCTATTGTACTAAGGATGATAAATGTACGTTGAATGAATCACATAAAATACACATATAGTATAACATACAAGATGAGAAAGAGTGAATGAAAAATGTCATTTACACAAAATTAGATTTAAGTAGATTTTCTCACTACTTGCATGAAGTATGTACTTACACTGAGGATTGAAGGGGTATTTGCACTCAAAAGGCCTTGGCAAGTCCCTACTTCATCTAATGTCTTCTCTATCAATACCTTGTTAATGTTTATGCTATTATTATAGTTCTTTGCATTTCAATAAGATAAGAGCATAATAAGAAGATCACTGAGAAATACACATCCATAAGAGACACAACATTTATCCTGCGAAACCCTCTAGGGTAAGAAAACCCAGCAAAACTTCCTTATCATAAATAGCTTATACAATGTTCAAGATATAACTCAACCAATACAGAAAAGTCCTCCTCAAGAGATGCGCCACCCTTCTTCTCCTCTCACCAACTTGTAAATGCAGCTTGCCTCATAAGAGAATGAGCAAGTGAAGTGTGTCTAAGAAGTGAGGCACTAGCCTCTTATTTATATCAATCTGGCACATGTGAAGAGTCACGATCTGGCAGGGCTGACCTCTCACTCTGGGTGGGTAAACCCACCTTTTATTAATTCTATCCCTTTCATTATAACTGTTGGGGCCGACTTCTTATTCTGCACATTGTAATTGTCTGATGACCAATCCGCAAAAGGGGATTTGGTCCTTATACAATTACCGACTTGATTAATCCTCAATGGGGATTAATCTAATAACAATAATATTAATAATGACATGATTAATCCACAATGGGGATTTAATCCAATAATAATAATAACATGATTAATCCACATTGGGGATTTAATCCAATAACAAAATAATAAGAATGCTCTTCGCAGTTACATTATTTCAACACTCCCCCTTAATAAGAAGGGTATTTTTCATCAGCATCAGGCAAGAGAGGTATGCATCATCGATGGCATCTCGAGGACAGTATCGTCAATATCATCTTGAACAATTGTCTAGCACATTTACGAGTCATCGGAAGTTTTCTTCGTCAACAACATCATCATTCTCGAAAGAATGCTACAATCATATGCATCAAACATGTATTAGTAAAAATGATACCTCATCATAGCACTAGGTTGTCACATCACAGTAATACACTAGTTTAACATCAGAGCTCAGTGTCAGTCACATCTTGCTTTACGTCTAACAACTAGGTCAGAAGCAAGTAATATCATCATCTCACTTTACGTCTAACAACTAGGTCAGAAGCATGACTCATCTTGCTTTACATCTAACAACGAGGTTAGAAGCAAAAAACACATCAACATCTCGCTTTACGTCTAACAACGAGGTCAGAAGTGAGGAATCATCGGCGTTATGCTTTACGTCTAACAACTAGGTCAGAAGCATAACTCATCTTGATTTACATCTAACAACGAGGTCAGAAGTAAGGAACACACAGCGTCATGATTTAAATCTAACAACGAGGTCAGAAGCATGACTCATCTTGCTTTACGTCTACCAACTAGGTCAGAAGCAAGGAACCAGCGGCGTTATGCTTTACGTCTAACAACTAGGTCAGAAGCATAACTCATCTTGCTTTACGTCTAACAACGAGGTCAGAAGCAAGGATCACATGGCGTCATGCTTTATGTCTAACAATGAGGTCAGAAGCATGACTCATCTTTCTTTACGTCTAACAGTGAGGTCAGAAGCAAGGATCACACGGCATCATGCTTTATGTCTAACAGTGAGGTCAGAAGCATGACTCATCTTGCTTTACGTCTAACAGTGAGGTTAGAAGCAAGGAATGCATCTACTCCCCCTTTCAGGAAAGGTCCTTTCGGACAATACCAAGCTTATCTCAAAAGTGTTCAAACTTTACACGAGATAGAGGCTTAGTCATCACATCAACAACCTGTTCATCCGTGCTAATGTACTGGAGCTTCAAGGCTCCCCTCTGTACCATGTCACGGATGAAATGATAGCGGATCTCTATGTGCTTCGACCTGTCATGGAAAACAGGATTCTCTATCATTTTAATACAGCTTTGATCATCACATAGAATCGCGGTTGCTCTCATCTCCACATAAAATAGGCATGTCAACAACTTTCGAAGCCATATAGCTTCGCAGCTAGCAGAACATGCGACAATTGTACTCTGCTTCCACTGTGCTGAGAGCAATACTAGATTGCTTCCTACTCTGCCACGAGATCATAGCTGATCCCAAACTGAAACAGCATCCGGAAGTGATTTTTCTGTCAACAACGCTTCCTGCCCAATCTGCATCAGTATATCCAATCAGAGTGAAGTCATGATCTCCATCATAGCTGAGACCATAATCCATTCTACCCTTAAGGTACCTCATCACATGTTTTGCAACCACTAGATGAACACGTCTGAGCTCCACTAGAAACTGACTCAAGGTGTTCACTGTAAAATAGATGTCTGGTCTAGTGTTCGTTAGGTACATCAGCGATCCAATAATCTGTCTGTACAGAGTGGCATCTATCAAATCTGACGAAGTATCGACCAGCAGCTTCAGCTTTGCTTCCATGGGTGTATTCATGGACTTGCATTCGAGCATGTCGAATCTCTTCAAGATTTTGACCGTGTACTTCCCTTGGTTAAGGAAGATTCTTTCCAGACTCTGCCATACCTCAAGACCTAAGAAATAATGCATTAGGCCAAGGTCTTTCATTTCAAATTCTACGGTAAGTCTCTGTTTACATTCAGTGATGAGCTTTTATTCTCTAGTTAAGAATAAGTCATCCACATACAGTAATAGTATTACTGGTTCATTCTCCATGATCTTGAAGTAGAGATTTGAATCTTCTTTACTCTTGGTAAATCCCAAGCTCGTTAAGAAACTGTCAATACGGCCATACCAAGATCTGGGAGCTTGCTTCAATCCGTATAAGGCTTTCTTCAATCGACAAACATGAGACTTCCTGTCTTCAACCTCAAATCCTTGGGGTTGCTCTATATACACTTCATCTTCAATGATACCATTCAGAAAAGTTGTCTTCACATCCATCTGGTGCAGCTTCCATTTCATCTTGGCAGCAAGAGCTATAATGGTTCTGATCGAAGTGTATCTGGCCACAGGAGTGAATGTCTCTTCATAGTCGATTCCTTCCTTCTGGGAAAAGCCACGAGTGAAAAATCTTGCTTTATATTTCTCAATACTTCCATCAGCAGCATGTTTTATCTTGAATAGCCATTTCGATGATACCACATCCTTACCTTTCGGTCTAGGAACAACTTCCCACACATCATTCTTTATTATGGATTGGTATTCCTCTTTCATGGCATCTGCCCATTCCTTCTTCTAGATGGCCTCTTCAAAACATGTAGGTTCTTCGTCAAGTAGATTGCACATCAAAGCCATGTAACTGGAGAATGGCTTTGGTCTCTTCACCTGTCTCGTGGTTCCTTCTGGAACACCATACTTCTCTCCATTTTGAATAAGCTCTCTTGCCCAAGCAGGCTTTCTTTTATGGGAGAAGGTCATCTGAGGAGGTTCTTGAGCTTCTGTTATATCATGATCTTCAAGATTTTCCTCCTCAGGGGAAGCTATGACTTCCCTTACAGGTTCTGCAGCTCTGGGAACTTCCCTCATGGATTCTGTTGTCCTGGGATTTACAGGTTCCTCTTCACATACCACTTCAAGCTGGCATCTTCTCGATTTCTTAAGTGTAGCTTCTTCATCAAAGGTCACGTCCCTGCTAATATCAATATGGCGGTGACCAGGTATGTAGATTATGAAGGCCTTGGATACCTCACAGTATCCCACAAATATTCCTTTCTTTCCGGAGGGCTCCAGTTTGTTTCTTTTCTCTTTCGGTATATGAACAAACACTGGATAGCCAAATATTTTGAGATGGATTACCTCTAGCTTCTTTCCGGTGAACATCTCTTCTGGGGTCTTGAACTCAAGTGCACTATGGGATAGTCTGTTCTGCACCTAAACAGCTGCCATAGCTGCTTCTGCCCATAAGCACATAGGAAGATCTTGATCGTGAATCATGGTCTTCACAGCTTCCATAATCGTTCTGTTCTTCCTTTCAGCAACACCGTTTTGTTGGGGATTGTAGGGAGTAGTTAGTTCCCTCTTGATCCTGACATCTCTGCAGAAGCTTACAAACTCCTTCGAGGTATATTCTCCTCCATTATTTGACATGAGTATCTTAATCTTTCTTTCGAAAGATTCTCTATCAAGGCTTTGAATTCCTTGAATTTACTGAATACTTCATCTTTAGATTTTAAGAAATATATCCAGGTCTTACGAGAATAATCATCAATGAATGATACATAGTATACATACCCGCTAATGGAGGATGATGGCATTGGGCCACACACGTCTGAATGGATGAGTT
>JASDQU010100656.1:219924-247463 GCA_032191745.1 Picea mariana
TGTGGTCATCAATAGTATACAGCATATGGACAGTAAAAGTAAAGACCATCAGTCACACATAAAGTACACACAGAGACAGATTTTCACGAGGAAACCCATAAAGGGAGAAAACCTCTTCTTCTTTGAAATGATAGACAGTCTTTTTCAGTTATGTACATCATTTGCAATTGAGCACCAACTCAATGTGAGGTTGCTACCTCTGTTTTACAAGCTGCAACTTGTTTGAGAGCACCAACTCTCTGGTTTCTCTAGCACCCACTAGAAAGAAGCACCAACTCCCTGAATACTCCAGTGCCAACTGGATGGAAGCACCAACTTCCTGAATGTTCCAGCACCAACTGGATGGAAGCACCAACTTCTAGTTACACAGGCTTCAACTTGTATAACAGAGAACACTTGTTCTCCCTAGCACCACCCTGCCACCCTAGTTTCTCTGGTTGCAACCAGATGGAAGCAACAACTTCCTGTGTTCAAGCTTCCACTTGAACCTCTGAGGACAACAGTCCTCTCGAGCACCTCCCAACCTCCCTTAATATGAAATAATGAATACACAGACAACTACTCAGATAAATCAAGTCTTACCAATCTTCCTCTGTATCTGATCTTCAACAAACTGTTCTGCAATTCTTTTCTTCTTTTGTTTGTTTAGCATGCCTACTCTGAATCACCTTTTTTGTCATTTTGCTCTGCTTCTGTTCTGTCTGTCATTCTACTCTACTTCTGTTCTGCATTTCATCTCGCTCTATGCATTTTCTTCTTTTCTTGCTATGCCTCTGCTCGTTTTCATTTCCTTACTGTTTACACATTTTTCTTTCAAAACGACAACCCAAATTCAGTCTCGCTCATTTTCCTTTATACATGCTTCCTTGACGATTCCACTTCCTCTTCCAATAGGTAATACAAGGACATCTATCTTGGCAACTGAAACGCTAACCGATTTTTCATGATCAATCCATTTCTCTTAACAGATTCATAACTGAAGCGTTAATGTAAGAAAGAACAGTAGCCCTCCGATCAATATTTGATCCAACGGTTCAGATCCCATCGGGATTTCACTCATCGCGATTTCAGCATTCTCAGTGTCGAGATGCACATGTACTCGGAACCCCCGATTCTCCAATCCCCGATGTGCTCCTTTCCTGAGCTTTAGCCCTCCGGGTCCACATGACCATTACTCCGTGACCACAATCTTACCCCATCGGGGCTACGGGGTTTGTGGTGCCTCCATGCATACAACCACGGGATTCCCGATCGTCCAAATACGGACGGTCCGTTATGCTGACAAATGGCCTCCACTATGCATCTGTCCTCCTGCTCTGCTGTGCTGACAACTGGCCCCCACTCATCGGGGTTTCACGGATCGCGATTCTGACTTGCACAAAACTCTTGTCAATGGGATCCCCGATTTCCCGATGAACAAAAATGCCGACGGTGCCTTGATCTTCAACACTCGTCCCTCAGATGGATGATCCCGATCCCTCCAGGATTTCGAGACTTTCGATGTCAAGTGACTTTGTCATTTCAAAGTTCCGATCGCTGATGCCTCTGCTGATGTCACACGTGGTTTGACACATGTTATATCCTGCCACGTGTCACTCTGATTCGTGAATTACATGTTCCTGAAGTGTTGAATATGCCTGACATCTGTCATTCCCTGGTTGTGCCACGTGTCCCTAGCTGACATGGTCTGCTGTCGTGAGTTGGATCAACGGTTTAGGTGCAATCTTGGCTCAACGGCTACGATTGAATCACAATATCGCGTTTCGTGATTTCGGAGTTTCTGTTGCAGTGTGTTCTTGACATATTGAAATTCCGATCCCCGAAACTCCGATGAAGAAAATCAACGGTCCATATCTCATGCTTTCTTTAATGGCTGCGATCAAATCGCGAAATCACATATCGCGATTTCAGGGTTTTCATTGTCATTGTTCACGAGACTCGTGAAACTCCGATTCCCGATTCTCCGATGAAGCCTCTCCTCTTGTTCATGGGAACTTATCCTCTGTGCAACTTTCGCAGATCCGACGGCTGTCGGTGACTCTGCACCAAATCTAACGGCTCTCACTGCGTGCACTCACTGCTTTCGATCATTCACTTCTCTGAACTTGTCTTCTATTTGCCTATCATCTTCAATGTTGTACTTGCCATCAATGACAAGCTTACGCTGCCTGTTCACCAAATTTGCCAACAACATAAGGACTTCACCATCTATGAATGCAACCTTGAATCCTTTCTTATCTAAAACTGAGATAGAAAAAAAATTCTTCATCAAACCCGGTACATATAGTACATCCTTTATTTTCATTGGGGTCCTTTAATCAAGTTTGTAGGTGGATTCTCCAACTCCTTTGATAGGGTATTGATAATCATCTCCAAGTGTAACTTTTTGGGAAAAGTTCTTTTATGTAAGGCTAGAGAGAATATCTCTCTGACCTAACATGTGCTTAGAAGCAGCACTATCTATGAGCCAAGTATCCTCTCCAGCTGACACTGATCCTGAGAGGGAAGAGAATAAGACATAGTCTTCAATCTTTTCTTTAATCATATTTGTGGGTGGCTCATCATCTTCAACTGCATGGGCATGGTGTCTTTTGTTGTTTCTCTTCTTATATTCTTCTCTTCTAGCTGGACAATTCTTAGCAATATGTCCCATCGTGTCACAATGGTAACATTGATAAGAGGAGAAATCTTTTCCTCTTCTTTGACGTTTCTGAAACTTCTGGAATCTCCTTGGAGGGTGAGATTCCTTATGTAGGTGGGTCTCCTTCTTGAAATGAGAACTTCTCTTTCCTCCTTTAGCATGAGGGGCTAGGGCTTGATCTTCATCCCTTAGTAGTACTGCTTCTCGGTTAGCTACTCTTGCTTCTTCTTGAACACATTCTTCCCAAAGACTATCAAATTGGAGTTTTTCCTTTCTTGCACAAATAGTTTGGATGAAGGCATCCCAAGGTCTTGTGAGACCATTAAGAGCTTTCATTATGAGTTCATATTCATCTAGGTTCTCTCCAATTGCTTCAAGTTGTTTCCTGAATTGAGAAACCCTAGAGAAATAGTCATGAACGATTTCTCCTTTCCGCATCTTTGTATTCTTGAGTTGAGTTCTCAAGTTCATCTCCCAGCTAATGTTCCTTCCTTCATACATTCTGATTAGGGCATCAAACATTTCTTTTGGAATATTCTTAGAGGACACTTGAGGGATCAAGTGGTATTTAATATAGTCTGCAATGATTCTTTTGGCCCTAACCATATCCTTCTTGTACGTTGCTTTAGTTGTAGCATCTGCGGGTTCTGGTACATTTTCCTTAATGAATCTTGCAAGGTCATTCTCTTCAAGTATGAGTGAAATATTATACTTCTAGGCATGGAAGTTATCCACACCTTCTAACTTGTCAACAACCTTGGTGCTTGTAGACATCTTGAGCTGGAGCTGGGAAAATGATCAAAAATTGAAAGTGCTCAAAAATTAAATCTAAACTTACCAGGGTGTGCGCTTGGATGAGACGAGTAGCCTAGTGCAGTCTGTTTTCTAAAAATCCAATTTTTACCTGTTGAAACTGGGCTTCCACAAATCTGGATTGGTACTTCTGGTACTGGTTCTGATTTCCTAGTTTCCTGGTTTTCTAGTACCAGTGAAAACTAGGGTTTCACTTTCCGGAGGCTCTGGCCACTAAAAAGGTGCGCTCAAGCTTCCAATGAGTTCGCTAGGCTAGGGTGCACTTCCCTAGGTAGTTTTTAGGTTGAAATTTTCTTCCAATAAAAAGCCCTAATTTTCTTGTATGACAACAGTGATGTTTTTTGTTACCCGGTGAAAGGTACTCTATTCCATCAAGCTTTGATACCATGTTAAATTTAGAGCAGCTATTAAGTTCTTTTCAATTTACTAGACAATAATAACATAAGCAGGATCACTAAAAGAAACACAATCACAAGGTACATAACATTTATCCTGGGAAACACTCATGGGGGAGAAAACCCAACAAAAACTTCCTTAATATAGATTTTCAAACACAATGCCAAGATAATAAACCAAACACTAGAGATTATCCAAGACTGAGCAATGCGCCTCTCTCTTCCTTCCTCCGGCAACTGCAACTTCCTTCAAACTTGTGCACTAGATGAGTGACTTGAGTGAGTGGATGAATAATGTTGAAATATTGTAACTGCAAAGAGTATTCTTATTATTATTGATATATTATTCATAGGATCAATCCCCATTGTGGATTGATCATGTTGGTTATTGTAATAAGACCAAATCCCCTTTTGTGGATTGGTCAAAAGACAATTATAATAGGTAGAATAAGAAGTTGGCCCCAGCAGCTAATAAAAAGACCCAGAAATATAAGAAAGGTGGGTTTACCCACCCAGTTGGAGAAGTCGGCCCTACCAGTGAAAAGACACTTCACACGTGCTAGACTTGTATAAATAAAGGAGGCTAGCACGTTACTTAGACACAACTCACTTGCTCAGTTTGAGAGACAAGTTCTGATATGTTACCGGCAAAGGAGAGAGAGAGTGGTGCATATCTTGGAGAGGACTTTCTGTTTTAGCATAGAGATCTCTTGGCATTGTATTGGCTATCTATATTTAGGAAGTTTTGCTGGGTTTTCTCCCCCTAGAGGGTTTCCCAGGATAAATGTTGTGTCTCTTATGATTGTGTATTTCTCAGTGATCTTGGATTATTTTTTTGTTATCTAATGAAATGCAAACATATGTAATAATGGATTAAACATTATCATGGGTTCAGAGCCAAGCTGAAGGAAGCATCTTTCGCAAGAAGAAAAACGTCATTGTTGTAGTACCTGCAAATTAGGGTTTTACAAAAGTGAATCTTTTCAGCCCTAAAACTATCTAGAAAGTTGTGCCCTCCCCTAAGGATCAATTTGGCATCATCAACACACAGTTTCAGTGGCTGGATCTCCCGAAAAGTGAAACCCTAGTTTCACAAAGCACCAGAAGTACCAGAAAACCAGTACCAGAAGTACCAAAAGTACCAAAGGTACCAGAAGCACCAATCCATAAATCCGCAGATCAGATTTGAAGGAGAAAAAGTTGGATTTTCTCATATCCAAACACACCAGGCAGCTTGCCTCAGCAAGTGCATCTCCTGGTAAGTTCAATTTTTGATTTGAAGCACTTTCATTTTTTGGTCATTTTCCTAGCTCCAAGTAAAGATGTCTGCAAGCATTAAATTTGTTGACAATTTAGAAGGAGTGTAAAACTTTTGTGCCTTGAAGTATAGGATTGGCCTCATTCTTGAAGAGAATGACCTAGCAAGATTCGTCAAGGAAGAATTACCGAAACCCGAAGATGCTGTAGAAAAGGCAAAGTATCAAAAGGACACAATAAGGGCCAAAAGAATCATTGCAGATTCAATCAAAGATTATCTGATCCCTTATGTGTCATCTAAGAAGACCTCAAAAGAAATGTTTGATGCCTTGACCAGACTATATGAAGGAAAGAACATAAACCGAAAGATGAATCTTAGAACCCAACTAAAGAATACAAGGATGCAGAAAGGAGAAATGATTCATGAATACTTCTCCAGAATCTCAGAATTCAAAGAACAGCTAGAAGCTATTGGTGATACCATAAACGAAGACGAACTCATTATGACGGCCCTAAATGGTCTCACAAGACCTTGGGATGCCTTCATTTAGACGATATGTGCCAGAAAGGAGAAACTAAAGTTCAATAGCCTATGGGAAGAATACATCCAAGAAGAAACAAGAGTAGCGAATCGAGAAGCAATACTAGCTAAGGATGAGGATCAAGCCCTAGCTACTCACACCAAAGGAGGAAGGAAGAAACCCTACTTCCAAAAGGAGACTCATAAAAAGCCTCAACAATCAAATAAATTCAATCATAAAGAATCTCATCCAAGGAGATTTCAGAAGAAAGGACAACGAAAGTAAAGAGACTACTCATCTGTACAATGCTATCATTGTGACAAGATGGGACACATTGCAAAGTTTTGTGTAGCCAGATGAGAAGAATACAAGAGAAAACAAAAAAGGCTTCATGCCCATGTAGCCAAAGATGAAGAGCCACCCACAAAAATGATGAGAGAGGAGATCAAAGACCATGTGTTGATCTCAGCCCTCTCAAGATCTGTAACACCTGGATAGGACACTTGGCTCATTGATAGTGGTGCATCCAAGCACATGACGGGACAAAGAAATATTCTCTCTTGTATCTCAGAAAATAAGATTACTCAGAAAGTGACACTTGGTGATGATTATCAGTACCCCATCAAGGGAGTGGGAGAATCAAACCATAAACTGAATTCAGGGAATTCACTAAAAATGAAGGACATACTATATGTATCGGGCTTGAAGAAGAACCTACTCTCCATTTCATCTTTAGAAAAGAAAGGCTTCATAGTTGCCTTTATAGATGGAGAAGTTCTTATGTGGTCTAAGGGAGAAACTTTAAATCAAGCAATCGTCATTTGCAATGAAGAAAATGGCTTGTATAAATTAAAGGGTCACTCAAAGGCTGCTATGACCCATGCCATTGAAAACTCATGTGAACTTTGGCATAGAAGACTAGCCCACATCAACTACAAGGCGCTACCATACATATGCAAAGCGGTCATAGGTTTACCAGAACTCAAAGGTGATCATAAAGGCATATGCAATGGATGTGCACAAGGGAAGAATATCAAGAACCCTTTTTCGAAGCCGAACAACAAGACAGAAGGAGTCCTAGAACTCATTCATTCAGATGTGTGTGGCCTAATGCCATCATCCTCCATTAGCGGGTATGTATACTATGTATCATTCATTGATGATTACTCTCATAAAACCTGGATATATTTCTTGAAGACTAAAGATGAAGTGTTCAATAACTTCAAGGAATTCAAAGCCTTGATAGAGAACCTTTCTGAAAGAAAGATCAAGATACTCAAGTCAGATAATGGAGGATAATATACCTCAAAAGAGTTTGTGAACTTCTGTAAAGATGTTGGAATCAAGAGAGAACTCACTACTCCCTATAATCCTCAACAAAATGGTGTAGCTAAATGGAAGAACAGAACCATACTGGAAGCTGTGAAGACTATGATCCATGATCAAGATCTTCCTATGTGCTTATGGGCAGATGCAGCAATGGTATTGTTTATGTGCATAACCGACTATCCCATGGTGCACTTGGGCTCAAGACACTGAAAGAGATGTTCACTGGAAAGAAGCCAGAGGTAAGCCATCTTAAAATATTTGGTTGTCCAGTGTTTATTCATGTACCTAAAGAAAATAGAAACAAGTTGGACCCTTCAGGAAAGAAGGGAATATTTGTGGGATACTGTGAAGTCTCCAAGACCTTCAAAATATATATACCAAGTCAACATCACATTGAGATCAGTAGGGATATGACCTTTGATGAAGATGCAGAGGTCAAGAAATCTAAAATATGCCAGCTTGAAGAGGTATGTGAAGAGGAACCCGTAATCCCCAATACTGCAATGAGGGAGGTTTCCAGAGCTGCAGAACCAAAGAGGGAAGTCGTAACTTCCCTTGATGAGGAACTTATAGAAGACCATGATATAGTAGAAGTACAAGAACCTCCTCAGATGACGATCCTCCATAAAAGAAAGCCAACCTGGGCTAGAGAGCTTATTCAAGATGGAGAGAAGTATGGTGTTCCCCAAGGAACCACGAGACAGGTGAAAAGACCAAAGCCATTCTCCAGTTATATGGCTTTGATGTGTGATGTCCTAGAAGAGGAGCCTACCTACTTTGAAAAAGCCATTCAGAGAAAAGAATGGGCAGATGCCATGACAGAGGAATACCAATCCATAATGAAGAACGAAGTATGGGAAATAGTTCCCAGACCGAAGGATAAAGATGTGGTATCCTCTAGATGGCTCTTCAAAATAAAACATGTTGCTGATGGAAGTATTGAGAAGTATAAAGAAAGATTTGTCGCTCGTGGCTTTTCCCAGAAAGAAGGCATTGACTATGAAGAGACATTCGCTCCTGTGGCCAGATACACTTCAATCAGGACCATCATAGCTCTTGCAGCTAAGATGAAGTGGAAGTTGCACCAAATGGACGTGAAGACGGCTTTCCTAAACGGTGTCATCGAAGAGGAAGTGTATATAGAGAAACCTCAAGGATTTGAGGTTGAAGACAGAAAGTCTCATGTCTGCAGATTGAAGAAAGCCTTATACGGATTGAAGCAAGCTCCTAGAGCTTGGTATGGCCGTATAGACAGTTTCTTGACGAGCTTAGGCTTTACCAAAAGTAAAGCAGACTCAAATCTCTACTTCAAAATTATGAATAATGAACCAGTGATCTTACTACTATATGTGGATGACTTATTCTTAACTGGAGAAGAAAATCTCATCGCTGAATGTAAAAGGAGACTTGCCTCGAAATTTGAAATGAAAGACCTTGGCCTAATGCATTACTTCTTAGGTCTTGAGGTATGGCAGAGTCTTGAGAGGATCTTCCTTAACCAAGGAAGTACATGGTCGAAATCTTAAGGAGATTCGATATGCTGGAATGCAAGCCCATGAATACACTCATGGAAGCAAAGCTGAAGATCTTGGTCGACACGTCGTCTGAATTCATTGATGCCACACTGTATAGACAGATTATTGGATCGTTGATGTACCTGACAAACACCAGACCAGACATTTGTTTTTTCGTGAACACCTTGAGTCAGTTTCTGGTAGAACCCAGACATGTTCACTTAGAGGCTACAAAACATGTGATGAGGTACCTCAAAGGTACAAATAGATTATGGTCTCAGCTATGATGGAGATCATAATTTCACATTGAGTGGATATACTAATGCAGATTGGGAAGGAAGTGTTTCAGACAAGAAAATCACTTCAGGATGTTGTTTCAGTTTGGGATTAGCTATGATCTCTTGGAAGAGTAGGAAGCAATCTAGCATTGCTCTCAGCACAACGGAAGCAGAATACATTGTCGCATGTTTTGGTAGCTGCGAAGCTATATGGCTTCAAAATTTGCTGATCGGCCTATTTGACTTGGAGATGAGAGCAGCCTTGATTCTATGTGACAACCAAATCTGCATAAAGATGACAGAGAATCATGTATTCCACGATAG
The DNA here is from genome assembly GCA_032191745.1 of Picea mariana. Taxonomy (NCBI): domain Eukaryota; kingdom Viridiplantae; phylum Streptophyta; class Pinopsida; order Pinales; family Pinaceae; genus Picea; species Picea mariana. Next base: position 228,997 of record JASDQU010100656.1, read on the forward strand.
GTCGAAGCACATAGAAATCCGCTATCATTACATCCACAACATGGTACAAAGAGGAGCCTTGAAGCTCCAGTACATTAGCACGGATGAACAGGTTGTTGACGTGTTGACCAAGCCTCTATCTCATGTAAAGTTTGAGTACTTCTGAGATAAGCTTGGCATAGTCCAAAAGGACCTTCCTCGAAAGGGGGAATATATGTGATGTGTTCCTTGCTTCTAACCCAGTTGTCAGACATAAAGCAAGATGTTCCTTGCTTCTGGCCTAGCTGTCAGATGTAAAGCAAGATGTGAAGTGTTCCTTGTTTCTGACCTAGTTGTCAGACGTAAAGCAAGATGTTCCTTGCTTCTAACCAAGCTGTCAAATGTAAAGCAAGATGAGATGTTCCTTGCTTCTGACCCAGTGTCAGACGTAAAGCAAGATGATATGTTCCTTGCTTCTAACCGAGCTGTCAGACGTAAAGCAAGATGAGATAATCCTTGCTTCTGACCGAGTTGTCAGACGTAAAGCAATATGAGATGTTCCTTGCTTCTGACCCAGTGTCAGATGTAAAGCAAGATGAGATATTCCTTGATTCTGACCGAGTTATTAGACATAAAGCAAGATGAGATGTTCCTTGCTTCTGACCGAGTTGTCAAACGTAAAGCAAGATGATATGATGAGACTAGCACTGAGCTTCTGGCTGGATAGCTGTGACGTTAAGCCAGTCTAGTATCCTGCTTCCAACCTGATGGTTGTGACGTAAAGAAGGACGAGTATCTTGCTTCTAGCTTGAGTGTTGTGACATAAAGCAAAACGATGAGATGAGACAATTATTGAGCTTCCAACTTGACAGTTGTGACATAAAGCCAGTCTTGTATTATGATGAGCCAGCCTTGTGCTGTGATGATGATGATGTATCGGTTTTTTTACTAATACATATTGATGCAGATGAAGATGGCATTCCCTTGAGAATGATGATGTTGCCGATGAAGAAAAATTTCGATGATTTATAGATACGCTAGCCAAGATGATATTGATGATGTTGTCCTCCCACTTGATGTTGTTGATGATGTTGTCCTCTCTCTCTCGCATGATGCTGCTAAAGAATACTCTTCTTGTTAAGGGGGAGTGTTGAAATATTGTAACTGCAAAGAGTATTCTTGCTATTATTGATATATTATTCATAAGATCAATCCACATTGTGGATTGATCATGTTGGTTATTGTAATAGGACCAAATCCCCTTTTGCAAATTGGTCGAAAGACAATTATAATAGGTAGAATAAGAAGTTGGCCCCAGCAATTAATAAAGAGACCCAGAAATATAATAAAGGTGGGTTTACCCACCCAGTTGGAGAAGTCGGCCCTGCCAGTGAAGAGACACTTCACATGTGCCCGACTTGTATAAATAAAGGAGGCTAGCGCCTCACTTAGACACAACTCACTTGCTCAGTTTGAGAGACAAGTTCTGATCTGTTACTGGCAAAGGAGAGAGAGAGTGGCGCATATCTTGGAGAGGACTTTTTGTTTTAGCATATATATCTCTTGGCATTGTATTGGCTATCTATATTAAGGAAGTTTTGTTGGGTTTTCTCCCCCTAGAGGGTTTCCCAAGATAAATGTTGTATTTCTTGTGATTGTGTATTTCTCAGTGATCTTGGATTATGCTATTGTTATCTAATGAAATGCAAACATCTATAATAATGGCTTAAACATTAACAAATGAGGCGCTAGCCTCTCTTATTTATACTAGCTGAGGAGCGTTAGGGTGATGTCTCTCCATTAGGCAGGGCCGACTTCTCTAACTGGTGTCTAAAACCACTTTAATTAGCCCTGGGGGTCGACTTCTCAATTAGCCTCACTTAATTAGGGTTTGACCAATCCACAAAAGGGGATTTGGTCATATACAAAGCCCGACATGATCAATCCACAAAAGGGGATTGATCTATAGGATAATAACTCAATAATAAGTAGAATATTCTTCGCAGTTACAATATTTCAACACATATCCAGGCCATTATGTGGTTCTTCACCATTTGGTGCATATTTAGATCATCTCCATCCTCCAGGAAATTACCTGCACTTCATTATTTGGTGCATATCCAAGTAGCTATCTAACAGTTCACTCTACGCGAAGATAAAGAGAACAAAAATTATGATGATTTATAGATATGTCAGTCAATGATCATGATGCCAGATGACCAAGTGGATGCCTCTAGTTATCCAGTTAATGATGATTATCCAGTTGATGTTGTTACCTAGTTGATGATGTTACCCATTTGATGATGTTGCCTACTTGATGATGTTATCCAGTGAATGCTGCTACCTATTTGATGTTGACCTCCAGTGACCTGTCAAAAGATAAAGAATATCCTTCTTGTTAAGAGGGAGTGTTAAAATATTGTGTAACTGCAAAGAATATTCTTATCCCCTTTTGTGGATAAAGATAAAATATATTTATTATTGATTAGATCAATCCCCTTTTGTGGATTGATCATGTCAAGCATTGTAATTGACCAAATCCCCTTTTGCGGATTGGTCAAACCCTAATTGTAATAGGCTAAATAAGAAGTTGGCCCCATAATATATTAAAGGTGGTTATAACCACCCAGAAGAAGAAGTCGACCTTGCCAGTGAAGAGATACTTCCACACGTGCTAGAATTGTATAAATAAGAGAGGCCGACGCCTCATTTAGACACACACTCAGCTCACTCATCTAGTGCACAAGTATTGAAGGAAGTTGCAGTTACCAGTTGTCGGAAGAAGGAAGAGAGAGAGAGAGGTGCATCCTTGGGAGAGAAATTTATGTGTTGTTTGGTTCATTATCTTGGCATTGTATTGGCTATTAATATTAAGGAAGTTTTGCTGGGTTTTCTTCCCCTTGAGGGTTTCCCAGGATAAATGCTTGTGTACTCTTGTGATTGTGTTTCTCTCAGTGATCCTGTCTATGCTATTGTTATCTAGTAAATTGAAAGTAACCTAATAATAGAAGAAACTTTAACAATGATCAACCTTGAAATCTAGTAGACCTGTAACTATTTTGCTCACATATGATAAGGCTTTGTAATTTATGTGAGCTAGTCTTCTATGCCAAAGTTCACATGGACTCTCAGTGGAGTGAGTCAAGGCTGCATCTGAGTGACCTTTTAATTTATACATGCCACCTTCTTTTGTTCCAATAACAATTGCATATTCTATGGTTTTTCATTTAGGCCACATAAGGACTTCACCATCTATGAAAGAAACCTTGAATCCTTTCTTATCTAAAACTGAGATAGAAATAAAATTCTTCATCAAACCCGGTACATATAGTACATCCTTTATTTTCATTGGGGTCCTTTAATCAAGTTTGTAGGTGGATTCTCCAACTCTTTTGATAGGGTATTGATAATCATCTCCAAGTGTAACTTTTTGGGAAAAGTTCTTTTATGTAAGGCTAGAGAGAATATCTCTCTGACCTATCATGTGCTTAGAAGCACCACTATCTATGAGCCAAGTATCCTCTCCAGCTGACACTGATCCTGAGAGGGAAGAGAATAAGACATAGTCTTCAATATTTTCTTTAATCATCTTTGTGGGTGGCTCATCATCTTCAACTACATGGGCATGGTGTCTTTTGTTATTTCTCTTCTTATATTCTTCTCTTCTAGCTGGAAAATTCTTAGCAATATGTCCCACCGTGTCACAATGGTAACATTGATAAGAGGAGAAATCTTTTTCTCTTCTTTGACGTTTCTGAAACTTCTGGAATCTCCTTGGAGGGTGAGATTCCTTATGTAGGTGGGTCTCCTTCTTGAAATGTCAACTTCTCTTTCCTCCTTTAGCATGATGGGCTAGGGCTTGATCTTCATCCCTTAGTAGTAATGCTTCTTGGTTAGCTACTCTTGCTTCTTCTTGAACACATTCTTCCCAAAGACTGTCAAATTGGAGTTTTTCCTTTCTTGCACAAATAGTTTGGATGAAGGCATCCCAAGGTCTTGTGAGACCATTAAGAGCTGTCATTATGAGTTCATCTTCATCTAGGTTCTCTCCAATTGCTTCTAGTTGTTTCTTGAATTGAGAAACCCTAGAGAAATAGTCATGAACGATTTCTCCTTTCTGCATCTTTGTATTCTTGAGTTGAGTTCTCAAGTTCATCTCCCGGTTAATGTTCCTTCCTTCATACATTCTGATTAGGGCATCAAACATTTCGTTTGGAATATTCTTAGAGGACACTTGAGGGATCAAGTGGTCTTTAATATAGTCTGCAATGATTCTTTTGGCCCTAACCATATCCTTCTTGCACGTTGCTTTAGTTGTAGCATCTGTGGGTTCTGGTACATTTTCCTTAATGAATCTTGCAAGGTCATTCTCTTCAAGAATGAGTGCAATCTTATACTTCTAGGCACGGAAGTTATCCACACCTTCTAACTTGTCAACAAGCTTGGTGCTTGTAGACATCTTGAGCTGGAGTTGGGAAAATGATCAAAAATTGAAAGTGCTCGGAAGTTAAATGTAAACTTACCAGGGCGTGTGCTTGGATGAGATGAGTAGCCTAGTGCAGTCTATTTTCTGAAAATCCAATTTTTACCCGTTGAAACTGGGCTTGCGCAAATCTGGACTGGTACTTCTGGTGTTGGTTCTGGTTTCCTAGTTTCCTGGTTTTCTAGTACCAGTGAAAACTAGGGTTTCACTTTTCGAATGCTCTGGCCACTAAAAAGGTGCGCTCAAGCTGCCAATGAGTTTGCTTATCTAGGGTGCACTTCCCTAGGTAGTTTTTAGGTTGAAATTTTCTTCCAATAAAAAACCCTAATTTTCTTGTATGACAACAGTGATGTTTTTTGTTACCTAGTGAAAGGTACTCTATTCCATCAAGCTTTGATACCATGTTAAATTTAGAGCAGCTATTAAGTTCTTTTCAATTTACTAGACAATAATAACATAAGCAGGATCACTAAAAGAAACACAATCACAAGGTACATAACATTTATCCTGGGAAACACTCATGGGGGAGAAAACCCAACAAAAACTTCCTTAATATAGATTTTCCAACACAATGCCAATAAACCAAACACTAGAGAATATCCAAGACTGAGCAATGCGCCTCTCTCTTCCTTCTTCCGGCAACTGCAACTTCCTTCAAACTTGCGCATTAGATGAGTGACTTGAGTGAGTGGATGAATGATGTTGAAATATTGTAACTGCAAAGAGTATTCTTATTATTATTGATATATTATTCATAAGATCAATCCCCATTGTGGATTGATCATGTTGGTTATTGTAATAAGACCAAATCCCCTTTTGTGGATTGATCAAAAGACAATTATAATAGGCAGAATAAGAAGTCGGCCCCAGCAGTTAATAAAAAGACCTAGAAATATAAGAAAGGTGGGTTTACCCACCCAGTTGGAGAAGTCGGCCCTACCAATGAAGAGACACTTCACACGTGCCAGACTTGTATAAATAAAGGAGGCTAGCGCCTTACTTAGACACAACTCATTTGCTCAATTTGAGAGACAAGTTCTGATCTATTACTGGCAAAGGAGAGAGAGAGTGGTGCATATCTTGGAGAGGACTTTTTGTTTTAGCATAGAGATCTCTTGGCATTGTATTGGCTATCTATATTTAGGAAGTTTTGTTGGGTTTTCTCCCCCTAGAGGGTTTCCCAGGATAAATGTTGTGTCTCTTGTGATTGTGTATTCTTCAGTGATCTTGGATTATGTTGTTGTTATCTAATGAAATGCAAACATCTATAATAATGGCTTAAACATTAACATGGGTTCAGAGCCAAGCTGAAGGAAGCATCTTTCGCAAGAAGAAAAATGTCATTGTTGCAGTACCTGTAAATTAGGGTTTTACAAAAGTGAATCTTTTCAGCCCTAAAACTATCTAGAAAGTTGCGCCCTCCCCTAAGGATCAATTTGGCATCATCAACACACATTTTCAGTGGTTGGATCTCCCGGAAAGTGAAACCCTAGTTTCACAAAGTACCAGAAGTACCAGAAAACTAGTACCAGAAGTACCAAAAGTACCAGAGGTACCAGAAGCACCAGTCCATAAATCCGCAGATCAGATTTGAAGGAGCAAAAGTTGGATTTTCTCAGATCCAAACACACCAGGCAGCTTGCCTCAGCCAAGTGCATCTCCTGGTAAGTTCAGTTTTTGATTTGAAGCACTTTCATTTTTTGGTCATTTTCCTAGCTCCAAGTACAGATGTTTGTGAACATTAAGCTTGTTGACAAGTTAGAAGGAGTGGAAAACTTTCGTGCCTTGAAGTATAGGATTGGCCTCATTCTTGAAGATAATGACCTAGCAAGATTCGTCAAGGAAGAATTACCGGAACCCGAAGATGCTACAGAAAAGGCAAAGTATCAAAAGGACACAATAAGGGCCAAAAGAATCATTGCAGATTCAATCAAAGATCATATGATCCCTTATGTGTCATCTAAGAAGACCTCGAAAGAAATGTTTGATGCCTTGACCAGACTATATGAAGGAAAGAACATAAACCGAAAGATGAATCTTAGAACCCAACTAAAGAATACAAGGATGCAGAAAGGAGAAATGATTCATGAATACTTCTCCAGAATCTCAGAATTCAAAGAACATCTAGAAGCTATTGGTGATACCATAGATGAAGACGAAATCATTATGATGGCCCTAAATGGTCTCACAAGACCTTGGGATGCCTTCATTTAGACGATATGTGCCAGAAAGGAGAAACTGAAGTTCGACAGCCTATGGGAAGAATGCATCCAAGAAGAAACAATAGTAGCGAATCGAGAAGCGTTAATAGCTAAGGATGATGATCAAGCCCTAGCTACTTACACCAAAGGAGGAAGGAAGAAACCCTACTTCCAAAAGGAGACTCATAAAAAGCCTCAACAATCAAATAAATTCAATCATAAAGAATCTCATCCAAGGAGATTTCAGAAGAAAGGACAACGAAAGGAAAGAGACTACTCATCTATACAATGCTATCATTGTGACAAGATGGGACACATTGCAAAGTTTTGTCCAGCCAGATGAGAAGAATACAAGAGAAAACAAAAGAGGCTTCATGCCCATGTAGTCGAAGATGAAGAGCCACCCACAAATATTATGAGAGAGGAGATCAAAGACCATGTGTTGATCTCATCCCTCTAAGGAGTTGTAACACCTGGAGAGGACACTTGGCTCATTGATAGTGGTGCATCCAAGCACATGTCGAGACAATGAAATATTCTCTCTTGTATCTCAGAAAATAAGTTTACTCAGAAAGTGACACTTGGTGATGATTATCAGTACCCCATCAAGGGACTGGGAGAATCAAACCATAAACTGAATTCAGGGAATTCACTAAAAATGAAGGACGTATTATATGTATCGGGCTTGAAGAAGAACCTACTCTCCATTTCAGCTTTAGAGAAGAAAGGCTTCATATTTGCCTTTATAGATGGAGAAGTTCTTATGTGGGCTAAGGGAGAAACTTTAAATCAAGCAATCGTCATTGGCAATGAAGAAAATTTCTTGTATAAATTAAAGGGTCACTCAGAGGCTGCTATGACCCATGACATTGAAAACTCATGTGAACTTTGGCATAGAAGACTAGCCCACATCAACTACAAGGTGCTACCATACATATGCAAAGCGGTCACAGGTTTACCAAAACTCAAAGGTGATCATAAAGGCATATGCAATGGATGTGCACAAGGGAAGAATATCAAGAACTCTTTTCCGAAGCCGAACAGCATGACAGAAGGAGTCCTGGAACTCATTCATTCAGATGTGTGTGGCCCAATGCCATCATCCTCCATTAGCGGGTATGTATACTATGTATCATTCATTGATGATTACTCTCATAAAACCTAGATTTATTTCTTGAAGACTAAAGATGAAGTGTTCAGTGAGTTCAAGGAATTCAAAGCCTTGATAGAGAACCTTTCTGAAAGAAGGATCAAGATACTCAAGTAAGATAATGGAGGAGAATATACCTCAAAAGAGTTTGTGAACTTCTGCAAAGATGTTGGAATCAATAGGGAACTCACTACTCCCTATAATCCTCAACAAAACGGTGTAGCTAAATGGAAGAACAGAACCATACTGGAAGCTGTGAAGACTATGATCCATGATCAAGATCTTCCTATGTGCTTATGGGCAGAAGCAGCAATGGCAGTTGTTTATGTGCAGAACCTACTATCCCATAGTGCACTTGGGATCAAGACACCGGAAGAGATGTTCACTGGAAAGAAGCCAGAGGTAAGCCATCTTAAAATATTTGGTTGTCCAGTGTTTATTCATGTACCTAAAGAAAAGAGAAACAAGTTGGACCCTTCAGGAAAGAAGGGAATATTTGTGGGATACTGTGAAGTCTCCAAGGCCTTCATAATCTATATACCAAGTCAACATCACATTGAGATCAGTAGGGATATGACCTTTGATGAAGATGCAGTGGTCAAGAAATCTAAAATATGCCATCTTGAAGAGGTATGTGAAGAGGAACCCGTAATCTCCAATACTGCAATGAGGGAGGTTCCCAGAGCTGTAGAACCAAAGAGGGAAGTCGTAACTTCCCTTGATGAGGAACTTCTAGAAGACCATGATATAGTAGAAGTACAAGAACCTCCTCAGATGACGATCCTCCATAAAAGAAAGCCAGCCTGGGCTAGAGAGCTTATTCAAGATGGAGAGAAGTATGGTGTTCCCCAAGGAACCATGAGACAGGTGAAAAGACCAAAGCCATTCTCCAGTTATACGGCTTTGATGTGTGATCTCCTAGAAGAGGAGCCTACCTGCTTTGAAAAATCCATTCAGAGAAAAGAATGGGCAGATGCCATGACAGAGGAATACCAATCCATAATGAATAACGAAGTATGGGAAATAGTTCCCAGACCGAAGGATAAAGATGTGGTATCCTCCAGATGGCTCTTCAAAATAAAACATGTTGCTGATGGAAGTATTAAGAAGTATAAAGAAAGATTTGTCGCTCATGGATTTTCCCAGAAAAAAGGCATTGACTATGAAGAGACATTCGCTCCTATGGCCAGATACACTTCGATCAGGACCATCATAGCTCTTGCAGCTAAGATGAAGTGGAAGCTGCACCAAATGGACGTGAAGACAGCTTTCCTAAACTGTGTCATTGAAGAGGAAGTGTATATAGATCAACCTCAAGGCTTTGAGGTTGAAGACAGGAAGTCTCATGTCTGCATATTGAATAAATCCTTATACGGATTGAAGCAAGCTCCTAGAGCTTAGTATGGCCGTATAGACAGTTTCTTGACGAGCTTAGGCTTTACCAAAAGTAAAGCAGACTCAAATCTCTACTTCAAAATTATGAATAATGAACCAGTAATCTTACTACTATATGTGGATGACTTATTCTTAACTGGAGAAGAAAAGCTCATCGATGAATGTAAAAGGAGACTTTCCTCGGAATTTGAAATGAAAGACCTTGGCCCAATGCATTACTTCTTAGGTCTTGCGGTATGGCAGAGTCCTGAGAGGATCTTCCTTAACCAAGGAAGTACATGGTCGAAATCTTAAGGAGATTCGACATGCTGGAATGCAAGCCCATGAATACACCCATGGAAGAAAAGCTGAAGCTGCTGGTCGACACATCGTCAAAATTGATTGATGCCACACTGTATAGACAGATTATTGGATCGTTGATGTACCTGACGAACACCAGACCAGACATTTGTTTTTCCGTGAACACCTTGAGTCAGTTTCTAGTAGAACCCAGACATGTTCACTTAGAGGCTGCAAAACATGTGATGAGGTACCTCAAAGGTACAAATAGATTATGGTCTCAGCTATGATGGAGATCATAATTTCACATTGAGTGGATATACTAACGCAGATTGGGCAGGAAGTGTTTCAGACAGGAAAAGCACTTCATGATGTTGTTTCAGTTTGGGATCAGCTATGATCTCGTGGCAGAGTAGGAAGCAATCTAGCATTGCTCTCAGCACAGCGGAAGCATAATACATTGTCGCATGTTCTGGTAGCTGCGAAGCTATATGGCTTTGAAAGTTGTTGACCGGCCTATTTGACTTGGAGATGAGAGCAACCTTGATTCTATGTGACAACCAGAGCTGCATAAAGATGACATAGAATCATGTATTCCATGACAGGTCGAAGCACACAGAAATCCGCTATCATTACATCCGCAACATGGTATAGAGAGGAGCCTTGAAGCTCCAGTACATTAGCATGGATGAACAAGTGGCTGACGTGTTGACCAAGTCTCTATCTCGTGTAAAGTTTGAGTACTTCCGAGATAAGCTTGGCATAGTCCGAAAGGACCTTCCTCGAAAGGGGGAGTAGATGTGATGTGTTCCTTGCTTCTAACCCAGTTGTCAGACGTAAAGCAAGATGTTCCTTGCTTCTGACCGAGCTATCAAACGTAAAGCAAGATGAGATGTTCCTTGCTTCTGACCTAGTGTCAGACGTAAAGCCAGATGAGATGTTCCTTGCTTCTGATCGAGCTATCAAACGTAAAGCAAGATGAGATGTTCCTTGCTTCTGACCCAGTGTCATACGTAAAGCCATATGAGATGTTCCTTGCTTCTGACCGAGCTGTCAGATGTAAAGCAAGATGAGATGTTCCTTGCTTCTGACCGAGTTGTCAGACGTAAAGCAAGATGAGATGTTCCTTGCTTCTGACCTAGTGTCAGACGTAAAGCAAGATGAGATATTCCTTGCTTCTGACAAAGTTATCAGACGTAAAGCAAGATGATATGTTCCTTGCTTCTGACCAAGTTGTCAAATGTAAAGCAAGATGATATGATGAGACTAGCACTAAGCTTCCAGCTGGATAGCTGTGACGTAAGGCCAGTCTAGTATCTTGCTTCCAACCTAATGGTTGTGATGTAAAGAAGGACGAGTATCTTGCTTCCAGCTTGAGTGTTGTGATGTAAAGCAAGATGATGAGATGAGACAAGTACTGAGCTTCCAACTTGACAGTTGTGACATAAAGCCAATCTTGTATTATGATGAGCCAGCCTTGTGCTATGATGATGATGATGTATCGGTTTTTATACTAATACATATTGATGCAGATGATGATGGCATTCCCTTGAGAATGATGATGTTGCCGATGAAGAAAAATTTCGATGATTTATAGATATGCTATCCAAGATGATATTCATGATGTTGTCCTCCCACTTGATGTTGTTGATGATGTTGTCCTCTCTCTCTCGCATGATGCTGCTAAAGAATACCCTTCTTGTAAAGGGGGAGTTTTGAGATATTGTAACTGCAAAGAGTATTCTTGTTATTATTGATATATTATTCATAGGATCAATCCCCATTGTGGATTGATCATGTCGGTTATTGTAATAGGACCAAATCCCCTTTTGCGGATTGGTCAAAAGACAATTATAATAGGTAGAATAAGAAGTCGGCACCACCAGTTAATAAAGAGACCCAGAAATATAATAAAGGTGGGTTTACCCACCCAGTTGGAGAAGTTGGCCCTGCCAGTGAAGAGACACTTCACACGTGCCAGACTTGTATAAATAAAGGAGGCTAGCACCTCACTTAGACACAACTCACTTGCTCAGTTTGAGAGACAAGTTCTGATCTGTTACCGGCAAAGGAGAGAGAGAGTGGCGCATATCTTGGAGAGGAATTTATGTTTTAGCATAGAGATCTCTTGGCATTGTATTGGATATCTATATTAAGGAAGTTTTGCTGGGTTTTCTCCCCCTAGAGGGTTTTCCAGGATAAATGTTGTGTTTCTTGTGATTGTGTATTTCTCAGTGATCTTGGATTATGCTATTGTTATCTAATGAAATGCAAACATCTATAATAATCGCTTAAACATTAACAAATGAGGCACTAGCCTCTCTTATTTATACTAGATGAGGAGCGTTAGGGTGATGTCTCTCCATTAGGCCGGGCCGACTTCTGTAACTGGTGTCTAAAACCACTTTAATTAGCCCTGGGGGTCGACTTCTCAATTAGCCTCACTTAATTAGGGTTTGACCAATCCACAAAAGGGGATTTGGTCGTATACAAAGCCCGACATGATCAATCCACAAAAGGGGATTGATCTATAGGATAATAACTCAATAATAAGTAGAATATTCTTCGCAGTTACAATATTTCAACACATCTCCGGGCCATTATGTGGTTCTTCACCACTTGGTGCATATTTAGATCATCTCCATCCTCCAGGAAATTACCTGCACTTCATTATTTGGTGCATATCCAAGTAGTTATCTAACAGTTCACTCTACCAAGTGAATAAGTAACAAAATTATCCATGACAACATAATTAAAGACAATCTTGAGATTCGATAAACAACCTATTTTTAGCGATATGATATGAAATAAGCAGTATCCATAAGCTCTCCTCTCATATGTCGCTACCACTCAATGCTAAACCACAAAATTTAAGTACTTTCCACATTTTGTAACCACCATTGTGTCTATTGTACTAAGGATGATAAATGTACGCTGAATGAATCACATAAAATACACATATAGTATAACATACAAGATGAGAAAGAGTGAATGAAAAATGTCATTTACACAAAATTAGATTTAAGTAGATTTTCTCACTACTTGCATGAAGTATGTACTTACACTGAGGATTGAAGGGGTATTTGCACTCAAAAGGTCTTGGCAAGTCCCTACTTCATTTAATGTCTTCTCTATCAATACCTTGCACTACATTCTCATAGCTTCTTTATACTACAATTGGTTGGTTACCAACTATCCAATAAATATAACCATCTTACTGTTACCAGGTATTGTAGAACTAGAGATTCACTAGTTTTACATAAAATTAGATTTAAGTAGATTTTCTCACTACTTTCATGAAGTATGTACTTACACCGAGGATTGAAGGGGTATTGGCACTCAAAAGGCCTTGGCAAATCCCTACTTCATCTAATGTCTTCTCTATCAATACCTTGCACTACATTCTCATAGCTTCTTTATACTACAGTTGGTTGGTTACCAACTATCCAATAAATATAACCAGCTTACTGTTACCAGGTACTGAAGAACTAGATATTCACTAGTTTGGGACTCTCTAGCTCACAAAATCCTCATGGTTTCATGCAAAGTTATGATCCAGTGTGCTGACATATTTCCAACACATGGTCAACAACGTGATTATTATGATCAGAAAATCCCAGCTGTCACTATACATCAGAACAGAATTGTTGTTGCCAAGGAACTTGCAAATGCTACCAGAGGAACCCATCAAGAAGTCAGCTTCAAGTAGAGGACAATAATATAAAAAAAAAAAGAGAGTAGGGAGTACTTGGTTTCCCAGGAATTGAAATCAAAAGATATAGCTAGTCACATGGTTGTATGGCATTGGATAGAACTTAAAAGTGTTCCCAGAGAAGGAGACAGTACCAAAGACCCTATGAAATAGACTTACCATGCAAATTGAGTGAATAAAAACCTTTCATAGATTGCCATTCAGCAACAGAGACACTCAGACATAAAAAAATGAATCCGAACTCCAAGCTATTAGCACTGATAAGAACTCTAGCTACATGAACAGACTATTTCAGATTGCATCAGATTACATGAAAGATGCAACCATTTGAATCATTCCCTAAAGTAATATTCAATGACAAAAAGGGAGTAAATCCTTTTACATGAACTAGTATAAAAAATTATCCAGTATGTAACCCGGTTCTCAATAACGATAATCTTTTCCCATGTCTTTGGAGAGATCTATTTGCTAAATGAATAGCTTATGCTGGAAGGACATTTATCATCTTGAAAAATACATACAAATTGAAACTATCAAGGAATTTACCAAAAGTTGCTTGAAGTGCATCTCTAACATTCTTAAACTTTAGGTGAATGTTGTATATGCTAAATACTGACAACAATTTCTCTTTGTGCAGTGGTATCAAAAAACAAATAACAAAATATGAATGTGGCCATATTATGATTGCAGGTTAACATCCTCAGTATGGGAAGCAGTTGTGTCAACTTGTGTAGTACTAACAACAATTTCTCTTTCAGTATCAGATGTGCAAAAAGGAACTGCCTCTTGAGAAGTGACTTTACAAATACCCATAACAATATCAGTTTTGTCACAACAAGCTGTTGTGTCTATGCAGAAACATCTTGTGCCAAAAGATCTAAATCATTTAACTGCTCCTTTAAATGTCCATGAGAAGAATCCATATATATGTTTTGGATAGGTTGTTACATGTCAACAAAAACAACAGTTGCATCGTTGTTTATATCATTCAGAGAATGTGTTGATGATTGGGCCAATTCTTGTTGATTTTCAACTTGTCCAACATTCTCGTTGTATCGAGCATCATTCCATCTATCTTTTGAGATTTGTATAGGATGTTGCATCTCAACAGAAACAACAGTTGCATCCTTGTTTATATCATTCGGAGAATACATTGATGGTTGAGACAATCCCTGATGATTTTCTACATGTAAAACATTCTCATTGTGTATAGCATCATTATGTCCATCTGTTGATTTTTGTATGGGAGGTTGCATCTCAACAGAAACAACAGTACATAGCAAGGGAATTTTTTACTTGCCACATATCCCTTGGCCTTCATATAGAAGGTTTAAGTAAAGAGGACGAAGAAGGATGAAGTTGCTAAATAATTCTCTATAGAAGTTGCTCAAGAGAATTGATGAAGAAGAAGACCCAAGATTGCAAAACGCGATATCAAGAAAAATAATTTGGCTTTGAAGATAAAAGAGGTGTTCAATAGTGACAGTGTGTTTCAAGACCGAAAGGGAAAAACATTGATGTCCTTATCCATGGTAAAGAGAACAAAGACAATTTTTGGCATCAAGTATACCTTTTATAGAAGAAGAGGAAGTAAAATAGGTTCAAGTTGGAGCTATCAAGTCAAATACTGAGAGAATGATTAAGACCTAGGAAGGCCTCATCCATAGCATTGCAATGGTGTACATAAGCTTGTAAGAAAATCTGCATCACAAAGAAATAGTAAGATCACTCCAAAATATCAGCATGGACAATTTAGATAGATGGATGTAGAGAGATTTGCATTTACCTTATGGCAAGGGTTTGCCCTACCCACCCCTGTTTAATTGTTCAGGTTTCATTGGAGGTTAGTGCATGATCCCTAGTCACCACCATTTGATTGTAGGAGTCACTAGAGGCTTATGCATGAATTCGCTTGCTACAATATGTTGGGATTTGGTGACAACGAATTCCTCAAAGGGTGGATTTGGATCCTATTATTCTGCATTGGTTACAACCAAATAGACCAAGTTAGAATATGGATAGGGATTGCATTTAATAATCAGTTTCTTGTGTGAATGTATAAATTCATGTAAGCTCGTAGAGGCAGAATGACTGAGTGTGAGAGACAGAGTGAGAACTTGTCAATCTGATGTAATCTCCATGATCTCAATAATAAGACAATTGATGCCTATGCTTGGTGGACGTAGCCCAATGTTTGGGTGAACCATGCAAAATCCCTGTGTTTATAATTTGTGTGTGATTGTTAATTATCATATGTGAATTGTGTTTTCCGCATTTGCAATTCTAACAAGTGGTATCAGAGCTAGTTGAAGGAGAGGAACGTCAAATTTTGGAGGAGCAGCAACATCTGTGTGACATGCGTCGATTTCTACATCATCGCAAATCCCTACTCTCGAAGGGTGCGATGTCTTATTACTCGGACTTTCGTTCGTGCAAAATTGTTGAAATCGCCGCGGTTTAGGGTTAAAGCACAGTGCGTAGATCTTTGAAGATCGCGACACTTCAAGTGTTGCATGAGGTGTGGACTCGCCGCACTCTAGGCATATCGTGAGGTGCGGCGACTCCCTTTAGTACAAAGGTCACGATCTCTTAAATTAAATTTCGCATGATGTGTTTCTTTGAAAAATAAAGGTATGAACTGATGACGGATATATGGCAGTTGACTTTTCATTACATGAGATATTCTTTTTAAAAGGAATCGTATAAGAGTGGAGGAGTGTATGCATTAAAAGGGTGAAGGAGTGTATGCGTGAAGGTGAATGCATATAAAAGGTGGTTTTTTATTTTTTATTTTAAAAATAAAAGGTGAGGTTATATATTGACATTCTAATATTACATTCAATATTAAACTCACATTAAAACTCTTTATTAATTTTTTTCTTTTAAACCTTTTGAGGCTTTTACCATTATTTCTCCACATATTTTTCAAAGGGCCTTGGTTTTTATAAGCAGTGGATATTAGGAGATCTTTTGTGCTAATGGATAARATGCAGAGTTCGAAGTTTGAAGTTGAAAAGTTCAGCAGTAAAAACAACTTTGAGCTCTGGAAGCTTAAGATGTGGGATTTACTGGTGCAACAAGGGTTGCAAAAAGCATTGGCAGGAAAGTCAAAGAAACCAACAGCCATGACRGAATGGGAATGGGAAGATCTGGATGCAAAAGCTCTTGAAGAGACAGTTGTATAGTTTGTGGATGAAAGAAGGTACAAAAGTTGCTGACCATTTAAATACCTTTAATACCCTTATAGTTCAATTGACTAGTATGGAAGTTAAATTCAAAGATGAAGATAAGGCTATTACACTATTGTGTTCGTTGCCTGAGTCTTGGGATAATCTAGTCACCTCTATTAGCTTTAGCTCATCAGATGTTTTAGATTATGACTCTGTTGTGGGAGCTTTGTTGGTTGAGGAGATGAGGAGAAAATCTAGTAAAGAAACCTCAACTTCAGAGGCGATGCTTGTTAGAGGTCGAACTAAAGAGCAGAATGAGAGAAGTTTTTCTCGATCTAAGAAGACACAGAAAGGGTAAAGCAAAATGCTGGTACTGTGGCAAAATAGGACATCTCAAGAAATATTGTTGGAAAATAAAGGAATCTGAGGAAAACTCTACGAAGGAAGCAAATTTGGTTGTAACAAATTCAGGTATGACTGATCAAGTTTTATTCGTTTCTAGTAATTTACAATATCAAGTAGAATGGAAGTTAGATTCAGGTGCCTCCCACCACATGTGCTCACATAGAAATTGGTTCATTTCTTACCAATCTGTTGATGAGGGTGTAGTGTTCATGGGAAATGGTATTCCCTATAAAACTGTTGGGGTTGGCAGTATTAGAATCAGGATGTTCGATGGCATTGTTAAGGAATTAACAGATGTTAGATATGTACCTGAGCTTAAATCAAATTTGATTTCATTGGGAGTGTTGGATTCTTGTGGATATAAGTATACAGGTCAAGGTGGAGCACTCACATTGTCGAAAAGTAATTTAGTAGTGGTGAAGGCAACAAAGGTTGATAACTTTTATAAGCTGGAAGGGAGTACTAAAGTGGCATCTGAAGTGACAGATGTATCTTCTTGTTTATGGCAGAAGCATCAAGGTCATAAGAGAAAGACAGAATTGCAGGTACTGGTAAACGGTAAATCATTTCCAGACTTGAAATCTTTGTTTCCGAATTCCTGATTGTTTTATATCTCTGCAAGTTATGATGGTGGTATAAAGGGATGTTGTGTGTGGGATCCTACTTCTCATAAGGCCATCATTGACAAAGATATAGTATGTATGGAACAACCAAAAGGGTTGATTCAAGATCGCAACGGTAAATTTGTTTGCATGTTAGATAATTCATTGTATGGCCTATTGGTACCCAGGCAAATATACAAGAGGTTTGAATCCTTCATAGTGAGTCAAAATTTTTCAAAGGGTAGGAATGACTATACAGTTTATAGTACATTCACAGTTTTGATGTTATTTGCTGATGATATGCTCGATGCAAGCCGAAGAATGGATAAAATTAGTAAGAAAATGACTCAGGTGGACAAGACAATTGTAACGACCCTTGATTATAAATTATAATTAATTTAATAATGTAATCCTAAAAGACTAGCTAAACTATATTTATTTATTAAAATAACCTTAACTAATTATTTGTTATTAATTAGTTATTCTTGATTATGATTAATTTAAGTATTATTAACTCATTAATCAAAATGGTAAATAAATAAAGGTGGATAATAAAATATATTATTAATTCAAGTTACGTTCCCGAAAATGGAAACATATTAATGAATGGATAAGATATTTAATGAATGGATAAGATATTTAATAATGGGATAAGGAGTTAGGTAGGGAGTTAATGGGGGAAGGCAGTGAAGGAGGAATAAGGGGGGGAAAGGAGTTTGGGGGGAGGATTATGTTACGGGGAGTTGGCCATGGATTTTGGGGAGCTCTGAGTATTGCAGAGAGAGAGGAATTGTGTGATTGGCATTGACACAGTGGACCGGGGTTGCTGGGGGTTTTGGGCTCGGAGGGCTAGGATATCCGTTGACATCCTAGGGCTAGAAGCTAACTAGTCGGCAGGGAGGTCGGTTTTGGGTGGTGTTCTAAAAAAGCGGGAAGGAAGCAAGCTGCGGACAACAGGAAGGATTATTAGCATCAGAGTTAAGGTATTTAATTCAAATTTATGCATTGTTTTAATTAGATTTGTTACTCATTGATAAATTTTACTTGCGTAAGTGTTGAGAAAATTTGGAATAATTCTTCTTTTATAAACCTGGTAGAAATTGCTGTACATT
>JASDQU010100657.1:96600-108701 GCA_032191745.1 Picea mariana
GTTTTGCAATTTATACATTCCAAGGAAAATATTTTCAACCACTTGAAATGGGCCAAGCCATATATGCTAAAATTTCACATGTTTTCCTTTAGGCTCATCCAATTTGTCCCATTTTAGAACAAGGTCTCCCACTTCAAAATTTTTACATCCTATATAATATTTATGAAACCTTTTTTTAACTATTTGTTGATAAACAATAAAAAATTTCTTCGCTTTCTCTGTCTCCTCTTCTAGTGTTAACCAGGTATTGATTCAACATATGGCTGGGTAGTTTTTCCCATTTGAAGATTGAGATAATTGAAGAGAGGGTAAGAAAACTTTAAGAGGTGGGATGATTTATTTTTCATACACCAAGAAATATGGAGAGGTTCCTAAAGTATCTTTGGAGTAACTCTATCAGCCCATACGGTGTTTCGTAATGCATTGTGCCAGTTCCTTTGATGGTTAACCATTATTTTCTTTATAATTTGGATTAGGTTCCTATTGTTGGATTCAAATACACCATTATCTTGTGGATAGTAGTTAGTTGAGTATCACAAGATAATTCCCTTTTCTAAAGTAAAACTCAACTAATTTCAAGGAAAACAAATATAAAGTATTATAAAAAAAAAAAACTTGAAGGAACACTGAACTTGGTGATCAATTGTTGTTCCATAAATTGGATTAGAACTTCTTCATTTACCTTGACTAATAAAACTTCTTCTCTCCATATTATGAAATACTCTGAAGCGGTTAAGATGTAATCGTGCTTCTTTGAGGATTTTTTATTTATATCCCCTATAAGGTCCAAACCACACTATTGAAAAGGTTAATTAGTCGCTATAGGCTATAGTGGAATAACTAGTTTCTTCTCATGTCCAACACTCATTTGACATATTTTGCATCTTCAAGATTATGAGTGTGTCTTTGAACAATGTTGTCTAGTAATATCTAGCTATTAAGATCTTGTGGGTCATAGTCTCACCAACAAAATGTTCTCTAGTAGATTCCTCATGTAACTCCTTAAGGAATTTATCAATGTATTAATTCCTTAGACATCTTAGTGGTACTCCATCATAATTTTTTTAAAAAATGACACCATTTATTAGCTAATACCGATTAGAATTAAGCTTCAATTCTCTCTTTTCCTTTGTGTTTAGAGTACCTGGACTAGTTATGCATTATAAACATTATTTTAGATCAGTGTACCAGGTTTTTTCCCCGCAAGGGAAACTACTTCCATACCACCCTCTCAATTGTAATCATGCTACTTAGATGAGCTCTCCTTCTCATATTTTCTTATTTAGTCTTTCTTCTCTAGTTCTTCCATTAGATACATGATGACCCATGACTTCTTTCAGATGACTCTACCATGGTATATCAAATCCTATGCCTTACACCTCATATATTATGTGCACTTGTAGATGTTACTTCACACATGATCTTTATTTCAATTGATGTGCTATGTTCTCATGTGTAGGTTTTCTACTGATACATGGTGTGATGGTTTCTTACCCAGTCGCGAACGTAATGAGCATTGGGTTTTATCTAATAGCACTTCTTAAGAATATTTTTTTTAAATTTTTTTCTTGTTATACAATGGGGGAAAATATTTGTCCTTACATAAGTCTTGTCATGACTTGAGTCAAATTGTACTATTGGTGATCTAGTTGAGTTAATGTAATACATATCCTAACCATACCTAACACTTTCCACATTTTCCCTTTCACTACCATGTCGTTCATAAGAAAATATATCCCCAGTTATGTTTGACTTATTATATGTCATGCAACAAGGTCTAAATGAACAAACTGAAGAACAATGTAAGCCAAAGTCAAATAAAGCCAAAAATCTAGAAGTGAAAAGAATGAATGTTAAAAATGGAAAATAATGAATCTAGAGCTATGCCACATCATTAAACAAGCATAGCCCCAAATTCCTATGCTAAAAAATGCATATCTAAAGAAAAGGACTAAGAGAAATCAAAGAAAAATACAAAAATGGGTAATAAATAAGGCACTGAGGTGGTAACTCAAAGCAAAGCTCCCTCTTAAAGGTTTTCATGTATAAATAATGAAGATTTTGAGATCTAAGAAGGCTACTTTGACTAGTTAAAATACCTTCTACATCATTACATATGAATTTGAGGGTCCACATGAAGGTACCCTTCCCTTTCCATCAATAATTCATCATTTTTTCCTATCTCTAACCAAGTTATCTAGGAAATACCTGTTGTCCTAGGAAAGACACACATAATAAGAGTAAGGTTTTCCCACAATGGTGAATTTAAGCAATTTATAAAATGGTGAGGAGACTCGGGATGTCATCTATGGTTCTCTTATATGAGCAACAAAATTCCCTCTTTCCATGATTGCATAACCAATGGCCATATACAAACAATGCAGAATAATAGAGGTTGATACAATGTAGAACAACAACGAAATAGAAACATTTATGATAGCAAACATAATCCTTGAAAATAATATAGTTTATGACATAGTGTCGATACCTCGACTGAAGATAATTTATGAAGGAGTGTTGACAATGATCTGATGAATGATGTTGAATAGTTAGTTACAAAAATGATTCTTCCATGCATGTTAGATAATATTTATAGTACTTTACTGTAAAATTTGATTGGTGAATGGTCATTGGCATGGATTGCATACTTGAATTATAGAAGTTTTGTCTAGGATTCTTTTGACTATGATCCAATCATCAAGAATTTCTCTTGGCTAATCCTTGTAATTTCTGAAATGTTTAATAGCCCCAAGGGATTGATTTGATGAATTTAATGAGTTATGTTTCTTCTCTGCATTATAGATTGCATTATAGATTTCACATTTAGGGATGGGATGTTGAACACATTGGAAGGTGTTTCTTAGTATAAATATTTGATCAAATGTGCATGTGGAAATCACCTCTTGGCTCCATATGGACTTAATGTTAGGCATATTGGAATGCCATTTTCTGCAACCATTGTCCACCTATCAACCAATCTATCATATATCAATATGTACATCAAGATTGAATCATGTTGAGTTGAACTTATGATAGTTCTAGACATTTAAGGATTATAACCATTTTATGTCACAATATATGATGATAACTATTGGACACAATGTTTTGTATGAAAGAGTTGTCAACAATTTACTTTGGTGCAAGGCCCAATTAATTTATAAACTATTTTTGAACTTGATTTAAACAATTTGTATTATTTTTAAACAATTTGTATTATTTTAATACAAGTTTTATTATGTTTTATTGATATAATGCATGTTTAAATGTTGAATTCTCAAATCTTTAAAATTGGTTAAGTACCATATTCATGATGTCCTTGATCATTATGTAGAGGGTTCATCATTTTTACGAATAAAGTAAAATTTATATAAAATCATGCACATATGATATTGGGCAATTTGTTTTCCAAGAAAAAAATTGCAATTTATAATCTATTATAGAATAAAAATCACAATGTTCATGTTTTCAAAGCATACTACACATAAAAGTAAGTACATGTACATATTGCACTTATATGAGTATAGGTGTAGATTGCACTAGAATTACATCTGTATATGGGTTTAGGATCTCCTTCGCAGTTGAGGAGATGAGGGGAAGGGTTTTTGAATTAGTTTTTGGTGGGGTACCTGATTTAGCAGATTTGGTTCTTGGTATGCTGGCTATCATGGCGGATTTACTTTTATAGTAATTGTTCTCTCTTAATTTTGGCATTTTTCTTAGCCAGTTCTCTTGGGGGAACCTTGAGATGGCTCTTCTAGTCTTGGTGGTTAGTATTTTTTACTGACTGGTTATCACATTGAAGGTGTCTTCTTATATTAACCATTGGGGGTGTCCACAGATCGTTTATTTGTATCATCTGGCATCATACCTATGTGATAAGATGGCATCCTTTATTATATTTTATTACCTAAGTTTTCAGGGTGTTTTGGAGGCAGGGACCCACATAATGTGATCTGACTGAAGGCTGAGAGCTGGCAAAGCCTTGTTAAGGTGGAAATCTTCTAAGATGGAGTATGAGGTCAGTGGTTTACTAGGCGCATCAGACGAAGAGGATTGGGACCAAGAGGGTCTTTTCAAGACTGTAGACGAACTTTGTGAAATAAAGGTTGGTTAGAGGAATTTAGTTAATCCTTTATTACCCTTGGATAAGACGCTTCCAAAGATATCTTCTCCAAGTTTTCCAAAATAAACTTACACAGGCAGCGGTGATTTTATCCATAAACCGTCTTGGACTCCTACAAAAGGTGGTCTACCTGCAGAAACTAAACAGGCTCTAGGTGGTGCGGATTTTGTCACAGGTAATCTGAAGAATGGGAGCAATTTTGATTTGGTGAACTCCTGGACTACTAATGGTCCTTTCTCGGCAAGTACTCTGCATGGAACTGAGATTTTAAAGGATACTATACCTAGGAAGACTGTAAAAGCTTGGAAGCCTAAGAAAATGTGACAACGCCTGGTCATTGGCATGGATGTTGGTCTAGAAGAGACGTGTCAACTATCACTTTGTGCCCTGGTAGGTAGATTTGCTTACAAGACCAAGTGCAAACTTTTTTTTTCAGACTAGATGAAGGATATTTGGCATCCTCGGTTAGGATATATTCTGAATTATATGACTCTTCCTAGCGGGTGGTTTGGTCTGATCTTTAAGACCCCCGAGGATGCCGAGAGCATCTTAAATAAGTTCTAGGACTACAAGGGGGGCAACTTAATGCTGAAATGTTGGAGGACTAGGTTCGACCCTGCAACTGAGTACTTCAGTTTCAGGCACGTTTGGGTGCTACTGCCAGGGTTTCCTTTAAACCTTTGGAACACATCAGCGCTAATGGTCATAGGAAATCTTCTTGGTCTCTTTCTGAATATTGATGAAGCCTGTCTTATTTTGACAGACAAACGATTGGCTTGGGTGCTGGTTGAAGTAGACCTACATGTTGGTTTGATGGATTCCATCGAACTGGAATGGAGAGGCCATATTATGGTCCAACGTCTGGATTATATTGGTCTGCCATTCAGATGTACCACTTGCAGGAAAACGGGTCATTTAAGGAAATACTGTCATATTGGGTATGGTGAAGCGGAAGATGATCCAGACTTGTGTTCAAAGGACATGCATTATATTGAGGAGAGCTTGGAGGAACAAGGATCGATGGGTGGAAGTGAGACTATGGGACCGGATGAGTTTTTGGATGACGCCACGAACTCCCTGACTGGTAAGCTTAAAACTTATTGCCCATATTTTTTTTTAAGCTCTCTCTGTGGGAACAAGATTACTTAGAAAAATCCATTTTGTTACATAAATTCTCATCGACTGATACTGAGAAGGTGGCGGACTCGAAAAACAAGGGAGTGCCCATTTGTAATGCTGATCAGACTAGGCTTCCATCTTTTAATGTTCCTGTTGTCTCCATGCCTATAGCCCTTTTAGATCCTTCCTTCTTGGATTTGAATACTCAGTCTATACCTTCTCCTTTTTTACCTACTTCGGATTCGTCATTGGCTTCTGTGGTTGATTCCTTAATTCCATCCCTGCGGGAGAATACTAGTCTGATTCCTTTATAGAACTTTTGGGGCTCAGAAGCTTAAAATAACTCGGCCTGTGACTCTAGTCGTCACTTGAAATCTGACAGATCGGTCCGTGGTAGGAAACTAGCCTGGTCGAGGGGTTTGAGTTTAGAAGTATCTCCTATTAAAACTAGGAGTGCTCGGAAGAAACAAGATCTTAGCTTGTCGACTTTTGATAAACCTTCTACTTCAACTCTAGATTTGGGGGCACTTAGAGGCATGGAATCCATGGCTAGGGATAAATCATGATCCTCCTCTCCTTGAATATCAGAGGGGTGGGAGGTCCCCTTAAATTTCCCTCCATGTGCAGATTATTATCCACCACTAAACCAGACATAATCTTTCTCCAAGAGACTCTAGTTGACGAAAAAAAATCTAGGAAGTTTATGTTATCTTTGTGCCCTACCTGGATGTATAGTGCAGTGAGATATGTGGGGAAGTTGGGAGGATTTCTGGCAACGTGGAATCCCAACATTGTTGATCTTCAACCTTACTTATGTGCTAATGGTATTTTATTGACAGGTGTTCATATCCCTGATAAAATAAGGATTAACATGATTAATGTATATGGACCGTGTACTGGTCGTAGACTATTCTGGGAGAATCTGGAAGCCAGAGGACTTTTAGATCTGAGTAATCTAATAATTGCGGGAGATTTAAATTTTTCTACAGGAATTGACGAAGTCTGGGGATTATCCTCTTTGATTGATCCTCAGGTGACTTTTTTTAGAGATCTATTTCTAAGACATCATTTAGTGGATGTCAAGCCTACCGAGGTGGTACCAACCTGGTGCAATTGTAGAATTGGGGTGGATGGAATTCAAAAAATATTAGACAAAGTATATTTTTTAGCTGAGCTTCTAAATGATTTTCCATTATTTAGATCTTGGGTTGATCATCCGTTCATTTTCGACCATGACCCAGTGCTCTTCCAGTTGGATTACAGATTTAAGTCAGTTTACTATCCTTTCAAGTTTAATTCGACATTGTTGAAAGCCGAGTTATTTGGTGATCTCGTTAGGGAAGAGTGGAATGCTCAGCAGGATACCTTGGGAGTTGGGGTGCAATCCAAGTTAGTGGGGAAGTAACATAGACTAAAAGCTAGAGTGAAAAAGTGGATTGCGGTTAAGAAAAAAAGAGAACAACAGACCTATGTTCAGATAGAATAAGAAATCACTACTCTTATCAAAGAGATTCTTGAACATCAAACAACTACTGAAACTCTTAATCACTTGAAATTACTTGAGACTGAAAGAAATAGGATGTTAGTGGTTGATGAGGAATTATGGTGTCAAAAGAGCAGGGAAACTTGGATCCTTTCGGGTGACAAGAATACTAAATATTTTCATCGGTTTGCTAGCTTTAGGAGGAACAAAAAACACTTATGGGAAGTTAAGGATGGATCTGATCATGTACATACAGGGCAAGAGGCTATTAAGGCAGAAGCAATGAGACATTTCAACTCTTTTTACAAAGACTCTCACAATTCGATTGTGGATCAGATAGAATCGGTTCGATTATACCCAAGGTTGACTACAGAGGAGGAGGTACAAATG
The DNA here is from genome assembly GCA_032191745.1 of Picea mariana. Lineage (NCBI taxonomy): Eukaryota > Viridiplantae > Streptophyta > Pinopsida > Pinales > Pinaceae > Picea > Picea mariana. The sequence goes on from JASDQU010100657.1 coordinate 103,716, forward strand.
CTTGAAAATCCATGTACGAAGGAAGAAATTTTGGAGGTCTTGAGGGGTTTTACTAAGGACAAGTGTCTTGGTCTTGACGGGTGGACTGTGGAGTTCTTCCTACACTTTTTTGACTTGATTGCTGATGACCTATTGAAGGTTGTTTGGTATGGTAAACAAATCATTAAATTCGACGTTTATAGCACTCATTCCAAAGGTCAATCGACTGGCATCTTTTGGTGACTTTCAAATGATCGCCTTATGTAATATTTTCTATAAGATCATTACCAAGATTTTAGAAAAGCAAGTCAGACCCATTTTGTCCCGTACTCTATTAGAAGAACAATTTGGTTTTTTAAAAGGCAGGCAAATTATTGATGCAATAGGCACTGCGTAGGAGTGTATTCACAACATTAGGGAGAAAAAGATGCAAGCTATGATCCTCAAGATTGATTTGAAGAAAGCATATGAATGCATAAGTTGGGATTACATTATACTTGTTCTTTTACAGTGTGGCTTTGCTCTTCCGACGACCAAGTGGATTATGGGATGTATTTCTTCGGCCACCTATGTTGTCCTTATAAATGGCGAGCCTACCGATTTCTTTAATGGGGGAAGAGGTCTTAGACAGGGGTGCCCGTTGTCACCTCTGCTCTTCATATTAGTTATGGAAGGCTTGAGTCTTGTGATTAAAAAAAGACAAGAGGAAGGTTTGGTGACATGTATCAAGGTAACTAGACTTATTTGGATCCACCATCTTCTTTTTGTAGACGATATTCTCATAATGACCAATGCTTCTGTTAATGAGTGGTTGGCGATACAAAAGCTCTTGGCTATCTTCTGCAATGCTACCGGTTTGACGATTAATTCTTAGAAAACCTCCTTCTATAAGCTTGGAGTGCAACAAAATGGACTGGAATCCATAAAAGATTTTTTCCCTTATGAAGTTAATAATATTGCTAATGGATTTAAGTATTTGGGTTATATTTTGAAAGTTGACAGGTTCAAAGTTGAAGATTGGAATTGGTTGTTATCCAAATATGAAAATAGAATCAACCATTGGTGCAATAGGTGGTTGACATTGGGTGGGCGCCTAGTCATGGTCAAGGTTGTCTTAAAAAGTTAACCCATCTATTGGCTAGCTTTGGAAAACATTCCTTCTTTGGTCCTCCACAAAATTCGTCAAGTCATCTACAACTTTCTTTGGAATGGGAAAAGTAACATAAAAGGCTTTCATTTGTGAAGATGTCATCATATTTCTCATCTGAAGAGATATGGGGGATGGGGGTTGTCGAATTTGTTTAGTTTCAGTCGTGCTATGGTGGCAAACACCCTTTGGAGGGCTCTAATGGTGGAGGGCCTATGGAATCGGGTAATAAAAACAAAATATCTATCCTTTTTCTTAGTGGAGCATTGGCTTAGATCGGTTCTGGTATATGGAGTAACATGGTCTCAGACATGGAAATACATTCAGAAATCAATTATAAATCTTGTTGCATTGGATTGCTTGGTATCTAGGATCGGGAACCTTGATTGTAATCGGGAGAGACCAGATTCTTGGTATGGGAGAAGCGGCTCTTATGACTGAAGATTTGATTTTGGCATTAAACCAAAGAGGAGTCCATTTTTTATTTCAGGCTCAACGTGCGCCTCGATCTGGCATTATAGGGTCCAATTGGGTTACTGGTGAGGAATTGGAATTAGTTGGGGCCCTAGCAGAGGAATTGAAGGTTTATCGAAGGGCAATTATTAGCAGCAGTATCCAACTTTAGATAAGGCCAGATGTTTTGAAATGGATCGGAGGTGACACCTCAGGAAGGATCACTGTCAAAAATGCATATGAGGCAGTTGAAAAGAAGTATGCTTATTTGATTGGAGGGTGGAGGAAGGCGCTCTGGTCCTGGGATTTTCCTCTAAAATTAAAATCGTTTTCCTAGCTGATTTTGGAAAACAAAGTGCTTACATGGGATAATCTCCAGCGTAGGGGTTTTGTAGGCATGAGCTACTATTCTATGTGTAAGAAGGAATTAGAAATGGAGTTCCATTTGTTTGTTGATTGTCCTTTCTCCAATGATGTTTGGGTTAGAGTAAAACAAACTTTAAATCTCCCGAGTATGTGGTCGGGTATTACTATTCCTGAGTGTTATAAGAATTGGAAAAATATAAATACAAGCTATCCTACTCTCCCAGCCTTCATTTGTTGGAATGTATGGCTAGAAAGGAATTGCGCGATATTTGAGGATGGGAAGCCATCAATACAAAAGGTGGTTATCATGTCTATATCTACTTTGAGAGAATACAAGCCGACAATAAGAACAAAGTAGGTAAGGAGTTATCCAAAGAATCATGAGGTTAGGTGCATGGATGGATGGTTTGATGGTGCGGCTTGTGCATCTGGTCTAAATAGTGGAGATGGTGGGGTCATCCGGATTAATGAGAACAAAATTTTCAAATGGTATTTCAATTGTGGTTCGGGAACCAATACCAGAGCGAAGCTGTTGGGTGCATGGGCACTTCTCACACTAGCTATTCGGCTTGACATTTTAGAGTTCTTTGTGCAGGGTGACTCAAAGATTATTATCGATTGGCTGATCGGCAAGGGTCGTCTACAGGTTATATCCTTGGAGTGCTAGAAGGACATAATTTCTGAACTCAAAAAACTTTTCCATGTTATTTCCTTTCAACATGTGCATCGAGAAGAAAGCATTGTTGTAGATAGCCTGTCTAAGAAGGAACTTCACATTCCCCCTGGAAAAATTGAATATTTTCAATGTGTCGGGGAACATGAAGGCCCTCATATGTTTTTAGATCTTTTTTAGCTTGTGCCAGTTTCATTTTTTTTCCCTTGTGTTGGAAGTCTATTAGGTTATAGGCACATGAGTTTAATGCCAATCTTGTTTTGGGATTATAAGATAGGTTGGACTTTGCTGACATATTTTGCTGGGTAGTTGTATCCACCGGTGTAGAGAATATCTTCTCAGTTGTTTTTTGAAGTCTTTCGGAGAATGTTTTTATGTAATGAACAATTTATATCTCTATGAATATAAAGCAAAACTTTTTGTAGAAAAAAAAAAGGCGTAGATTGCACTTGCAAGATTAAAATTACATTAGTAATGTATATTTCATTTCTTTCCCTTTATAAATAATCTTTCATCCTTCCCTTTTTCTCTTCTTCTTTTTGACTTCTTACCACCTCATTGAAGAAGGAGCCATAATAAATAATTGAGAGTCAAGGAGATCAAAATTATTAGAAGGATCCAATATTTGATAAGAATACGAGGTATTAGTTTCATGATGTTATTTTGTTCCACCTAGAGGGATGTTAACACCCATGATCTCCCTTGAGGAAAGTCCAATATCCATTTCATCTATTTATCCCCTAAGAAAGGAGTGGAATCCTCAATCGACACTTACAAGATTTGATTTACCTCATTCAGATCAAGTTCAGTATCCAAAATTTTTTCCCCTAGTAATTTACATCTCTTTAGGTTTGATTTGGTTCATTTTTTCCTAGAAGGATGTGCTCAAGCATGGAGACAAGTCGATTGTAAATGTCCCGAAAGATGACACACCTTGCATTCAAATAATTTGTTCTCATAATCCAAAATCTATGTGTATTTAAAATTCTTCCATGTGAGAATCATTTTGTCCACAAAACTCTTACTAAGGTCTATCTCAACACAAATGTGTGCATATGGTACAACTCTCTCAAGATATGATTTTATGTAAGTGCCCAAAGTATTCCCAATATCCTAAAAAACTAATAAATACCAAAAATGTACAAACCCAAACTAACATTCTTATAATTGACAGAGTGTTAGGATCAAAATAAGAAACTAAGAAGTTATAAAAAATCTTACACTTCCCCAAAACTAGAGACCTTTTCCAAAACTAACCCATAATTATCATGATCATAAAAGTAAAAAATTAAAAAACCCTTAAAGAGATTTCACATTTCTTAAATTAAATGAATCCAATGCTAATGTAAATTAAAAAACCAATAAAAAAATTTCACATTTCTTAAATTAAATGAATCATCCAACCCTAATGTAAATTAAAAAACCCTTAAAGAAATTTCACATTTCTTAAATTAAATGAATCCAATGCTAGTGTAAATTAAAAAACCCTTTCACATTTCTTAAATTAAATGAATCCAATGCTAATGTAAGAGGCCAATACCCATTTAATGTACATATAATGAAATCTTTTTTATATGGTAAATGTAGTTGGGTTAACTCTGACATTGTGATCTCTACCAACTGCTATATAAATACTAGGCTTCGAAGGTTTTGGATTGACACTTCACATGCTCATAATTTAAACTATTTTCATAATCAATATTAAAGATAATGAATTGTTTCAAAAATATGAAAATTTGTATTTTTAATATATTTCAAAATAAAAATGAATTTTCTATTATGTATGACATTTTTTTTCCTAAGATGACAGTAAGCATGTGGACAATAAATTGGAATTTAAAACTTTGGATTTTCCCCCTTTACATTGTGTTTGTTCCATGTTTCTTGATACTTTGCCTGCATGTAGATATTAATGATGTTTCTGCTCTGTTTTTTTAAACTTTGCTCACATGTTAATATTAAGCTTTATGTGTAGACACTTCCCATGTGAAACAACTGATTAACTGTATTGATACTTGCGCTGAGCACCTTTGGAATTGATCATTTTTGCCGATCTATATATGGATAAAATTATCTGATAGAAAGGACACTGTTATTTTTTTACATATTTATTCATCATTTTGCCCAGGAGCAGTATTATTTTGCAAGCAGCAGTGTTGGATCAATATTGGCAAACTGCCCCAACTGCCAAAGCTTTGAATCAATATTTGCAAACTGCCCCAACTGCCAAAGCTTTGAATCAATATTTGCAAACTGCCCCAACTGCCAAAGCTTTGAGATTCTTACCACATAAACTTCCAAACGCATCTCCAGAAACAGAGATGGAACATGTCTCCTTCCCAAGGCACGCCTACCCGAAAAAGAACTA
>JASDQU010100657.1:139441-151347 GCA_032191745.1 Picea mariana
GATCTTCTAAATTTTGTAGTGTTGCTTTTATTTCTTGAACGTGAAGAACCTGAGTCATACCCGTTTTCACTTTTTACAAATGAAGGAGTTGTGTCAGACTTGTCTTCATCCTTTACAAATGAAGGACCCGTTTTAGACCTATTTTCACCTTTTACAAATGAAGGACCTGCATCAGGTTTCTTAGGAGTATTGATTTTTTCCTTGTATCCAAGACCATATTTGTCATTTGGTGATCTCTGACTATACAAGATCTCATCCAAGGTCATGGAGATATTTAAGAATTTGATTTGGGTGTTTGACTTCTCAACCTTCTTTCTAATATTCACAACTTCTGCTTCCAGCTTATGACATGATTCTTCCTTTTTGTTTAGTTGGTTCCTCACTACCTCCTCCCTTCTTTTGGCTTCTTCAATTTGGATTTTAAGATTGACATAGCTTTCCCTTAGTTCTTTTAGTTTTGCAAGGTTTTTGCTTGGTTCATCATCTTCCTTCTTTTCTTCTTTTGCTTGATTGATTTCATTTTTTAGTCTCTCGATCTCCTCTTCCTTTTCTTTTGTTAGACTAGTAACTTCTGTTTTCAATCTTTTGATATCTTCTTCTTTGTTTTCTAGCTGAATATTTTGCTTAGATATGATTTCTTCATTGTCTTTGAGCTTTTCTTTTATTTCTAGGATATGCTTATGATTGCTAAGTTCATCATCTTCCTTCTTCTTTTCTTTTACTTGACTAACTTCTTTCTTGAGCTTCTTGATCTCCTCTTCTTTTTCTTTTAACTGATTATCCTGCTCATATATTATCTTTTCATTGTCCTTGATCATTTCCTTTATTTCCAAGATATTCTTTTGTCTCTTTTCAAGAAATTCTTTAGTGTAGTCATGAAGATAGCTATATTCTGAATCATTATGGTCATAACAGTATTCACAGAGACTCCAATCAACATTTTGTTTAGCCTTTGATAGTTCTTCTTCTACTTCTTCCATGGGATAAATGCTAATAGAACATTATTTTATTGTATATGAGTCTTATTCTTTACTTGCAGGGGAGGATTCAATATCAACATTATTGCAATCAAAATATTGTGGAGAGTCTTTACCTTTATTGATGGCTTAGTCTTCATCTTCATCCTTGATAGGAATGTCTTCTGTGTCTTGTATTTTGATTTGATACATCTCTTCTAACTTCAGCCATAAGTCCTTGGAGGATGTGCATAGTCCTATGCTTGCCTTGACTGTATCTGATAATCCATTGAGAAGAATATTCAATGCCACTTCATTGTTCTTCCTTGCTCTTATTTGGACTCTAATTTTGGATAGATTCTTTGATGTAGTTAAATCCCAGGGCTTTCTTACTATTGAATTCCAAACTTTAGATCCTTTTGACTTCAAATATTGTTTCATATTTTCTCTCGATGAGGAATAATCTGTTCCATCAAATAAGGGAGCTTCAATTGTGTAGAGAGCCATCTGTCCACCCATTTCTTCAGAATCTACCTTCCAGTGCTTAAACTGTGCTGAAGGAACCCGCTCTGATACCAATTGATGAACACATCACCCACACTAAGAGGTGGGGGGTGAATTAGTGTGTGGACTTTTATAACTTTTTTTCTTGCAAGTTAGCAGTTAAAAGATAATTGTACAGATTAAGAACAATCAAATAATAATCACAATGGACACAAGAGATACCAGATGTTTGTGTAATCTTTTGTATAATTGATATGTATATATATGTGAATATAGTAATATGAGTTTTCCTAGCACCAACTATTTTGTATCAACACCAATTGAAGTGAGGATCACCAACTCCTCCGAGAGCACCAAATCTCAAGCAAGACCCAGCTTGCCACAAGTCCCAGCTTGTTGATAGAACGCAGTCTATCCAACTAGACTTCATATTGTAATTCAACTCTAGTAGCAATGATCCATTATTGAATCAACTCTATTTCATGATCAGAGGTATACCATAAACGCTCATCATCACACTTCATATTATGTATGAAATTTGTTCCTTCTTCACTTTATCTTTCCTCTGATATCTGCGCCTTCTTCACTTCTTCTTCCCTCTGATATTAGCACTGACCTCAGATCTGCATCCCCTTCATTTTTCTCTGCAGGCCGCTCTTTCTCAGTGAGTCTATCTTTTCCACAAGCTCGTCTTCTTCACCAAGCACACCATCTAGTGAACCAATCATGGTTGTATTTATAGTTGCTTATGCTCAAAACTTGTTTAAGTTATTGGGCCGACTTGTGAAACAAGTTATAACTAAGTTGTTCATTTACAACATCTTTTGGGACCACCATAGATCATCATTCCGGGTCTTCAACTTTACACCTGGCATCCCCTTTACTTTCATAAATCGATCACATGTATGGATCGATTTCCTTCATCTCTGTAATTACATAAATCAACGCTTCCTTCAAACGATGTTCATATGAACATTGGCGTAGAACCACAAGCTTATCAATTTAAGCAACACATTACATTCTTCCTTTCAAATATCTTTACCATATGACCAATGGTGTTATTCAGACGAGCGCTTGAGTGCTTATCAATTTAACGATCACGATTCAATCTCCCGAAGAGATGGACGATTGTCGGGACTTCTCCCTTTGGGTTTTTGGGACTTCGCAACCTTTCAAATATCCCAAAGTAGATTTTTTCGAATAGATTGGATGGTTATCGTTTATATCACGGAAACGGATCAATGGTCATATTCGATCCTTACATCTATCTTTTCATTGCTTAATCCAACGTCCATGAATTAATTAAGCATTGAGATGGATGGCCACCATTTACTTTGGGACTTCAACTATTATACTTATGCTATCCTTCCACTGTATTTTGATCAACGGTTGAGAGTGCACTCGAAGTATTCTTCAGGTCGGACAACCCATGTCCACTTCGGGACTTCGACATTCGGGACTTCGAGACTTTGGGCAAGTGTTGGTGGTAAAACTTCCGAAGAAAAAAATCTCGTAGTGACGTAAGTTGCTTATGTCACTTGATGACATGTCATGAGCTGAGTAGCTGCCGCATGTCACTCATATTTTTTATTTTCACGTACCTGAAATGTCGATTCAACTTGACACTTGCCATTATCTGATTGCACCATGTGTCCTTGCTGACATGGATCTCCTCATGTGGCACATGTTCTTCTCCTAGATCTAATGGTTGTCCTAACTCCTGATGTATCTTAGATTGACAACTGAGAGCAACTTCAGACCTTCATCCTTCGGGAATTCAATACTTTTGACATTTTTTGGTGGTAAAAACTACCGAAGTAAATATCCCGGAGTGAAGTAACTTATTGAAATCACGTGTTGACACGGCATGAGCCAATTTCCTCTTGACACTTGTCATCATCTGATTATGCCATGTGTATTTCCTAACGTGGTCTGCTGACATTGTCTGCCACATGTCATTGTTGACGTGGTCTACCACATGTCCTTGTAGATGTGGTCTGTTGATGTGGTCTTCCACATGTCCTTGTAGACGTGGTCTTTTGAAGTGGTCTTCCACATGTCCTTGTAGACATGGTCTACTGAAGTGGTCTTCCACATGTCCTTGTAGATGTGGTCTGCTGACGTGGTCTGCCGACATGTCCTTGTAGTCATGGTCTACTGATGTGGTCTGCTGACCAACAACTCTGATCCAACGGTCATCATATGTCCTCCAAATCCGATGGTCCTTATTCATTTCAGATTTCCAGCTCTCCGGGCTTTCGGTCTTTCAAATCTCAAACTGAAAAATATTGAAGTGAGATTTTTCTAGAGCGTAACCTCCTCATATATTTAAACCTGAACTAAATGTTGTTCGTCGATCATGTTCTCAGATCGATGGCCCAATCTATCTATGGTGCTTCTATTCTATCTTATCTTTCCCTTCCACTTAGAATGATCCAACGATTGATGAAAATTCACATAAATGAGATCTCAGATATTTTACCTCACTTATCCTATCCTTCCACTCAAAAATGATCCAACGACTGACGGGTATTCGGATAATTGAATTCTCAAGCCTTTTTCCCTGCTTATCCTATCCTTCCACTTAAAGTGATCCAACGGTCGTGAAGACTCTCTAAGAAGATCAATGTGCAAGGATGATTGCAGAACCACAACTTGCAAGTGGTTTAACTTGTCACCCGAGCTTCGCAATTTGATGTTGTGCATTGTTGTTGAGTCAACCACAATCATCAATCTTCGAAGCTATAAGATATGATGGTCTTGACTAATTGTAGGATTGGAACTAGCATTATATTTAATTCTCCTTTTGATCTGCACAATCTATCCCTGCCGTTGATCTGGCGATTGCACATCCGACGGTCACAACTCAATCCGACTTAATCTGATTGTTTGTTGGATCAACCAAAGTCGTCAATATTCCAGTCTATGAGATCTGACGATCTAGACCAATTACGCGATTGGAACTAGCGAGTCGTTTAATTCTCCTTCCGATCTCTGCAATCTATCCCTGCCATTGATCTGGCGATTGTACATCCAACACTCACAACTCAATCTGATTTAATCTGATCGTTTGTTAGATCAACCACAATTGTCGATATCTGGGTTTATGAGATCTGATGATATAGACCAATTACGAGATTAGAACTAGCGAGTTGTTTAATTCTTCCTTCTCTCTTCGCAATTCATCCCTGTCGTTGATATGGCTTGCAGATCTGTTGGTCACGATCCTGCAACGGTCCTTAAGCTCACGATCACTCATTTGACCGACGTCTGTTATATTAGACGATCAACATGATCAATTTATTGATTGGACGACTGCTGAGGATTCTCACCCTGAGCTTACGCTTTTCCTTCAGAGCTTTGATCTCTGCACACTGTTTTCTCCTCCTCCCGAGCTTATGCTTTTGATTACGAGATTTGATCTCTGCATACTGTTCACTCCTCCTCCTAAGATTACGATTCCTTTTGATCTCTTTGATCTCTGCATACTGTTCACTCCTCCTCCTAAGCTTACGCTTCCTATCTCTGCATACTGTTTGACATTTTATTTTAACTAATATACTATTGACATCTATGACAATCTCATCTATGGTAAATCACAATGATAATTCATCATAACAATAAATAATCACATCGAATGTTGACATCAATCACAATATTTCCAATGGATTCTTACCAGAAGGGGTTCCCTGCAACCTCTTTGTGGGTTTGCGGGTCTAAATACTAAACCATATAACAATGTGGATGCATCGTGGGTTTAGTGGGAGTGAGTAAATAAGGAGGATCCTCAAACTGAGATCTGATCCTCCTTGGATCCACTGGATCCCAAAAAAGGTCTCCTGCATCCTGAAGTGTAGACTGTGCCCACTTGGGCATCTTCTCTGGCTCCTCATCTACATGTACTGAATTTGCATTTGAATGCTTTGACTATGCATTTGAATTCTTTGAATCCTCCGACTCTGTATCAGAACTCAGATCTGAAGTGGAGTCTGAATGTGCAGACTCATCATCTTGAACTGGTGGAGGGTCAAGAGTATCTGCATGCATATCCTATGGAACATGCGAGAGACTTTCTTCAAATTGAACACTGCGCTAAATGATGAGATGGTATGTAGAGGGACCAATAAGTCTGGGTAGACAACAAAAATACATGTAGTACTCTATGGATCTAGTGCTTTCCTCTTCTTAGAGGGAATGCATGCCTATGCTCATGATCCAAAGATATGGAAGTGGGTAACTTCCGGTTTGTTGCCGCTCCAAGACTTGAAAGGAGTCCGATCCTTGACAAATATGTGAGGGGATTTGTTCTGGATGTAGTTAGCACAGTTAAGTGCCTCATCCCAAAGTTTCTGAGGAAGCGACCTTGCATGCAACATGCAAGAGACCATGTCCTTCAAAGATCTGTTCTTCCTATCAACAACCTCGTTCTGATGTAGAGTGTATGGTACTGTGTGCTACAACTGTATCCCAACCTCAAGACAAAGATTTTGAACATCTCTATTGACATACTCCCCCCCGTTATCTATACAAAGGGCTTTGATATTTCTCCCTTATTTAGTATAAACAAGTGATTTGAACTCTTTGAGATTCTCAAAGATCTCGAACTTCTTCCTGAGAAAAAATAATCAAGTATAATGTGAGTAATCATCCAAAAATGTGAGCACATACCTTTCCTTACCGATGGATGGATGCATGAATGGACCCATGAGATCATTGTGGATCAGATCCAATGAGAGGAGGCCTTGTGAGCCTTCCCTTTCTCAAAATTATCTTGAGGACAATTTCCAAGGACACATCCTTCACAAACTCCTTTAGAAAAGTAGATATCAGGTAACCTGGTGACTAGCCCCTTCTTGCTAAGCTACTGCATGTACCTAAAATTTAGGTGAGAAAATCTCTCATGCCATAATCTACTACTGTCATCAACATGCATAAGTAGTATAGAGGAATCGGATTCAATAAAATTAAAGTAAAAATATATAACCAAGATTTATGATTTACATCCCCAACAACAATTTTGGATTTATCTTGCATGTTGAAAATGGACACGGAGTTTGGTGTAAACTACACCTTTTTGCCTGAGCTTGTGTGTGTAATATGGTACACTGAGAGAAGATTCATAGAAATTTGAGGAACATGGAGAATGTTCTCAAAGATTCCATGATCTATTTACACTATTCCTTTTTCGGTGACCTCGACTGGAGAGTCATCCCCCATGAGGATAGGAGGTACCGTGCATGCAGTTACAGAAGATATAATATCCTTTGTGTTTTCCATATGATGTGAAGTGCTTGAATATACAATCCAAGTGTTAGGATAAGAATGTACAACAACTAATTCATGATGATTTCCTTTCTTAGGGGCTTGATATTCTAACTTCTTCTTGGCATCCTCAGGAATGAAGTCCATGAGATTGTTTTTCTGAATAATTTGAGCCATCTAATCAATCTGCTTCTTCATGCAGGCTGATTTTGGATGGTTCCCGTAATTGAAGTAACCAAAATTATTCCCTTGCTTTATTTTTCCACCCTTGGAACTAGAGGAATCATTGAAGGGTTTGGAGTACTCTTCCTTCTTTTGATCTGCATGCACCTTTTCTTTCCCTTTCATTTTGGATTTATTATTTTGAGAGTTGTTGCCATCATGCACAACAAGTTCATCTACATTTGATCCCTTGATTATGTCCATATGAATGAGATTTTCCCGATCCTGTGCCAAAGCCTCAATAATCTATGACAATGAAAGCATGGTCTAGGTTTCTCCCTCGGTGAATCTGTAGAATGAAATGTGGAGACAAATACACTAAATTTCAGTCCAAAATTTTCCACGATAGAAAGAACTAGTTGTTTTTCATGTTTGGATTTTTCAATACCACAATCTTTCAATTCATGGAGGAGAGATTTAAATTTGGTGAAGAAATATTTGAGATTGTCAAAGTTCTTCGGATCCAAGGAGTTTAGTTCTACTTCGAGCAAATGGCCCATCATTTCATCCTTCTTGCCAAGGAGTCCTTCCAAGGTGGTCCAGATCTCATTTGGTGTCTTGCATGCATCGATGTGAAACCATAGGTCAGGAGAAATAATCATGCATAGGAGACCATGAGCCTCGTCCATGTGATTTAGGTACTTAGATTTTATGAATGCTAAGGTGCGTTTTGCTTCTATGGCCATGACTATCCAGTACAGTCCTTTACCCATGAGATAGAGTATAATTCTTGTCTTCCATTCAAAATAATTATATGGTGTTAGAATGGAAGATGTGGGAAATTCCATCTTTCATGCTGTTTTGTTCCATCATCGATATCTACAAAAGAGTGTTGGTGACGATCCCTGCTAGCAGGCCATGGGATTTTATACCATATAGAATTTCTGAGATACCTGCACAAAATATCTAACTAACAATCAAATGTACACAACTTGCAAAATGGTGTGAAGAGAAGACAAAAATGGAGGAAAGAATGAAAGAATTTCTATTAACCGAATGAGAAAAATGATACAATACAAGTGATATACTCTGTATCACACAAATAACTCACCATAGTGGTCAAATAATGTGAATTAGGAGTGTTCTATAGATATCTTACATAGACTAGAAGTCATTGGAGTCAACTGCCACCTAGTCCTAGTTAACTGACCATGTGGTTGTCAGTTAACTATTCAAACCAGAGTGAAATGAGGATAATATCACTCACATGTGGAATGCGCCTTACTGGTGATGATCCCAATGCAAGTGTGCATTAATGGTGATGATCCCAAATTTAACATGCAACACTTGGTGATAAAACCAATGTTGACATGCAACACTTCACTCAACTAGTCTAATTGAATGGTAGTTGAGAATTGACTGGAGGGTATGTGGCACCCTTGTCTGGGGGAGAATATCCTCAATGAGGGGAGAATATCTCATACTAAGGGACCCTAAACATAGCCAAATAAACATAAGAAAAGAAAATGAAAGAAAAATCGTAGGTGTGTATAATATCTCCAACATAGCTAAATAAATTCTCAATCCTAACCCCCAACCACCAGTTGGAGATGAAAACATCGATATTAATAATTTGATTGAAACACTTAGAAACTAATTCATTTTTTTAGAACATGCCTTTCTCTCCCTATATCCCTTAAGACAATTGTATCTTCCATTTCTTATGTTTGAGGGAAAATTATATGATATTTATGAATATGAGGCCAGGAAGTGAATAACATAGGATACATTTTAGAAAGGAATGATGTGAAGGATTCACAAATTTTGAAATGTGATTGTTGGCACCCAAAGTTTTGGGTATGTTTGCACATGCACACAAGAACAATCATATGTGCAATCTAGTTTTGTGCATACATCAATGACTGTACGACAGATGGAATACGTTGCATACACCAATAAAATTTCTACACTACACGCTAAGGATTAGAATGATACTGCATTCACGCCAAATCAAGAAGAAGATATTCAGGAATATTCCCTAATCAGTAACTTAGACAACACAAGAGGTCACAGGGAAAATAATGGATGAGATGGCAGGTTCGTTAGGAATGCCATGCTCCAAAGAGGCTATGTGGGTTGCATGTGGATGGCAGAAGCGTGTAGATCTGAAAATCACTAGAGTGAGTGGAGAAGAGGTGAAAGAGACAGAACGCCAAAGCAGAGAAGAAAATAAAAAGGAGAAACAAAGACACATATGAGAGTTGAAAGAGTCTGAGATATGCAGCAGAGGACAAGTCAATTCGAATTTTTGCATGAATCATGTTATGTGTCTGTGTAATAGTTTTGTATGTTGCTAGAGTAGTTTTGGTTTGTGATGGATTTGGTCTAGTATTAGGGTGAGTACACGAAGTTTGTGGACTAAAAAGTGACAAGGGTGTGAGAAGGAATGCACACCCGCAAGAACATGTGCATGTTCCTAGGAACGCGCATGTGTTCATGATGTTAGAGGTTCAGAAAAGAATGAAACTCCACTTAGTGTACCACATAGGCACGTTGGAAAGAACACGTGCATGTTCTAAAGAATGCATACATGTTCCTAAGAATGCACACGTGTTCCTTTTGTGCCCTTTTTTAAGGGACCGCGGGTGCGATTTGTGCTCATTTGCATACCACACCTCGCATTTTCCTTTCATTGAGAAAGTAAAGAGGAGGATTAGAGGAGGAGCAAAGCACATGATCTTGCCACCATGTCCAGCTCAAGTCAAATATGCTTGATTTTTTATATTAGCATGAAAAATTGGATTTTCTTCAACATGTAAAAAAGGTGAGGATGTTTTTTATCCACTAAACAAGGGATTGGTCCATATATATTTATTCATGGATATTCCCAATGAAAAATATATTCTTAGAATATATTTGATGAATATTCCAGCTAATACTTGAAGCAAGATAAATAATTATTTGAACAATATTCATTTTTTATTTGAATTTCTCTATGGCCCCATTTGGATTAATTTTTTTTCTTATGAACCCATCTGGAACCCTATAAAATTTATTCATTTAGGACATGGCACAAGCTTCCATGTTTAGTTATTCATCATTGCATCATTTTCTACATTCATGGGTTGTTTCTAATATTTCTTTCTAGTTTCCTCAAATGAAGTTGTTGTTTATAATACCTTTGTTATAAGTGCACTTCCATATCTTGTATTTTCTTGTTCATAAAGTTTACTTTAATACTCTTCATTTTTTGTCTAGAAGGAGAACACCATTATGTTGCATGCCTCGCTCAACTCTTATTCCTTCATTTTTTTAACCATTCTTAGGAACTTTGCAAACACTAGAAACACTTCTCTAGGGTCTTCATCCTTAAATGGAAATAATTGTATCGTTTCATCATCTTTGTTGATGGTATAAGCATTTTTCTTATATCATATATTCTTCATCTATCAAATTGTCATAGTTTTCATAATAGCAAATGGAAATCTATTATGAATATAAAATAATGCATGTATGTGCGTGTGACTATTATTATTTTTTAAATTTCTTAAAATATGTATTTGCATGTTTTTTGTAATTTTCTATTTTAATTAAAAAACCGACCTAATTTATATGTCACGCCTTATTAAATTACAATAGATATTATTAAGATGGAACCTAGAGACAATGAAAACCAAACACAAGCATACCAAGACATAGAAAATCCCAACCCACCACAACCAACAAATATAAAAACATAGTTTGATGAAGGGTTGGACACCTTGAGATCACTTGTCCATGAATTAGGGGGCACAATAGAAACTAGACGATTGTCCGGAAATTAACTACTATTTCTGAATACAGGGATAAAATTTTCGAGTTTTACAGTCTGGACTGGATAGAAACCAAGTTAGAGGGTATTTCAAAACAAGATTTGATGTCTATTTTTACTGATCCTCAAACTAGACAACAACCACCTGTCAACAAGAGACAAATTTGTATGGACTGGGGCATCAACCCACAATTTGTTGAAAACTTGATGGATAGGTGGTTCATGGTATTTGATAAACCTCNTTGAGAAAATTATGGGAAGAATTTATTTTGGGTCACCATGTGAACTACTTTGACATTGGTGATTTCCAGGGGGTGGGTTGAGGGTCTACATAAGACCAAGAGCATGCTAGGAGTGATGCCATGTTAGGTCCTTGTCCACCCAAGCAAAGGCCTAACTCCCCTTCCCATAATCCTCCCATTGCAAAGGGCTTGCAACAAGAACATGTAGATTTATCAGCCTTGAATCAGAGTCTAGTGCAACATGGTAGTTTTGTTGCACTATCTCGGTAGGAGGTTCCTGCTGATGACATTGATAGAGGGGTTGTAACTTCAACCCATAGAGCATAGTACAGTGAGGAGAGAGCACATGGAAATAATAGTAGTTCATGTGAGACTCACAGATGCTCTAGTTTTTGGCAGACTTGCTATGGGCCTATGGAGGATAGTGGGCATCAGAGCTTCATGGAGGAGGTTAGTATCTTAACCATATCTATGTTTTTCATGGTTACATATTTATATAGTATTATGTGTATTTATTTCAATATTTTATTGTATGATGTTTTGCATTTTATATGCCCCTATAGAATACCCTCTACGCAGATAGATGCATCAATGTCCGTCTCCACCATTGATGCAACAATAGAGGCAACCTGCTCATTTGGTGTACCACATACACATGTATGTGTCACATTTGATAACTTCAGCATAATGATTTCTTTATTTCCTTGCATCCTCAAATTTATAACGTTCTTGTGTTTCTACAGGTTGCGGGACCAGGTGGTGCTAAGAAATGTCCACCTATGATGGACATTTCACCTACTTCATAGGTATCATGTGTTGATTTAAATCTTGTTTAAATCTCAAATTTGTTGTATTTATGTTGTTGAATTTTACTATTTGGTACTAATAAAAATATTATTAATATGTATGTCGGTTGTTGATATTTTCTCCAGTTATAGTACTAGTCCAATACTTGGGCACCCTGCCACA
>JASDQU010100657.1:152396-162913 GCA_032191745.1 Picea mariana
AAAAGATAATTGTACAGATTAAGAACAATCAAATCATAATCATAATGGACACAAGAGATACCAGATGTTTGTGTAATCTTTTGTATAATTGATATGTATATATATGTGAATATAGTAATATGAATTTTCCTAGCACCAACTATTTTGTATCAACACCAACTGAAGTGAGGATCACTAACTCCTCTGAGAGCACCAAATCTCAAGCAAGACCCAGCTTGCCACAAGTCCTAGCTTGTTGATAGAACATAGTCTATCCAACTAGACTTCATATTATAATTCAACTCTAGTAGAAATGATCCATTATTGAATCAACTCTATTTCATGATCAGAGGTATACCATAAATTCTCATCATCACACTTCATATTATGTCTAAAATTTGTTCCTTCTTCGCTTTATCTTTCCTCTGATATCTGCGCCTTCTTCACTTCTTCTTCCCTCTGATATTAGCATGGACCTCAGATCTGCATCCCCTTCATTTTTATCTGTAGGTCACTCTTTCTCAGTGAGTCTATCTTTTCCACAAGCCCGTCTTCTTCACCAAGCACACCATCTAGTGAACCAATCATGGTTGTATTTATAGTTGCTTATGCTCAAAACTTGTTTAAGTTATTGGGCCGACTTGTGAAACAAGTTATAATTAACTTGTTCATTTACAACAGCTTTTGGGACCACCATAGATCATCATTCCGGGTCTTCAACTTTACACCTGGCATCCCATTTACTTTCATAAATCGATCACAGGTATGGATCGATTTCCTTCGTCTCTGTAATTACATAAATCAACGCTTCCTTCAAACCATGTTCATATGATCATTGGCGTAGAACCACAGGCTTATCAATTTAAGCAACACATTACATTCTTCATTTCAAATATCTTTACCATATGACCAATGGCGTTATTCCGACGAGTGCTTGAGTGCTTATAAATTTAACGATCACAATTCAATCTCCCTATGAGATGGACGATTGTCGGGACTTCGCCCTTCGGGTCTTTGGGACTTCACAACCTTTCAATTATCCCGAAGTAGGTTTTGCCAAATAGATCGGACGGTTCTCATTTATATCATGGAAACGGATCAATGGTCATATTCGATCCTTACATCTATCCTTTCATTGCTTGATCCAATGTCCATGAATTAATTAAGCATTGAGATGGATGGCCACCATTTACTTTGGGACTTCAACTATTATACTTATGCTATCCTTCCACTGTATTTTGATCAACGGTTGAGAGTGCACTCGAAGTATTCTTCAGATCGGACAACCCATGTCCACTTCGGGACATCGACATTCAGGACTTCGAGACTTTGGGCAAGTGTTGGTGGTAAAACTCCCGAAGAAAAAAATCTCGTAGTGACGTAAGTTGCTTATGTCACTTGATGACATGTCATGAGCTGAGTAGCTATCGCATGTCACTCATATTTTTTATTTTCACGTACCTGAAATGTCGATTCAACTTGACACTTGTCATTATATGATTGCACCATGTGTCCTTGCTGACATGGATCTACTCATGTGGCACATTTTCTTCTCCTAGATCTAATGGTTGTCCTAACTCTCGATGTATCTTAGATTGATGACTGAGAGCAACTTCAGACCTTCATCCTTCGGGAATTCAATACTTTTGACATTTTTTGGTGGTGAAAACTCCCGAAGTAAATATCTCGGAGTGAAGTAACTTATTGACATCACGTGTTGACATGGAATGAGCCAATTTCCTCTTGACACTTGTCATCATCTGATTATGCCATGTGTATTTCCTGACGTGGTCTGCTGACATTGTTTGCCACATGTCATTGCTGACGTGGTCTACCACATGTACTTGTAGATGTAGTTTGTTGATGTGGTCTTCCACATGTCCTTGTAGACGTGGTCTTCTGAAGTGGTCTTCCACATGTCCTTGTAGACGTGGTCTGCTGAAGTGGTCTTCCACATGTCCTTGTAGATGTGGTCTGCTGACGTGGTCTGCCGACATGTCCTTGTAGTCGTGGTCTACGGACGCGGTCTACTGACCAACAACTCTGATCCAACGGTCATCATATGTCCTCCAAATCCGATGGTCCTTATTCATTTCAGATTTTTGGCTCTTTGGGCTTTCGGTCTTTCAAATCTCAAATTGAAAAATATTGAAGTGAGATTTTTCCAGAGCGTAACCTCCTCATATATTTAAACCCGAACTAAATGTTGTTCGTCGATCATGTTCTCAGATCCATGGCTCGATCTATCTATGGTGCTTCTCTTCTATCTTATCCCGCCCTTCCACTTAGAATGATCGAATGATTGATGAAAATTCGCATAAATGAGATCTCAGATATTTTACCTCGCTTATCCTATCCTTCCACTCGAAAATGATCCAACGACTGACAGGTATTCGGATAATCGAATTCTCAAGCATTTTTCCCTGCTTATCCTATCCTTCCACTTAAAATGATCCAACAGTCGTGAAGACTCTCTAAGAAGATCAATGTGCAAGGATGATTGCAGAACCACAACTTGCAAGTGGTTTAACTCATCACCCGAGCTTCACAATTTGATGTTGTGCATTGTTGTTGAGTCAACCACAATAGTCAATCTTCGAAGCTATAAGATATGATGGTCTTGACTAATTGTAGGATTGGAACTAGCATTATATTTAATTATCCTTTCGATCTCCACAATCTATCCCTGCTGTTGATCTGGCAATTGCACATCCGATGGTCACAACTCAATCCGACTTAATCTGATTGTTTGTTGGATCAACCAAAGTCGTCAATATTCGAGTCTATGAGATTTGACGATCTAGACCAATTGCAGGATTGGAACTAGCGAGTCGTTTAATTCTCCTTCCGATCTCTGCAATCTATCCCTGCCATTGATCTGGCGATTATACATCCAACACTCACAACTCAATCTGATTTAATCTGATCGTTTGTTAGATCAACCACAATTGTCAATATTTGGGTTTATGAGATCTGATGATATAGACCAATTACGAGATTAGAACTAGCGAGTTGTTTAATTCTTCTTTCGCTCTTCACAATTCATCCCTGTCGTTGATATGGCTTGCAGATCTGACGGTCACGATCCTGCAATGGTCCTTAAGCTCACGATCACTCATATGACCGATGTCTATTATATTAGATGATCAACATGATCAATTTATTGATTGGATGACTGCTGAGGCTTCTCACCCTAAGCTTACGCTTTTCCTTCCGAGCTTTGATCTCTGCACACTGTTCGCTCCTCCTCCCGAGCTTACGCTTTTGATTATGAGAATTGATCTCTGCATACTGTTCACTCCTCCTCCTAAGATTATGATTCCTTTTGAGCTCTTTGATCTCTGCATACTGTTCGCTCCTCCTCCTGAGCTTACACTTCCTATCTCTGCATACTATTTGACATTTTCTTTTAACTAATATACTATTAACATCTATGACAATCTCATCTATGGTAAATCACAATGATAATTCATCATAACAATAAATAATCACATCGAATGTTGACATCAATCACAATATCTCCAATGGATTCTTACCAGAAGGGGTTCCCTGCAACCTCTTTGTGGGTTTGCGGGTCTAAATACTAAACCATATAACAATGTGGATGCATCGTGGGTTTAGTGGCAGTGAGTAAATAAGAAGGATCCTCAAACTGAGATCTGATCCTCCTTGGATCCGCTGGATCCCAAAAAAGGTCTCCTGCATCCTGAAGTGTAGACTGTGCCCACTTGGGCATCTTCTCTGGCTCCTCATCTACATGTACTGAATTTTCATCTGAATGCTCTGACTATGCATTTGAATTCTCTGAATCCTCCGACTCTGTATCAAAACTCAGATCTGAAGTGGAGTCTGAATGTGCAGACTCATCATCTTGAACTGGTGAAGGGACAAGAGTATCTGCATGCATATCCTATGGAACATGCGAGAGACTTTCTTCAAATTGAACACTGTGCTCAATGATGAGATGGTCTGTAGAGGGACCAATAAGTCTGGGTAGACAACAAAAATACATGTAGTACTCTATGGATCTAGTGCTTTCCTCTTCTTAGAGGGAATGCATGCCTATTCTCATGATCCAAAGATATGGAAGTGGGTAACTTCCGGTTTGTTGCTGCTCCAAGCCTTGAAAGGAGTCCGATCCTTGACAAATATGTGAGGGGATTTGTTCTGGATGTAGTTAGCATAGTTAAGTGCCTCATCCCAAAGCTTCTAAGGAAGCGACCTTGCATGCAACATGCAAGAGACCATGTCCTTCAAAGATCTGTTCTTCCTATCAACAACCTCATTCTGATGCAGAGTGTATGGTACTGTGTGCTACAACTGTATCCCAACCTCAAGACAAAGATTTTAAACATCTCTATTGACATACTCCCCCCCATTATCTATACAAAGGGATTTGATATTTCTCCCTTATTTAGTATAAACAAGTGATTTGAACTCTTTGAGATGCTCAAAGATCTCGAACTTCTTCCTGAGAAAAAATAATCAAGTATAATGTGAGTAATCATCCAAAAATGTGAGCACATACCTTTCCTTACCGATGGATGGATGCATGAATGGACCCATGAGATCATTGTGGATCAGATCCAATGAGAGGAGGCCTTGTGAGCCTTCCCTTTCTCAAAATTATCTTGAGGACACTTTCCAAGGACACATCCTTCACAAAATCCTTTAGAAAAGTAGATATCAGGTAACTTGGTGACCAACCCCTTCTTGCTAAGCTACTGCATGTATCTAAAATTCAGGTGAGAAAATCTCTCATGCCATAATCTACTATTGTCATCAATATGCATAAGTAGTATAGAGGAATCAGATTCAATAAAATTAAAGTAAAAGTATATAACCAAGATTTATGATTTACATCCCCAACAACAATTTTGGATTTATCTTGCATGTCGAAAATGGACACGGAGTTTGGTGTAAACTACACCTTTTTGCCTGAGCCTATGCGTGTAATATGGTAAACTGAGAGAAGATTCACAGAAAGTTGAGGAACATGGAGAATGTTCTCAAAGATTCCATGATCTATTTACACTATTCCTTTTTCGGTGACCTCGATTGGAGAGTCATCCCCCATGAGGATAGGAGGTACCGTGCATGCAGTTATAGAAGATATAATATCCTTTGTGTTTTCCATATGATGTGAAGTGCCTGAATATACAATCCAAGTGTTAGGAGAAGAATGTACAACAACTAATTCATGATGATTTCCTTTCTTAGGGGCTTGATATTCTAACTTCTTCTTGGCAACCTCAGGAATGAAGTCCATGAGATTGTTTTTCTGAATAATTTGAGCCATCTAATCAATCTGCTTCTTCATGCAGGCTGATTTTGGATGGTTCCCGTAATTGAAGTAACCAAACTTATTCCCTTGCTTTATTTTTCCACCCTTGGAACTAGAGGAATCATTGAAGGGTTTGGAGTGCTCTTCCTTCTTTTGATCTGCATGCACCTTTTCTTTCCCTTTCATTTTGGATTTATTATTTTAAGAGTTGTTTCCATCATGCACACCAAGTTCATCTACATTTGATCCCTTGATTATGTCCATATGAATGAGATTTTCCCGATCCTGTGCCAAAGCCTCAATAATCTATGACAATGAAAACATGGTCCAGGTTTCTCCCGCGGTGAATCTGTAGAATGAAATGTGGAGACAAATACACTAAATTTCAGTCCAAATTTTTCCACAATAGAAAGAACTAGTTGTTTTTCATGTTTGGATTTTTCAATACCACAATCTTTCAATTCATGGAGGAGAGATTTAAATTTGGTGAAGAAATATTTGAGATTGTCAAAGTTCTTCGGATCCAAGGAGTTTAGTTCTACTTCGAGCAAATGGCCTATCATTTCATCCTGCTTGCCAAGGAGTCCTTCCAAGGTGGTCTAGATCTCATTTGGTGTCTTGCATGCATCGATGTGAAACCATAGGTCAAGAGAAATAATCATGCATAGGAGACCATGAGCCTCGTCCATGTGATTTAGGTACTTCGATTTTATGAATGCTGAGGTGGGTTTTGCTTCTATGGTCATGACTATTCGGTATAGTCCTTTACCCATAAGATAGAGTATAATTCTTTTCTTCCATTCAAAATAATTATATGGTGTTAGAATGGAAGATGTGGGAAATTCCATCTTTCATGTTGTTTTGTTCCATCATCGATATCTACAAAAGTGTGTTGGTGACGATCCTTGCTAGCAGGCCATGGGATTTGATACCATATATAATTTCTGAGATACCTGCACAAAATATCTAGCTAACAATCAAATGTACACAACTTGCAAAATGGTGTGAAGAGAAGACAAAAGGAGGAAAGAATGAAAGAATTTCTATTAACCGAATGAGAAAAATGATACAATACAAGTGATATACTCCATATCACACAAATAACTCACCATAGTGGTCAACTAATGTGAATTAGGAGTGTTCTATAGATATCTTACATAGACTAGAAGTCACTGGAGTCAACTGCCACCTAGTCGTAGTTAATTGACCATGTGGTTGTCAGTTAACTATTCAAACCAGAGTGAAATGAGGAGAATATCACTCACATGTGGAATGTGCCTTACTGGTGATGATCCCAATGCAAGTGTGCATTAATGGTGATGATCCCAAATTTAACATGCAACACTTGGTGATAAAACCAATGTTGACATGCAACACTTCACTCAACTAGTCTAATTGAATGGTAGTTGAGAATTGACTGGAGGGTATGTGGCACCCTTGTCAGGGGGAGAATATCCTCAATGAGGGGAGAATATCTCATACTAAGGGACCCTAAACATAGCCAAATAAACATAAGAAAAGAAAATGAAAGAAAAATCGTAGGTGTGTATAATATCTCCAACATAGCTAAATAAATTCTCAATCCTAACCCCCAACTACCAGTTGGAGATGCAAACATCGATATTAATAATTTGATTGAAACACTTAGAAACTAATTCATTTTTTAAGAACATGCCTTTCCCTCCCTATATCCCTTAAGACAATTGTATCTTCCATTTCTTATTTTTGAGGGAAAATTATATGATATTTATGAATATGAGGCCAGGAAGTGAATAACATAGGATACATTTTAGAAAGGAATGATGTGAAGGATTCGCAAATTTTAAAATGTGATTGTTGGCACCCAAAGTTTTGGGTATATTTGCACATGCACACAAGAACAATCATTTGTGCACTCTAGTTTTGTGCATACATCAATGACTGTACGACAGATGGAATATGTTGCATACACCAATAAAATTTCTACACTACATGCTAAGGATCATAATGATACTGCATTCACGCCAAATCAAGAAGATATTCAGGAATATTCCCTAATCAGTAACTTAGACAACACAAGAGGTCGCAGGGAAACTAATGGATGAGATGGCAGGTTCGTTAGGAATGCCATGCTCCAAAGAGGCTATGTGGGTTGCATGTGGATGGCAGAAGCATGTAGAACTGAAAATCACTAGAGTGAGTGGAGAAGAGGCGAAAGAGACAGGATGCCAAAGCAGAGAAGAAAATAAAAAGGAGAAACAAAGACACATAGGAGAGTTGAAAGAGTCTGAGATATGCAGCAGAGGACAAGTCAATTCGAATTTTTGCATGAATCATGTTACGTGTCTGTGTAATAGTTTTGTATGTTGCTAGAGTAGTTTTGGTTTGTGATGGATTTGGTCTAGTATTAGGGTGAGTACACGAAGTTGGTGGACTAAAAAGTGACAAGGGTGTGAGAAGGAATGCACACCCGCAAGAACATGTGCGTGTTCCTAGGAATGCGCATGTGTTCATGATGTTAGAGGTTCATAAAATAATGAAACTACACTTAGTGTACCACATAGGCACGTTGGAAAGAACACGTGCATGTTCTACAGAATGCATACATGTTCCTAAGAACGAACACACGTTCCTTTTGTGCCCTTTTTTAAGGGACCACGGGTGCGATTTGTGCTCATTTGCATACCACACCTCACATTTTCCTTTCATTGAGAAAGTAAAGAGGAGGATTAGAGGAGGAGCAAAGCACATGATCTTGCCACCATGTCCAGCTCAAGTCAAATATGCTTGATTTTTTATATTAGCATGAAAAATTGGATTTTCTTCAACATGTAAAAAAGGCGAGGATGTTTTTTATCCACTAAACAAGGGATTGGTCCATATATATTTATTCATGGATATTCCGAATGAAAAATATATTCTTAGAATATATTTGATGGATATTCCAGCTAATACTTGAAGCAAGATAAATAATTATTTGAACAATATTCATTTTTTATTTGAATTTCTCTATGGCCCCATTTGGATTAATTTTTTTCTTATGAACCCATATGGAACCCTATAAAATTTATTCATTTAGGACATGGCACAAGCTTCCATGTTTAGTTATTCATCATTGCATCATATTCTACATTCATGGGTTGTTTCTAATATTTCTTTCTAGTTTCCTCAAATGAAATTGTTGTTTATAATACCTTTGTTATAAGTGCACTTCCATATCTTGTATTTTCTTGTTCATAAAGTTTACTTTAATACTCTTCATTTTTTGTCTAGAAGGAGAACACCATTATGTTGTATGCCTCGCTCAACTCTTCTCTAAACAACATCATAACGTTCCTTAATTTCTTTAACCATTCTTAGGAACTTTGCAAACACTAGAAACACTTCTCTAGGGTCTTCATCCTTAAATGGAAATAATTGTATCGTTTCATCATCTTTGTTGATCCTCTAAACTAGACAACAACCACCTGTCAACAAGAGACAAATTTGTATAGATTGGGGCATCAACCCACAATTTATTGAAAACTTGATGGATAGGTGGTTCATGGTATTTGATAAACCTCCCTGCAATAATAGGGAGGTGCTTTTATATTTTTTAATAAAATTATGGGAAGAATTTATTTTGGGTCAGCATGTGAACTACTTTGACATTGGTGATTTCCAGGGGGTGGGTCGAGGGTCTGCACAGGACCAAGAGCATGCTAGGAGTGATGCCATGTTAGGCCCTTGTTCACCCAAGCAAAGGCCTAACCCCCCTTCCCATAATCCTCCTGTTGCAAAGGGCTTGCAACAAGAACATGTAGATTTATCAGCCTTGAATCAGAGTCTAGTGCAACATGGTAGTTTTGTTGCACTATCTCGGCAGGAGGTTCCTGTTGGTGACATTGATAGAGGGGTTGAACCTTCAACCCATAGAGCATAGTGCAGTGAGGAGAGAGCACATGGAAATAATAGTAGTTCATGTGAGCCTCACAGATGCTCTAGTTTTTGGCAGAGTTGCTATGGGCCTATGGAGGATAGTGGGCATCAGAGCTTCATGGAGGAGGTTAGTATCTTAACCATATCTATGTTTTTCATTGTTACATATTTATATAGTATTATGTGTATTTATTTCAATATTTTATTGTATGATGTTTTGCATTTTATATGCCCCTATAGAATACCCTCTACGCAGATAGATGCATCAATGTCCGTCTCCACCATTGATGCAACAGTAGAGGCAACCTGCTCATTTGGTGTACCACATACACATGTATGTGTCACATTTGATAAATTCAACATAATGATTTCTTTGTTTCCTTGCATCCTCAAATTTATAACGTTCTTGTGTTTCTATAGGTTGCGGGACCAGGTGGTGCTAAGCAATGTCCACCTAGGATGGACATTTCACCTACTTCATAGGTATCATGTGTTGATTTAAATCTTGTTTAAATCTCAAATTTGTTGTATTTATGTTGTTGAATTTTACTATTTGGTACTAATAAAAATATTATTAATATGTATGCAGGTTGTTGATATTTTCTCCAGTTATAGTACTAGTCCAATACTTGGGCACCCTGCCACAAATTTTGGGTTACTTGTTTCCAATCCAAGCATTATTCCATCACTTGTACAACTCGTGGGGGTTCATCGCCACCCACCCCCACCATCTTCAATATTCCATGCATCATCAGAGGCTGAACTCGTAGGTTACTCACCTGCACCACCTCTTCCATCACATCCATTCACAATGGATGCATCCGTATGCCACCCACCCCCACCACCATTTCGATATGCTCCATCCACCGAGGCTTTCACAATATATTTTGCCTCGAAGCAAGTTGTACATCCGAGTGCTCCACCTTCTAGTGACTCTCCATCGATGCCTGAGATATTCATGATGAGATAATGTGTTGATGATCAATTTTTATGTATCATGAATGGAATTGATTTTATGCATATTTGTTTAAATTTCATGATTTGATCCCTATAACTGACACATGGTGGCATTGTTAAGATATTAGGGTCATGGAGGAGGGTAACACCATCGTGATTATCAATACCATATGTGGTGAGTTTTCATATGTTGAATTAGAAAGTACCATTTTGTAAGTCTTTTAATTCATTGTGGAAAAAACAATTATAACAATGTTTTTTCTTTATGTAGTCTCCAGAGTGACGAACCACGCTTAGGCACAAAACCACTCGAGGTGCTTCTTTGAACAAGAGAAGAAAGATTGAGGGTGGAAGTGGTCAATGAGTGACCAATGAATGCTATTTTCTATCTAGGCCACCA
>JASDQU010100657.1:163300-175328 GCA_032191745.1 Picea mariana
TTATGAATCTCATTGTTTCTGCATTTTATGTCGATGAATTTGAAAGTGTTTCGATTTCCACTCTTTTCTGTTATAGATGAAATTGCATGAAATAAATCTAATCTAATTGGATTTAAAAAAATCTATTCTCAAAAGATAACTCTCAGAAACAGTAAATAGAAACAACTTCATATCTCTATTCTTCTAAGAAGTAATTCCACATAAAAATACCTCTACAAGGATATTCCTAGGAAACATAGATTGACATTGTTTTATAAAGGGAGAAACCTACATGAACATGAACAAAATAATCCATGATTTTAAATCAATGCACACTTTGGGATTATGGATGACTTTGGGACAATGAAGACATGATGAGAAGATGAAATGTCAAATTGAAAATCTCTTATAACCTTCAATTTAAGATCTCTTAGTATGATAAGTTGAATACTATTTTTCAATAGTTGGAAGGATAAACTCATACATTAGAAGGATCACTTAACACATCAATGTGGATTTTGATGAGTTTGTAGATTCAATAACTTACATTTAACTAATAGAAACTACAATTACCTTTACAATATTCAATAAATCCACTTATTATAGGAGATATTTGTTGAAGACTATACAAAGATATTTTAGGTTTTAACAACTATTTCACAAAATTTGGATAGATTTATGAAATTTTGATGAAATTAATTTTTTTTTCTCAATTTTCTTGATTATTCAAATAGATTTGGAGTGTATTATT
This sequence comes from Picea mariana, assembly GCA_032191745.1. Classification (NCBI taxonomy): domain Eukaryota; kingdom Viridiplantae; phylum Streptophyta; class Pinopsida; order Pinales; family Pinaceae; genus Picea; species Picea mariana. The sequence continues at coordinate 164,031 of JASDQU010100657.1, forward strand.
TCACTAATCATTGTAATAATTTATTTAATTTGATCAATTAATCTTTAAAGTGTTAAGGAGGTCTATGTAAGTAAAAATCGTTCGTTTTTTCTAAAGTGATTATAAATATCTGCGTTACTCATTAATAAATCTCTTATGGTGGAAAATATTACTAAGTGCTAAATCCATACACAATTAATGGTTCTCAAGGACCTAAATTTGATGAAAGAATGAAGGCCCATCCTAGCCAAGACTCCGGGAATCAATAATAAGAATCATGTAGGGTAACATAATCACAATAGAAATAAGAGGGTTGAAACCTCACATTACTCTATCCAAAATGAAGCATGGTTCATTATAATGGAAATCAAAACATGCTACAAGGGTTTCTTAATACAAAATAAACACATAAAATATAAGTGCACAATAAATCCTCACATAAAATGAAAATATACCTCAAGTTATCCATTAAGCTTGCCAAAATGTTGTACACTGTATCCCAAGAGGAGAGCTCCTAAATACCCGAATTATCCACCCTTTACAATGGAGAGAGAGAGAGAGAGAGAGATCTTCTTTATAGAGTGAGTCTCTTCTATTTTACAATAAAATATTATTATTGGCTAACTAACTCCATTACAAGTCAAATAAATATTATAATAATGGATTAGTTAGATCTCTTCTCAATCCATGGTTGACCATGTTATAGCATGTGAACATTATCCTCTCCAAAGAAATCCACCCTCATCCAAAAATAGTAGTAGTATGCACCAAATAATGCTCATGAAGGGGACACATCACCAAAAATAGGCATCAAGCTAATTCAAATGCCAAGTTTCTACATGGAGTGTTCACTCCAAGAATGTGAATGCATTTAACCACTCCACATGTGTGAATTCCAAGGTAACCAACTCCATGGATGAATGGGAAGTATGGAAAGTGGATGGAGCATCCATAACAAAGTATGCAATCAATGCCTTTGATTGCCTTGCTTTCCTATCCTTTCCTTGCCTTTCTTTTCCTTACCTGGCCTTTCCTTGCCTTGTCTTGTCTTTCCTTGTCACACCTTTCCATAATTCCATGCATGCTTCCTTGGATGAATTTCGAATAGAAATTCACTCATAGGCCCATAGCCTTTTATCCATGAAATTATAGCTCCAAACTACTTCCAAACGTTCCCACAACAACTACCTTAAAGCTTCAACACTTAGAACTCCAATGCTAGCCAGAAAAATCCATGTAAAAATAACTCTCTATGAAAAACGTGAATGTACAAATATGGTTCTCTATCGATACAAATTTCCTCCCTTTATCTTGTTTGCTTGACTTGAACTCTTCCCCAAGTTGATTGTACTCAACCCCCATGCTCTCAATAACTATGGGATGTGACTCTCACACCCACCCTCTTACATGAATTCAATGATTGGGATCAATCTAGAACACTCAACAACTAGTGGAAGGTTCATGGCATGGATAATTTAGAAAAAAACAATAAATGGGTTTTGGTTTAATAGACATGGGTAATTTCTCCCCCTTGGGCCCCTTCCCTCTATTGTGGATACTTATCCCCCAAATCTTCGTCTGTGTCCATATGTAGCTGGCGATACATTTTATTCATTATATTCAATTTACATCATTTACATATTACATTGATTTAGCTCTTGGCCACATACTACATTTACAATATACATCACTTGGATATCAACCATGTATTACATCGACAATATACATTGCTAGTTTGGGGTTTGAAAATGGGGATGTTACATTCCCCTCTTCCTACAAACTGCATTGTCCTCAATGCACATAACTATACAATTTACACATTGACATATATAAAAAAAATTATATCAAAATACTTGATAATTCTGCAACTCAATGACTCATGTTGAAATTCCAACAACAAATCCTCTTTCCCCTCAACCCACAGATCAGTTGGAGAGGTATATCAGAGTTGTGGCTCTAGGAACTTCAACTTCCAAAATGGAGTCTTCATTCACTTATGTACAAATGTACATTCAATTTTCTTCAAAATTTTTAAAAATTTGTGGGTATGCTTTCCGCATGGCTTCCTCATGATCCCATGTAGCATATTTAAGACCATAATAGGTCCATTGAACCTTTACCAAGTCGATGGATTTTTTCTTGAGAACTTTGACCTTTTGGTCCAGGATGTGCACTGGTTCAACCTAGAAATCCCCTTCATGTTCCACCTAGATCACATTCCAATCAATCACATGATTAGGGTCAAGTACATAATTTTTTAATAAATACATATGGAACACATTATGCATTATCATGGATGCAGGTAATTCTAGCATGTATGCAACTAGTCCTATCTATTCTAAGACCTCAAAAGTCCCACAATATATCACTACCAACTTTGGGAAACTTCCCAGTTTCAACGAGCTTCTCTTGGATTTAAATTTTAAAAACACATTTTCTCCCTCTTTGAATTCTCTGTATGTTCTTCTTTTATCGACATAACTCTTCTACCTATCTTGGAAAACTTTCAATTTCTTCCTGATCTTTACCATAAGTTCTTCCATTTCCTTTAACAATCCCAACCCAATCACTACTATGTCTGTTGGGTTATCCCAACTTACTTGTCTGTTTCATTTTCTGCCATATGATGTTTCAAATGGGATGATATTCAATGATTCTTTATACCCATTATTGTAGTAAAAATCAACTAAATGGGTATAGTATTCCCACATAGAAGGCTTGTCCATTACATACATTCTCAACATATCCTCAGTTATCTGATTGATTCTCTCTGTATTCCCATCTGACTCTAGGTGATATGCTATACTGAAATTCAAATTTGTCCCAAATCCCTTAAACAACCCCTTCCAAAAATTGGAAGTGAACTTGGGATCTTGATATGACACTATTTCATTAGGAACACCATATATCCTAGCAATTCTTCTCATGTAAATTTCTACAATATTGGCTTCCTTATGAGTTACTTTTACCAGAATGAAATGTGCAGCCTTTGTAAGCTTGTCTACCACTACCATGATGGAATCATGATGCCTTGATGTCCTAGGAAATTTGGTAATGAAATCAATAGTAACAACTTCCCATTTCCATTTAGGAATAAACAATGGCTGCAACAATCCCGTTGGATGTCTTTTATCAACCTTACCGTCTGACATTCCATGCATCTAGCCAAATAATCAGTGACATCTTTCTTCATACCAGGCCAAAAATATTGGCCTCTTACAACTGTAATAGTTTTTTGATATTCTGGATGTCCAACGTATGACACATTATGCATCTCCTTTAGAACTAAAGTTCTCAATTCCTGAGAATTGGAAACATAAAATCTTTTTTGAAATAAGCGGATTCCATCCTCTTCCAGCTTGTAATCCTTATATTTCCGCTGTATATCATTCTATTGTAAGATTTATTTAACTTGCACATAATGCTTACATGTTGTTACAACCTATATAATTCTATCTTTTAAATCTGTCCTGTAAATACTAATAGTTGTAGCATGCATTTTATGCACCCTTCTATTGAGTGCATAAACCACTTTGTTCTCTTTTCCCTTTATGTGTTTGATATCAAATTTATATTCGCTAAGAAATTCCAACCATCTAGTTAGTATAGTATTTAGTGTTGTTTTTTTAAACAAATATTTCAGACCACTATGGTTTGTTCTTAATTCAAATTTTATTCCCATAAGGCAATGCCTCCACATCCTTAAGGCATGTACTATGTTTTCCAATTCTAAGTCATGTGTAGCATAATTTATTTCATGCTCCTTTAATTTCTGGACTCATAACAAATTAGATTCCCATTTTTCATAAGGAATCCACCGAGCCCTTCCTTGCATGCATCTGTACACACAATGAAATCCTCATCTGATTTGCAACCCTTAAAATAGGGGCACTGGTTATCAAATCCTTTAAACACTGGAAATTTTCTTCACACTTGGCACTCCACTCAAATTTCATTCCTTTCTTTTGCAAATATGTTATTGGGTGTGCAATATTGGAGAATCCCATAATGAATATTCTGTAGTAACCAACTATACCTATGAATGATCTAACCTATGAAATGTTTGTTGGAACTGACAAAATCTATATTGCTTCAATATTTTCCGGATCCACTGCTATGCCATCTTCTGAAACAATGTGACCCAAATAATGGATTTTCTTTTGATAAAAGGTGCATTTAATCAATTTGGCATACAATTGGTGCTCTCTTAACACTTGTAGTACCACCCTCAGATGTCGATCATGCTCTTCCTTTGTCTTGGAATAGATAATAATGTCATCCAAGAATACAATGACAAACTTATCCAAGAAATATCTCAACACCCCATTCATCAGACACATACATGTAGCCGATGCATTTGTCAACCCAAAAGGCACCACCATAAATTCATAGTGTCCATACCTTGTACTAAAGGTTGCTTTTATAGTATCCTCTTCCTTTATTCTCACTTGATGATAGCCTGACCTCAAGTTAATATTGGAGAATATCTTTGTTCCTTTCAATTGATTGAAAAGGTCATCGATCCTTGGAAACTGATATTTATTCTCGACTGTAACCTTGTTTATGTTGATTTTTCACTATGCTAGGCTCAAGCATGAGGTTTATTCCAATTTTATCATTTTAATTGAACAATATACAATTGCAGTTACACCATAAACAATTTGTTGTAGTAACCAAGATCACAAGAAGAAATACCATGCACAAGTACACAATAGGTATCATGGGAAACCCTTCTCAACAAGGGAAGAAAACCCAACCAATCCTTTTCTATATTCTTCAAGAGAAAGACCTCCCACACCATAGACCTAGCACACAAAAGGGTGCTCACAAAAACCTAGAAGGCTAGCATCCAAGAGAGGTGCACACTTCAGCCCTAGAACTTGTACTTGTTGAAATTTCCAAAATCACATGTGTGTTGTGTTTCCTCAATGGGGAAATCACCTTTATTTATATTAGATTGGACACATTAAAAGTGGTGTCTATTGGCATAACAGGGCCAACCTCAATAACTCATAATATAATTAATAATTACCATATTAATTATCTTTCACTTTATGGTGGGGCCGACCTCTACCCTTTACATCACAATTAGGGTTACAAGTAAATATGACTCTTAGACAATATAGCAAGGGATCTCACACACCCACTAGTGCTCAACCACTAGGGGCATGTCCACCTGTGCTCATCCATAGGGACTTCCAAGTCAACATATCTCTATCTCATTGCGTCTCACATGAGAATCATATGGTCACACACTCACTAGTGCTCAACCACTAGGATCACGTCCACCTGTGCTCAACCACATGGACGTCCTACTCAAAATATCTCTATCTCACCGAGTCTCTGTTACACATCAAAATTACTCACTTCAATAGTGTCACAAGTGTCATCATTACAAGTGTTGTAAGTGTCACATCTTGTTCATAAGTGTCGCATCTTGACCATAAGTGTCACAAGCATCATACTTCCATCTTTCCTATGTCATTCCTCTAACGACATCACAATGAAACTTAAGACACCTCAAATATTAGTTTTGAAGAAGAGAAATCAATTGACAAGGAGTACAAGCCTTTTTCCACTAGAAAAACCACTCAAAACTGAATTTTGGAGGGCAATTCTCCCCTACCCACTGTCAGGGAGTGACAGTGCTCCCTGGGCCTCTTTAGGGGAGCGTTCAAACACTTTGTGTACCCTTTTGGGGGAGCACTACCTTTTCTGAGTGGATTTTTGGTTTGTTGAGCTAAAATAGGGAAGAATCCCCTCAATTTCTGAAGGTGGTTGGATTCGAATAGAAGGTGAAGGCACGATCTTAGGGAAAATCCTCAACTAAAGGAGAAGAATCATCAACTTATCCCAAAGATCTCTCAAGTGGTTGGGCCTCTCCAAGGTTATATAAGGAGGCCTCCTCATGGTGAAAGAAGAGGTAGAGACTAGAGATTGATACCAAACTTATGATCCTATAAGTGGTATGAACATAAAAGAATGGAGATATGAAACTTATGATCTCATAAGTGAAATGCCATCAAAGCAATTAGTGTAGATTACTTGAGCAAAGGGGTTGGACAAGGAGAACTGGAAGAAGCTGTTGCACCTTCATCAAAGGATTATAAGCACCTTTACTTGTTCTCATTAATAATCAATGCTTGGCCTGTTTCTTTCAAACCTATGTTTGTTCCACATGAGTTTGTCTTCAATAGATAGATCTATGTTTGAGCTAATCTTAGTAGGATAGGAAGTCCATTGTATCTTTGTTTGTTCTACAGGACCTATCAGGGAGCTTGAGATCGAAGCTCAGCCTGGACTTTGTAATGAAAAATGTCGTTAATAAGGTACATATATTCCCCCTTCTCCTTCATATATTATCTTAATTAGATCTAAAAGGATGTCAATGTCCATGTTAATCACTTTTCTTTCTTGGCCTTAGGAGTCCAGAGACCAAGAGGGAATCCGCTTGTCAGCAGGAGGATTCACCTGAACAGAAATTGGCGACTCCACTGGGGAGGAGATTTGATTTTTGTTTCCATTCCTAGATCTTGTTTTGGTCCTTTGCCCTTTTCTTGACCTTATCCATACTGTCTTTGATTCTTATATTTGTATGATTGCCTCTTTCTATCATCTTATTCACCCTGATTAACTAAGTCTGTTTGGAAATTTGGTTTTCTGAGCTTTTTTAAGAGTTTTGAGAGCAGAGTGCTCCCCCTCCCTTGCTATCAAAGCACCAACACTCCCCTTTAGCCTTACATAGAGCGCTAGAATTCTCTGGTGCCCCTTACACCAGAGCGCTACCCCCTTTCTGTGAGAAATTCTCCAGAATTTTCATCCTCTGAAGCTATTTCTTAGTTTTGGCATTGGCTCAGGAGTTTTATAAATCTCAGTTCATCTTGGTATTGGCCTTCAACACCCCATTTTATAAGAATTGATCTCTTCTTGTTTGGAAACTTGACATTTTCTTTCCTTGCCTTGAAGTCACTCTTTATCTTTGCTGACCTAGAGTTAACTTGCTATTTTCTTCTCGTTTATCTGATTGAGTGGAATCTTTTGTGAGGAAATCCAAAGTTCTGTGAACCTTTCCATTTGATCTTTGAGGTTAGTTTTCCAACATTTCTCTTTTGTTTGAGGTTTTTGGTTCTTGTTTGAAGATTTGGTTATCTTTGTCTTTCTTGTTTATTCACAACAAGAGTATATTTTTGTTTGTGTGAGGTTTGCTTCTGATTGTTTAATCCTGAAGTTTGATTGACATTAGAAGTTTTACATATGATTATCATTCAAATATAAGCAAAAGGACATATTTTAGTGATTGGTTTGGATATTAGAAGGCATTTCTGATTTTTTTTTAGCATTACATTAGATTTGATTGAGGAACAATTGTATGAAGATGTTGCATCTTAGTGTTTGATGGTGAAAACAACTTTTTCTCCTTTCCTTAAATAGAAATTCATTGAAATAAATGATTGCTTATCATCTTTTATGCATTTTTTGGGAAATGAGTCATCATACCATCAGTTTCACTTTCATACACCCTTGAGTAAAGAACAACTGTAAAATTATCGCTAATTAAAAATTATCTAGAACATTTTGTTTTTAGAATCTTCCACCAACATTAGACTAGGACTAATACTTTGGATTAGGCTGTGAGTACAACTCTCCAAAGTTTTTCAAAACAAACATTATCATCTTGCAATAGGGAGAGAAAATCCAATTTTCATATAGGCTTTCTGGGATTCCTTTCTCACACATGGGTTACGCATGAGGTCACATTCAGGAGAATTATGGGGATTATCCCTCCGTGGTTCAACTGTTTGTAGTGGTCAGATCGTATATTGGGGGTCACTTGAGGGTATACCCATGATTATGTGTGGGAGCCTCTCGAGTTGATTTTGGACTTGTTATCCTGCCCATACATTTGGATCGGACTGTCGACTGTACCCACCCAGGGGCTGACTGCGAGTTGGTGTCCTTTAGTTTCCATAATCTTTAGGTACTTACATGAGGTGATGGTGAAGGGAAGTTTCACTGTACTTGGAAAAGACATTGGTCAAACTCACTCGGGCTCCTTGGAGGGTAAATCCACAATTACTGCATGGAAGCTTGCACCAAGGTGAAAGTCCATTAAGCAGGTCACCATTGTAACTATTCCACCATATCCTAGCCCCTTCTTGAATTGATCACGCAACGTTAGATTTCATCACCAACTAGTACGGTTATCGAGAGAAGGTTTTTTTTTCTTGGTTTTGATTCCTAGATTTTATTAGCGTATGTTGCTTCTTTTCGTTAGTTGGCCCTATATTTTTAGCGTGTACTGTTATTCTCCAAAATTGAGCTTGTAGATGATAAAGGTCTTTGTCTATTGCGTAGGATGCAAGGGATGCCTCCGGAAGGCTACCAACCCTTACCTCCTAACCCTCCAGAAGAAAACTACCGTGGAGAGGTAGAAAATCAATCTGACGCTGGGAGTGCTGTTGCTCCTCCATTAGACAATCAAGAAGGCACTTTGGTTATGGTTGAGAATACCACTCCTCACACTACATATGTGTCGAAAACCCCTCTCGAACCACTTTTACTTCATTTAGACTCCCTTGGGAATGTTATAGACGAAGAGGTCCCACAATTACCTGAGAGATCATTTACCGAAATATATATGGGATCCACAGAACCAATATTTGGTGATGAGTATAGGACTCCTATTTGTCCTACCACTGCAGTAGATACAAATCAGGACGCAATCTCTATGAGAATTTTGAATTCATTCGACAACCCTTTAATCCTCATGACCCTCTTGTTGAAACGAGACCATCCAGTCAAACTATGAATCACCCCATCAATCAGGTCATTAACCCTCTTGTTACGTCAGCACAAGTCCATCCTAATGCTGGACTCATCACCTCTACTTATTTCCAAGGCACTTTGATCCCTTCCCCCACTTTTACAAACTTTCACTCTACAACTCCACATGTTCCACACAATCTTGTTGGGACATGTTTTCACCAGAGAATGCAGACCCTTTCCAGCCAAATACAATCGACTGGAGGGAAACCACCATCTAGTGGACCTATCCCTCCTGGAAGACAACCATCCTATGGTGGGCCTACCCCTCCCGGGGGACAGCCCCCTTTTCATGTTCTTCCCAGAGGGCAACCTCCCTTTTCCAGTCGTACCACGGTCGTTAATCCACCGTTGGTAGGGGGAAACCTTCGTTTGCTAGAAACCCTTCAAAATCTTGGGGAGTTTCTTTGGGAGGCACATTTACCCAACCCCACATTGGGGGGAACTCATATCATAACCCATAAGGAGGAGTATCAAATCCTGTTCCTTCCGGACCATCTTATGGACAACCTTATCCGAGTGACATTCCAAACACCACCTGGAGTCCTCAAGGACAACAACCTTATCCCTCCCAAGGGTCTAATGTTTATCCTCCCCCTGATGTGTATCTGCCTCCGGGATCTACTTCTTACGCTCCTCAAGGGAAACATGCTTATCCTCCTTATGGGAAAACAAATCACCCGACTTATAATGCTCAGAACCCACTGGGTTATGCAAATGTTTCTCAGCCATCATCGAATTGTGCTTATCCTGGTCAACAACAAGCGTATGTAGGAGGACCTACTGGTTACAATTATCCACCTAACCCAATTTATGGTCCTATTGGTGTTCCTATGCAACACCAGTATCATCCGCAAATTAACCGACAAGTACCTTTCCTTACGACTCTGGATCTCCTAGACTTGTCTCGGTTAACCAATGATCCTATTTTTCATTCACTGGTTTGGCCAATTATTCCAGCTAAACTTCCTTCTGATATTCCGAAATTTGACGGAAAACCTGGAGAAGATCCAAATAACCATGTGATGACTTTCCATTTGTGGTGTTCATCAAACTCCCTCATGGATGATTCTATACGTTTGCCTCTTTTCTAGCGAACACTTAAGGGCTCTGCAACAAAGTGGTATATTGAACTACCACGTGCTTCTTTTCATGATTTGAACTTCCTTGCCATGTCTTTCCTCACGCACTTTCAACTACCTATTCGCTACGAGATGGGTACTGAACTCTTGACCTCTCTTCGTCAAACTGACTTCATGCATATCTCTGACCATATTCATGAGTGGAGACGACGATGAAGGATGATCAAAGCAATCATTCCTGACCTATTATTTGTGGAGTGGTTTACTAAATCACTTTTACCCCCGATCACTCATGATGTCGCTATGGATGGCACAGTCACCGAGGAAGAAACCATCGCTTGGGCTCAGTACTTAGATTTGGTTTATTCACAATCACCTTGTATGAGTTTCTACTGAATGTTGGTCAAGCTAATGCCGACCTGCCAAAGCCGTCATCCTCATCTCATGCAGACGGTATTATTGGTTCTGTCAAAACTCAATCTACTTCCCAGTTGACTGCACTCTCCTCTACCTCTCCCCAAAATAATATCTCTTAGGTGAATGCAGTTCAATCTACCCCTTCACAACAATCTGGAGGTAAGAAGAAAGAAAAAAAAAATCACAAAATACTAATAACAATGAACAACCAAAAAATCAAGCTCAAACACCTGCTACCGAAACGCAACCACAATGAAAACTGAAATTCCCTTGTATCATTTGTGGTGATGATCACTACAATTGATATTGTCCACATCGCGATGAAGTGGCCAAAAGTTTACAAGGAAATTCACAACCCGTTGTGCTTACTCAGCCTTTTCCACAACAGCAATCCATGGTTCCTCAAACCTCCTCTCCTGGGGGTAGTTCTAGCCATCCTCATGATGAGGCCTCGACAAGTGCCCATATTTATATGTTTAATGGGATTAATTTGACCACTCTCTCTAATACATATGACACACCAGTTAAACATGACAAAGAAAAATTCACTAACAGTACCGATACTTTACCAGATCCATCACCATCCTTTGTTAGTCCTCCATCAGTTAATCCTCTGTCTTGACCACTTTAGATTGAGAAACCTACGTTCGACTCTATATTATGCCCTCCTAAGAGCACTATCCGTAAATATACTTTTAATCCTAGTTCACGTGCTGCCCAGAACTACAACATTGTTTAATATTTGGCTCAAGCATCGTGTGCTATGTTTGCGTTAGAAGTTCTACAACATAGCCCCAATCAACGTAGAACACTCTTGGCTTCTATTGGCGTTGTTGATCCTAAGTCATCCAACCATATCATGTTTAACCTGGACAATTATACATCTCGACTCTCCCACCAACTTGCTTTCCAAATTGATGTTGTTGTTCACAATCAATAAATTCACCGAACCATCTTGGATGAGGGAGCCTCTACTTGTGTCATGTCTTTAGCATGT
>JASDQU010100657.1:187721-221877 GCA_032191745.1 Picea mariana
GGATTTTTGGTTTGTTGAGCTAAAACAAGGAAGAATCCCCTCAATTTATGAAGGTTGTTAGATTCAAATAGAAGGTCAAGGCATGATCTTAGGGAAGATCCTCAACTGAAGGAGAAGAATCCTCAACTTATCCCAAATATCTCTCAAGTGGTTGGGCCTCTCCAAGGTTATATAAGGAGGCTTCCTCATGGTGAAGGAAGAGGTAGAGACTAGAGATTGATACCAAAATTATGATCCTATAAGTGTTATGAACAAAAAATATTGGAGATATGAAACTTATGATCTCATAAGTGAGATGTCATGAAAGAAATCAGTGTAGATTACTTGAGCAAAGGGGTTGGACAAGGAGATCTGGAAGAAGTTGTTGCACCTTCATCAAAGGATTGTAAGTACCTTTACTTGTTCTCATTAATAATCAATGCTTGACCTGTTTGTTTAAAACCTATGTTTGTTCCACATGAGTTTGTCTTCAGTAGATAGATCTATGTTTGAGCTAATCTCAGTAGGATAGGAAGTCCATTGTATCTTTTTTTGTTCTACAGGACCTATCAAGGAGCTCAGGATTGAAGCTCAGCCTAGACTTTGCAAGGACAAACGTCGTCAATAAGGTACATATCTTCTTCCTTCTCCTTTGTATATTAGCTTAATTAGATCTAAAAGGATGTTAGTGTCCATGTTAAGAACTTTTCTGTCTTGGCCTTAGGAGTCTAGAGACAAAGAGGGAATCCGCTTGTCTGCAGAAGGATTCACCTGTAACAAAAATTGGCGACTGCACTGGGGAGGAGCTTTGATTTTTGTTTCCATTCCCAGATCTTGTTTTGGTCCTTTGCCCTTTTCTTGACCTTCTCCATACTATCTATGATTCTTAGATTTGTTTGACCGCCTCTTTCTTTCATCTTATTCACCCTGATTGACTGAGTCTGTTTGGAAATTTGGTTTTCTGAGATTATTTGTGAGTTTTGAGAGTAGATCACTCCCCCTCCCTTGCTATCAGAGCGCCAACACTCCCCTTTAGCCTTACACAGAGTGCTGGAATGCTCTGGTGCCCCTTACACCAGAGCGCTACCCCCTTTCTGTGAGAAATTCTCTAGAATTTTCATCCTCTAAAGATATTTCTTAGTTTTGGCATTGGCTCATGAGTTTTATAAATCTCAGTTCATCTTGGTATTGGCCTTCAACACCCTGTTTTCTAAGAATTGATCTCTTCTTTTTTGGAAACTTGACATTTTATTTCCTTGCCTTGAAGTCACACTTTGTCTTTTCTAACCTAGAGTTAACTTGTTGTTTTCTTCTTGTTTATCTGACTGAGTGGAAGCTTTTGTGAGGAAATACAAAGGTCTGTGAATATTTCCATTTGATCTTTGAGGTCAGTTTTCCAGCATTTCTCTTTTGTTTGAGGTTTTTTGTTCTTGTTTGTAGATTTGGTTATCTTTGTCTTTCTTGTTTATTCACGACGAGAGTGTATTTTTGTTTGTGTGAGGTTTGCTTCTAATTGTTTAATCCTGAAGTCTGATTGACATTAGAAGTTTTACATATGATTATCATTCACATATAAGCAAAAGGACATATTTTAGTGATTGGTTTGGATATTAGAAGGCATTTTTGAATTTTTTTTAGCATTACATTGGATTTGATTGATGAACAATTGTATGAAGATGTTGCATCTCAGTGTTTGATGGTGAAAAAAACTTTTTCTCCTTTCCTTAAATAGACATTCATTGAAAGAAATGATTTCTTATCATCTTTTATGAATTTTTTGGGAAATGAGTCATCATACCATCAATTTCACTTTCATACACCCTTGAGTAAAGAACAACTGTAAAATTATCGCTAATTAAAAATTATCTAGAACATTTTGTTTTTAGAATCTTCCACCAACATTAGACTAGGACTAGTACTTTGGATTAGGCCGTGAGTACAACTCTCCAAAGTTTTTCAAAACAAACATTAGCATCTTGCGATAGGGAGAGAAAATCCAATTGTCGTATAGGCTTTCTGGGATCCCCCTCTCACACAAGGGTTACACATGAGGTCGCATTCAGGAGAATTACGGGGATTATCCCTCCGTGGTTCAACTGTTTGTAGTGGTCGGATCACATATTGAGGGTCACTTGAGGGTATACCCATGATTATGTGTGGGAGCCTCTTGAGTTCATTTCAGACTTGTTATCCTGCCCATACGTTCGGATCAAACTGTCAACTATACCCACCCAGGGGCTGAATGCAAGTTGGTGTCCTTTAGTTGCCATAATCTTTAGGTACTTACATGAGGTGATGGTGAAGGGAAGTCTCACTATACCTAGAACAGACATTGGTCAAACTCACTCGGGCTCCTTGGAGGGTGTTATCCCTCAAAATGAATAAGTCAATTTGTTCCTTTTGTAGGTGATAGCACGGTCATAAATTAGGGTCCTATATAAATTTTTAAATTTTAGAAGTGTCAAAATATAGGATTTAAGATGTTATCCCAGAAATAAATCGATCATCAAAAGTTCTTTTCAAAAAATCAAGAAACAAATCTTTTCAACAGCTAACATTTGTTTTGAAGTTGAAGTTAGCTGGTGAAAGCCTCAGGTTTCAACAGCTAAAGTGTACTCTCAACAGTAAGCGAGACGGTGAAAGTGTTAACATAGGTTTTCCTCGAATGAATCTAGAAACCCAAAAAGGATACCCCGAACACACGTCATACAATCATCATGGAGAGTTAAAGGATGAAAATGAGTGATGACACCTTTTCATCATGTTTTAGCAGGACATCATGATAGATTGTGCTCACGAATTTTGTGGGGCAGACAGAGAAGGGTTTGAAGACGTGACACACTCTTAATCATCATTGAAACTAGAGGATAAAGTACCAGTTAGCTGATGACATCAAATCAAATCACCATTTCCTATTTCAAACTCACGGTTTTTTGAAAAATTCTATTATGGGGTTTCATATTTCATTGATAACACATGGTCGTTTTCACCAGCGCTAGCCTTTTCCTTATTAAGAAGTTTACTGTTTCAACCGTTTACAAATTAGCTGGTGATTAATTTGTAGATGGAAAGGAAGCAAGGAGGACGACTTCTGAGGAAAGAATTAGACAATTTATCCTTTTGTAGTCTTATCCAAAGGTGCAAAAGCGTTTCTCAGACACAGGTTGTATGACATATGTGGAAAGGTTGCAAGAAGGCTATCACCAGGCGATAGAAGATATTTTTGCAAAGTCATACGATGGAAAGAAAGCTACAGTGGGATCATTGGAACTGATAGTTGATGAAGATGCCATTGCTTCAACAACTGACTTACCCAGAATAGACAAAAATTGGTTTAAAACAACAGTGACCAAGAATTTGGATTTTAGATCATACCTCAAGACAAAATTCTGAAGTATAACCTGGAAGAAAAGTATCCCTGTTTCTTACCTTGAAGATGAATGGCAAGATTTGTTCAAAGGCATTCAATTATACTTAACCTTAGAGGGTAGGTATGACAAGTTAATGTTATATCGTTTTAGACTCTTAGATCACTTCACAGGGAAGGTCCTTCTAGATTTGCCTTTCTTTCTTCATAGAATCCTAACCAAGGTGTGTAATAAAATCAGAGCCAAACCATTCAGCATAAAAAATTCCCTTTGTCATTATGGCCTAATTAAAATGATCATCTTGGAAGAACTGAGACAAAGAGAAAGAACTTGGCATCACTTTCTCTTCTAGGAAGGTTTTGAGACACAAACTCAACCTATAAATGAAAAGAAGAAAGAAAGAAAGTAGCAGTCAACTCCTCATAGTAGCTCAAGCAGAAGGAGAGCTCTCCCAAAGCCACCAGAAGACAAAAATTCTAGCATAAAGCCCAAGAAATCTAAAAAGAAACTAGATTTTGAAACAAACTCAGAGCAGTCCACAGTAAAAAGGACAAATGCTCTAAATCTGCCATACACAAAACCATAAAAGGAAGATGAAAGTCCAGCTATCAAAAGTCCAGAGAACTCCATGGAACCTGCACATGATTTTGAAGTTTTTACTCCCAAAGATGAAGGTGAAACCTCAAGAAATAAGAAATCAAAGAAAACACAGAAGATTAAGTAGCTAAAAGAGGTAATAGCACAGCATGAGGTTTTAGAATGGGTGATAAAGGCAAGATATAAAGCTTTATCAGAAAATTTTGCAAAGACCAATGCAGCGTTTGAGAAGCTGGCATGTGAAAGTATAAAGGATAAGAAGAAGAAGAAAAAGATCACAAAGGATTATAATATCTTATGGTGGTTAGCTAAGCGCCTGAAGAGAAAAATCAAAAAGTTGAAGGCAAAAATTACCACACATCTAGATTTACAGGTGCTGGCACAGGTTGCTGTAAATTTGCAGGGAGATCAATCAAGTAAATAATGATTTCTGATGGAGCAACAGTTTTGAATACGAAAGTTTTCCTTTTTGATTAAAACAGAGCTTTCACCAGTACAGAAGGTGCAATTATAACCAATTAGCTGTTGAAAAGCAGAGCTTTCATCATCTAATTAGCAAATCCTAAGGTGAAATAGCTGGTGAAACTGCAGAGTAAGAATTTTGAAGATTTGAGCTCGAATAGAGAGGTTTTGGGGTGATTTAAAGGATAAGAGGACATCAAAAAGATGAATCACCAAATCCTGAAATATTCAGTTTCAAAGATTCGTGGTGATTTTGGAGGTGAATGCTTAATTGGTCAACCAAAGCTTTGTTCACAGCTATTGAAAGTTTTCCAACTATTAAAGACATGTGTCCTTTCCTCCACGACACATCAGAGACATAGTAATGATGAAGACCAGATGTCGAAGACAAGATTTGAAGACAGTTCGATTCATAGGAACTAGTTCTTAGTTATCCTATTGTATTTAGTTTTTTTTTTTTTTTTTCTATATTTAGAAATCCAGATCCATTTTTCAGGGATTTGAGATCTATTGTAAAGATTATAAATACTTATCATTTTGATAAAGTAAAGGTTCAATTTTGGATATCAGAAATACTATCTTGTAAACAGACCTTTCATATGATAATACAAATCACAGTTTTCTCTCTCTGTTGATGTCAGATTCTCATCTTTCCTTCTGTACTTTTATTCAAGTTGTTTTAGCTGTAGAATGATTGTTATCTCATTAGTTATCTCATAACTTGATTAATAATTTCTTATCATTGTTTATTAAACCCTACATTTGTATTTGGTTTATAAGCGTTGTTTTCTCACCCACTTTAAAAGATATCATGTGATTATTGATCCTTGAGAGCACTGGTTCATTTGATTCTCATTTTGACTGTCTGAATACCATATTGTAATTGAGTCATCCCATTGATCCACACATATGAAATACAAAAAACAAGTTTACTTTAAGTTACCAAGCATCTTTGAACCACAACCACAAAGAGTTTCTTGGAGTGATAACAAATTGGCGCCGTTGCCGGGGAAAGGAGACTGAAGCTCAACTTTCCTTGGAGACGACATAGAGTTGATCTTTGATGATAGACAAAGATTAGACATTACATTAGTTGTAATCATTTATTTGGTGACTCCAGAAGTTCATCCTGGCTCCAAAGAAGATTAGTACTAGGGAGAATCCGCAAGAATCACCCATCACACTAGTGCCCAACCCATAACTAATTCTTAGAAGAGGAAGATCATTTCAAGGCCAAAATTCAAAATTAGGTACCCAAAGTAATCCTCTTTCTCATTCTAATAATACCATAACAAAAAACACTGGATCTTCTTCCTCTAAGATTGTCAGTGAAAAAGTGTCTATAACAACTGCAGAAGAATCAATTATTTCTTATCAAAAGGAAATGTCATTATAGAAGAAGTGATAGGCTTAGATTTGGTTGAAGAATCATCTAAAACTTTAGAAATAAATCACAGCTCATCATCCCTTGAGAATTTTCACTCTCAGTGGGAAGAAGACCATATACACATTCACACTAACCTCCTTGCTGTAGAGCATATTCTTCAAGAACTGTCTGCTAAAGGTGAGGAAAACCTGGCTGAACAACTTAAAAAATTCTACATATCCTCATACAAAACTTCTTTCCCATCATAGAGTTCTTCCCCTTTTAAATTAACCCCCCCCCAGTGCTGAGGAATCTGAGAAAAGTCTATCACTTATTTCACCAATAATCATGGTTGAACCTCCTCCATTGACCAAGATGCAACAAATCCTAGCTGCTAGGTATGCACCATTGATATTTACAAATCTAGTATCATCCATGCCCACAAGAGACTATTAGAAGTAAATGCCCAAATTCACAGGTGAAGGTGATGTGACTGCTGAAAAACATATAGAGGCCTTTTACAGTTATGCAGAAACCTTAACATTGAGGAAGAAGATGTTTGGACTTGATTTTTTGTCCAAATCTTAGATGGCCATGCCATGAAGTGGTTCAAATAATTTTCAACTAGTTTAATAGTGGGCATAGAGAAATTGGATGGTATATTTTTGAAGCACTAGGGTGATAGAAGAGATTTCTTGTACTATATTACTGAATTTGGAAATCTCAGGAAAGAAAATGGTGAATCAGTCTCTGATTTCACTAAAAGGTTCAATAGGATGTACAACAAAATTCTAGCTGAGATTAAGCCCTTAGATACCTCTGCCAAAATCACATATGCGAATTCTTTTGATTCATATTTCTATCTATTGTTGAGAGAAAGAAGGTCACCTACACTATCTCTGATGCAAGATTCTGCCCTAAGTGGAATCGAATATATTGGCTGCTCATAAGTTGAAGGGAAACACTGATAGAAGAAAGCCTAGAGATGAAGCTTCTTCTTCATCCCATACTAATCCAAAACTAGACAAGATGGCTAAAATGTTAGAGTCTTTAACTTCTGATATTTCTAAACTCAAAATTGAAAACAAGAAGCTTGTCAAGGGAAGGGGTACTTATGATTATACAAACAAAAATTCCAATCAGAATCCCAACAACTTCAGGAGAAATAATCAGCAAGTGTAGATTTTGCAGAGAGAGAGAAATCCTACTGAAGATCAGAAGATAAAGGCTCCTCTTCAAAATGCTGTGATGGAAGAATATGATGAAGATGAATGTCCAAAAGATCAAGATGACCATATTCATTGTTTCAAAGAAGAGATCGAAAAATCATTTTTGACTCAAAATGATTATGAGGAGGCTCTTACAAATGAACAAATTAATGAACTTTCTGATGACAATGGTGTATTTCAGGAAGATGATAAAAATAGATAAAATATCAGATCTAAGGCAGTTGCTGCAAAACATAGTACTACACCTCCTCCTGAAACGAAAGACTTTGTACCTGCCAAGCAGCAGAATCGAGATCAACAGAACTTAAAGGAACCACAGATTGCATTAAAAGCACCATCCCATGAGGTAAAAACATCTAACAATATCTCATTATCTTTTAATCTTGAAGTAGAAATCCAAAAAATTAAAATTCTAATCCCTCTAGTTGAGCTGATGAAACATGAGTCATTTAAGAAAAACATTTTGAGCACCCGTGATCCTAGCTGCACTTCTGACTCTGCTGATATCCTCAACATTCAAGATAATTATCCTACTATTGTCCTAAGTCCTATGATTGAAGATAGGGATGAGAGCTGTCCACCATTTTACATTTCTTTGAACATTCATGACAAATCCTTGCATAATTGTCTCTTAGATTCAGGTGCATTTCATAATCTGATGACAAATGATGTGATGGAAGAGCTTGGTCTAGAAATCACTAAGACTTATCATGATATTTTCTCTTTTAAATCTAAGAGATTTAAATGATTTGAGCTTATTAAAGATTTGGTAGTGACTTTGACCTCAACATCAATGAAAACCATGGTGATGGATGTGGTTGTGGCAGACATCCCTCCCAAATTTGGATGTCTCTTGTCTAGATATTTCATGAAAAGACTTGGTGGAACTCTGCAAATGGACCTATCATATGCCACCATCCCAGTGTTCGGTGGAGAAAACAGAAGGTTGTACAGAGAATCTCATCTTGCATACATAATTAGTGATGATCAGAATCCAGTCAATCACCCAATTTATTCAGTGGACACAAGTATGGGATCATGTATACTTCAAATCGATGACACTCTTTCAAAATCATTATTACTTAAGAAGCCCATTGTGCAGCCAGTAGAAATAGGTGAGAATGATTTGTGGACAATGTTTTTTGATGGGGCATGTACAAGAGAATCAACTAGAGCAGGCATAGTCATTATTTCCCCATTGAAGGAAACCACTCATTTGTATTTTAATCTTGATTTTAAAGAACCTAACAACATTGTAGAGTATGAGGCATTGCTCCTAGGATTAAATTCAACCAAAGAGATGAAGATTCAGAGACTATGGGTATTTGGAGATGTAGACCTAATAATTCAGCAAGTAAGCAAATCCTTCCAGGCCAAACATGTTAGGCTGAAAGCCTATAGAGATGAAGTTTTGATAGTGATTCACGCTTTTACAGATTTCAAGATTACTCATGTTCCTAGAGCCATGAATGAACTAGCTGAGTCATTGGCTTTTTCAGCCTGCTATTTCATACCTCCATTACCTCTTAAATTAAACTATGAAGTCTAAGTAAAGTATAGGCCATCACTCCCTGATAATGTAAAGTTTTGGAAGGTTTTTGAAGATGATGCTGAACTCACCAGATTCCTTGCAGTAATGGATGAGTTTGCAGATTTGCATACTGATTTGGAGAATGAACATGATGAAGAATATGAGAAGCCAAAGCTAAGAAGTAAAATTGGAGCACATGAAATTGTTCAATTCTCCACTAACAAACTTCCTAAAGGATTGGTCCCATTAGAAAGGCTTTTTGATAATAATGATGTGGCTATCAAATTGGAAAAGAAGGAAGATGACTGAGATGTCTTTCAGTTTAATGTAGCCAGTGAACAATATCCTAAATATGTCAACTTAGCTTCTCATCTGTATGAAGAACAAAAGGCTAACTATGGTGAGTTGCTAAGAGAATTTGCTGATATATTTGCTTCGCAATATAGTGACTTGAAAACATTCAACACAAAGACAATTCAACACAAGATTCCTTTAAAAAAAGATACTAAACCATTTAGGTAGAAGCTTAGATCTTTCAGTCCTATGTTGCTACCTACCACGAAAAAAGAGATCAAAAAATTATTGCATGCTAAAATTATTATACCTCTCAGATACTCAGATTGGATTTCTAACCTTGTACCTGTCAGAAAGAAAAATGGAGAGATCAGACTCTGTGTGGATTTCAAAAATTTGAACAAGTGTTCTAGAAAAGACAACTACCCGCTGCCCAAGATGGAACACATTTTGCAAAAGGTGTCAGGGTCAAGTGTGATGTCCTTTATTGATGGATTCTCCGGATACAATCATATTGTTGTCCATCCGGATGACAGAGAAAATACTGCCTTTAACACTCCATGGGGCACTTTCATGTATGAAAAGATGCCTTTCACACTAACGAATGCTGGAGCTAGTTTCCAGGGAGCAATGGACATCACATTCGTTGGAGAGAAAAACAAATTTTTTCTAATACATCTGGATGACATAACTATTTTTTCAAGCAACCATGAAGATCATTTGCAACATTTGAGGAAGACATTCCTAAAATGCAGGAGGTATGGCATTTCTCTTAATCCTAAGAAATCTAATTTTGCACTTAAAGAAGGGAAATTACTTGGACATATTGTTTCAGTTGATGGGGTAAGGATTGATCCAAAAAGAGTAGAAGCCATTAAAAAATTGTCTCTTCCTAGATCAAAAAAGGATATTCAGTCTTTCCTTGGAACTATAAACTTTATCAGGAGGTTTATAGAAAACTTTGCAGAACTTACAAAGCACATTACTTGTATGTTAAGAAAGAATTCTGAAGTAAGATGTACCAAATAAGCTAAACAGTATTTCAATGCTATCAAAGAAGCCATTATAACAACCCCTATTTTAATCAGTCCTAACTTTGACAAGGAGTTTTATATATTTTCATTTTCTTCAAAAGATACAATTGCAGCTGTACTATTGCAGAGAAATGTTGATGATCAGGAGCAGCCAGTTGCCTTCTTCAGTAAAGTCTTGAGAGATGCTGAAGTATAGTATAAACCATTGGAAAAACAAGCATATGCACTCATCAAGTCATTAAAAGCCTTCAAGATTTACATTCTTCAAGACAGGGTAATAGCTTATGTACCTTCAAGATCGGTTAAAGATGTGCTTATAGAACCCGACATAGATGGAAAAAGGAGTAAGTGGATAGTGAAGTTAATTGAATTTGATGTCGATATCAAGCCAACAAAACTTGTGAAAGGTTAAGGCCTTGCTAAGCTCCTTGCAGAAGAAAATTGTAAGTTGCTTGAGATAAATTTTGTCGGTATAAATGCAGAAGACATTCAGATTTAAGAAGACAGAGGTAGTGATAATTTGCAGGTTTCTCCTCACCTAGTTGACTGTGAATGGTACAGTCAAATCATTTATTTTCTGCAGAATTTATCAGTTCCTTCAGATTTGAAAAAAACATAAGGGAGAGCTTTAAATCTCAAAGCTATAAATTTTTGAATTAATGACAACTTATTGTTTTGGAAAAATCCAACAGGGATACTCTTGAGGTGCATAAACTAAGAGGAATCAGCTAAAATCATGACTGAATTTCATAATAGTGAGTGTGGAGGACATCACTATTGGAAGAATACCGCTCATAAAATCCTAAGAGCTGGTTGCTATTGGCCATCCTTATTTTTAGATGTGTGTAAATTTGTGAAAACTTGTGACAAGTACCAAAGGTTTGCAGGCAAGCAACAACTAAAATCTCTTCTCCTCAAAGTTGTTGTGGTCATGGGTCCTTTTCAGCAATGGGGTTTGGACTTCATAGGTGAGATTGATCCACCTTCTAGTAATCAACATAAATAGATCCTTGTGGCTACTGATTATTTTACCAAATGGATTGAGGCCATTCCTACAAGAAATGCCAATCACACTGTCATCATTAATTTTCTGCAAGAAAACATATTCTCCAAATTTGGCTGCCCTAAGAGAATAGTCATAGACAATGTTGTTGTGTTTAATGATAAACACTTGGTAAAATTATGTGAAGAGATGGGAATTCAGCTAATACATTCTACTTCTTACTATCTATAGGGAAATGACTTAGCTGAATTGTCAAATAAGAGTTTAGTTAGAATCATAAAGAAGTTGTTTGAACAAAATACCAAGGGCTGGGATTCCAAGTTGAAATTTTCTTTGTGGGCTGATAGAGTTACAAATAAAAATTCAATTGGCACATCCCCCTTCGAGTTGGTATACGACACTGAAGCCATATTTCCTGTTCAACTTGCACTACTAGTTGCAAAATTTTTACAAGAATTTGACTCTGAGCCAAATGATCTAAATAGGAGGATCCAAAATTTGGTAGAGCTGCAGTAAGACAGAGAACAACTTCTGGAAAAGACAGAGTTACACCAAAGGAAGATGAAAGAAATCTTTGACAGAAAAGTTAAGACAGATATTTTCAAGGCAAGGGATCTGGTTCTGAAATGGGATGTAGGAAGATAGGAAAAGGGAAAACATGGTAACTTTGATGCACTCTAGACAGGTCCATTTGTCATAGCATCAGCTTAGCAGAAAAATACTTTTTTCCTCCAAGATCTTTCAGGTGAAGAAGTATTAGGTGGCCCATTTAATGGGCGGTTTCTGAAACTCTACTTTTCATGAGGCTTTCCTTAAAGCTTGCTTATTTGTACATATCCTTTTCAGTTTTTTTTTTGTTTTTTTTCATCAATAACTCCATGCCCAATGGAATAATGAGTAAAATCAGTTTTGATTTCAAATTGTAAATAAGGAAACTGAGTCAAACTAGGTTCTTGGAAACCTCATAGGGAGGTCTCCATCCCAGCTGAAGCCAAATGTTATTTCTCAAAATGAATCAGTCAATTTGTTCCTTTTGTAGGTGATAGAATGGTCATAAATTAGGGTCCTATATAAATTTTTAAATTTTAGAAGTGTCAAAATATAGGATTTAAGATGTTATCCTAGAAATAAATCGATCATCAAAAGGTCTTTTCAAAAAATCAATAAAAACTATTTTCAATAGCTAACATCTGTTTTGAAGTCGAAGTTAGTTGGTGAAAGCCTCAAGTTTCTATAGCTAAAGTGTACTCTCAGCAAAAAGCGAGCCGATGAAAGTGTTAACATGAGTTTTCCTACAATGAATCCAAAAACCCAAAAAGGATACGCCAGACACACGTCATACAATCATCATGGAGAGTTAATGGACTCAAATGAGTGATGACACCTTTTCATCACGTTTTAGCAGGACATCATGATAGATTGTGCTCACGAATTTTGTGGGGTAGATAGAGAAGGGTTTGAAGATGTGACACACTCTTAATCGTCATTTCAACCAGAGGATAAAGTACTAGTTAGCTGATGACATCAAATCAAATCACCATTTCCCATTTCAAACTCATGGTGTTTGAAAAATTCTATTATGCGGTTTCATATTTCATTGATAACATAGGGTCGTTTTCACCAGCGCTAGCCTTTTCCTTATTAAGAAGTTTACTATTTCAATCGTGTACAAATTAGCTGGTGATTAAGATGGATATGGAAAGGAAGCAAGGAGGACGATTTCTGAGGAAAGAATTAGACAATTTATCCATTCTTTAGTCTTATCCGGAGGTGCAAAAGCGTTTCTCAGACGCAGGTTGTATGAAATATGTGGAAAGGTTGCAGGAAGGCTATCACCAGGCGATAGCAAAGATTTTTGCAAAGTCATACGATGGAAAGAAAGCTATAGTGGGCTCACTGGAACTGATAGTTGATGAAGTTGCCATCGCTTTAGCAACTGGCTTACCCAGAACAGGCCAAAATTGGCTTAAAAAAAAGTGACCAAGAATTTGGATTTTAGGTCATACCTCTAGATAGAATTCTGAAGTATAACCTGGAAGAAAAGTATACATGTTTCTTACCTTGAAGATGAATGACAAGTTCTGTTCAAAGGCATTCAATTATACTTAACCTTAGAGGACAGGTATGAAAAGTTAATGTTATATCATTTTAGACTCTTACATCACTTTACAAAGAAGGTCCTTCTAAATTTGCCTTTCTTTCTTCATAGAATCCTAACCAAGGTGTGTAATAAGATCAGAACTGAACCATTTAGCATCAAAAATTACCTTTGTCATTATGGCCTGATTGAAATGATCATCTTGGAAGAACTGAGACAGAGAGAAAGAACTTGGCAGCACTTTCTCTTCTGGGAAGGTTTTGAGACCCAAACTCAACCTATAAATGAAAAGAAGAAAGCACAAAAGAAGCAGTGAACTCCTCAGAGTAGCTCAAGGAGAAGGAGAGCTCTCCCAAAGCCACTAGAAGACAAAAATTCTGGCATAAATCCCAAGAAAGGTAAAAAGAAACTAGATTTTGAAACAAACTCAAAGCAATCCACAGTAAAAAGGACAAATGCTCTAAATCTGCCATACATAGATTCAGACACAGATCTAGAAAAGGAAGATGAAAGTCCAACTATCAAAAGTGCAGAGCACTCCATGGAACCTACATAGGATTTTGAAGTTTTTACTTCCAAAGATGAAGGTGAAACCTCAAGAAATAAGAAATCAAAGAAAACATAGAAGATTAAGCAGCTGAAAGAGGTAATAACACAATAGGAGGTTTTAGAAGGGGTGATAAAGGCAAGATATAAAGCTTTATCAGAAAATTTTGCAAAGACCAATGCAGCGTTTGAGAAGCTGGCACGTGAAAGTATAAAGGATAAAAAGAATAAGAAAAAGATCACAAAGGATTATAATAGCTTATGGTGGTTAGCTAAGCGCCTGAAGAGTAAAATCAAAAAGTTGAAGGAAAAAATTACCACACATCCAAATTTATAGGTGATGGCACATGTTGCTATAAATTTGTAGGGAGATCAATCAAGTAAATAATGATTTCTGATGGAACAATAGTTTTGAATACAAAAGTTTTCCTTTTTGATTAAAACAGAGCTTTCACCAGCACATAAGGCGTAATTATAACCAATTCGTTGTTGAAAGCAGAGCTTTCATCAACTAATTAGCAAATCCTAAGGCGAAATAGCTGGTGAAACTGTAGAGTAAGAATTTTTAGGATTTGAGCTCGAACAGAGCGGTTTTGGGGTGATTTAAAGGATAAGAGGACATCAAAAACATGAATCACCAAATCATGAAATATTCAGTTTCAAAGATTCATGGAGATTTTGGAGGTGAATGCTTAATTGGTCAACCAAATATTTGTTCACAATTGTTGAAAGTTTTCCAACTACTGAAGACATGTGTCCTTTCCTCCATGACACATCAGAGACATAGCAATGATGAAGACCATATGTCGAAGACAAGCTTTGAAGACAATTCGATTCATAGGAACTAGTTCTTAGTTATCCTATTGCATTTAGTTTTTGTTTTTTGTTTTCTATATTTAGAAATCCAGATCCATTTTTCAGGGATCTGAGATCTATTGTAAAGATTATAAATACTTATCATTCTGATAAAGTAAAGGTTCGATTTTGGATAGCAAAAATACTATATTGTAAACATACCTTTCATATGATAATACAAATCACAGTTTTCTCTCTCTATTGATGTCAGATTCTCATCTTTCCTTCTGTACTTTTATTCAATTTGTTTCAGCTACAGAATGACTGTCATCTCATTGGTTAGCTCATAACTTGATTAATAGTTTCTTATCATTGTTTATTAAACCCTACATTTGTATTTGGTTTATAAGTGTTGTTTTCTCACCCACTTTAAAAGCTATCATGTGATTATTGATCTTTGAGAGCACTGGTTCATTTGATTCTCATTTTGACTATTTGAATACCATACTGTAATTGAGTCATCCCATTGATCCACACATACAAAATACAAAAAACAAGTTTACTTTAAGTTACCCAACATTTTTGACCCATAAGCACAAAGAGTTTCTTGGAGTGATAACAAATTGGCGCCGTTGCCAGGGAAAGGAGACTGAAGCTCAGCTTTCCTGGGAGACGAAACAGAGATGATATTTGATGATAGACAAATATTAGACATTACATTGGTTGTAATTATCTATCTGGCGACTCCACAAGTTCATCCTAGATCCAAAGAAGATTAGTACCAGGGAGAATCCACAAGAATCACCTCTCACACCAGTGCCCAACCCATAACTAATTCTCAGAAGAGGAAGATCATTTCAAGGCTAGACTTCAAAATCAGGTACCCAAAGTAATCCTCTTTCTCATTCTAAGAAATCCATAGCAGAAAACACTGGATCTTCTTCCTCTAAGATTGTCAGTGAAAAAGCGTCTGTAACAACTGCAGAAGAATCAATTATTTCTTATCAAAATGAAAATGTCATTACAGAAGAAGTGATAGGCTCAAATTTGGTTGAAGAATCATCTAAAACTTTAGAAGGAAATCACAGCTCATCATCCCTTGAGTCTTTTCACTCACAGCGGGAAGAAGACCATATACACATTCACACTAGCCTCCTTGTTG
The DNA here is from genome assembly GCA_032191745.1 of Picea mariana. Lineage (NCBI taxonomy): Eukaryota > Viridiplantae > Streptophyta > Pinopsida > Pinales > Pinaceae > Picea > Picea mariana. Next base: position 203,186 of record JASDQU010100657.1, read on the forward strand.
TAGAGCATATTCTTCAAGAACTGTCTGCTAAAGGTGAGGAAAACTTGGATGAACAACTTAAAAAATTCTACATAGCCTCATACAAAACTTCTTTCCTATCAAAGAGTTATTCCCCTTTTAAATTAACCCCCCCCCAATGCTGAGGAATCAGAGAAAAGTCTATCACCTCTTTCACCAATAATCATGGCTGCACCTCCTCCTTTGACCAAGATGCAACAAATCCTAGCTGCTAGGTATGCATCATTAGTATTGCCAAATCCAGTATCAGCCATGCCCATAGGAGACTATCAGAAGTATATGCCCAAATTCACAGGTGAAGGTGATGTGACTATTGAATAACATATAGAGGCCTTTTACAGTTATGCAAAAAACCTTAACATTGAGGAAGAAGATGTTTGGACTCGATTTTTTGTCCAAAGCTTAGATGGCCATGCCAGAAAGTGGTTCAAAGAACTTCCTGTTGGTTCAATAGCGGGCATAGAGCAATTGGATAGTATCTTTTTGAAGCACTGGGGTCATAGAAGATATTTCTTGTACTATATTATTGAATTTGGAAATCTCAGGAAAGAAAATGGTGAACCAGTATCTGATTTCACTAAAAGATTCAATAGGATGTATAGTAAAATTCCAGCTAAGATAAAGGCCTTAGATACCTCTGCCAAAATCACATATGCAAATTCTTTTGATTCATATTTCTGTCTATTGTTGAGAGAAGGTCACCTACACTATATCTGATGCAAGATTCTGCCCTTGAAGTGGAATCGAATATATTGGCTGCTCATAAGTTGAAGGGAAACACTGATAGAAGAAAGCCTAGAGATGAAGCTTCTTCTTCATCCCATACTAATCCAAAACTAGACAAGATGGCTAAAATGTTAGAGTCTTTAACTCCTGAGATATCTAAACTCAAAATTGAAAACAACCAGCCTGTCAAGGGAAGGGGTACTTATGATTATACAAACATAAATTCTAATAAGAATCCCAATAACTTCAGGAGAAATAATTAGCAAGTGCATATTTTGCAGAGAGAGAGAAATCCTACTAAAGATCAGAAGATAAAGGCTCCTCTTCAAAATGCTATGATAGAAGAATATGATGAAGATGAATGTCCACAAGATCAAGATGACCATATTCATTGTTTCAAAGCAGAGTTGGAAAAATCATTTTTGACTCAAAATGATTATGAGGAGGCTCTTACAAATGAACAAATTAATGAACTTTCTGATAAAAATGGTGTATTTTAGGCAGATGAGAAAAATAGATACAATCTCAAATGCAAGGCAGCTGCAACAAAAAAGAGTACTACACCTCCTCCTCAAAAGAAAGACCGTGTACCTGCCAAGCAACATAATTGGGATCAACAGAACTTAAAGGAACCACATATTGCATTAATATCACCATCCCATGAGGTAAAGACATCTGAAAAGACCTCATTATCTTTTAATCTTGAAGTAGAAATCCAAAAAATTAAAATTCTAATCCCTCTAGTTGAGCTGATGAAAAATGAGTCATTTAAGAAAAACATTTTGAGCACCCTTGATCCTAGCTGCACTTCTGAATCTGCTGATATCCTCAACATTCAAGATAATCAGCCTACTATTGTCCTAGGTCCTATGATTGAAGATAGGGATGAGATTTTTCCACCATTTTACATTTCTTTGAACATTCATGACAAAATCTTGCATAATTGTCTCTTAGATTCATGCGCATTTCATAATCTGATGGAAAAGGTTGTGATGGAAGAGCTTGGTCTAGAAATCACTAAGACTTAATATCATGATCTTTTATCTTTTGACTCTAAGAGAGTTAAATGCTTTGGGCTTATTAAAGATTTCACAGTGACTTTGACCTTAGCATCAATGAAAACCATGGTGATTGATGTGGTTGTGGCAGACATCCCTCCCAAATTTGGATGTCTCTTGTCTAGATATTTCATGAAAAGACTTGGTGGAACTCTGCAAATGGACCTATCATATGCCACCATCCTAGTGTTCGGTGGAGAAAACATAAGGTTGTACAAAGAATCTCAGCTTGCATACATAATCAGTGATGATCAGAATCTAGTCAATCACCCAATTTATTCAGTGGACACAGGTATGGGATCATGCATACTTAAAATCGATGAAACTTTTTCAGAATCATTATTACTTAAGAAGCCCATTATGCAGCCAACAAAAATAGGTGAGAATGATTTGTGGACAATGTTTTTTGATGGGGCATGTACAAGAGAATCAACTGGAGCAGGCATAGTCATTATTTCCCCATTGAAGAAAACCACTCATTTGTCTTTTAAGCTTGATTCTAAAGAAACTAACAACATTGCAGAGTATGAGGAACTACTCCTAGGATTAAATGCAGCCAAAGAGATGAATATTCAAAGACTACAGGTATTTGGAGATGCAGAACTAATAATTCAGCAAGTAAACAAATCCTTCCAGGACAGACATGTTAGGATGAGAGCCTATAGAGATGAAGTTTTGACAGTGATTGATGCTTTTATAGATTTCAAGATTACTCATGTTCCTAGAGCCATGAATGAACTAACTGATTCATTGGCTGTTTCAGCCTGCTCTTTCATACCTCCATTACCTCCTAAATTAAACTATGAAGTCCAAGTAAAGTATAGGCCATCACTCCCTGACAATGTAAAGTTTTGGAAGGTTTTTGAAGATGATGTTGAACTCACCAGATTCCTTGCAGTAATGGATGAGTTTGCAGATTTGCAAATTGATTTGGAGAATGAACATGATGAAGAAGCTGAGAAGCCAAAGCTAAGAAGTAAAATTGGAGCACGTGAAATTGTTCAATTTTCCAATAATAGAATTCCTAAAGGATTGGTCCCATTAGAAAGGCTTTATGATAATAATGATGTGGCTGTCAAATTGGAAAAGAAGGAAGATGACTCAGATGTCTTTCATTTTAATGTATCGAGTGAGCAAAATCCTAAATATGTCAACTTAGCTTCTCATCTGTCTGAAGAACAAAAGGCTGATTATGGTGAGTTGCTAAGAGAATTTGCTGAATCTTTGCTTGGCAATACAGTGACCTGAAAACATTCAACACTGAGATAATTCAACACAAGATTCCTTTAAACAAAGATACTAAACCATTTAGGTAGAAGCTTAGATATTTCAACCCTATGTTGCTGCCTACCATGGAAAAAGAGATCAAAAAATTGTTGGATGCTAAAATTATTATACCTCTCAGATACTCAGATTGGATTGCTAACCTTGTACCTGTCAGAAAGACAAATGGAGAGATCAGACTTTGTGTGGATTTCAGAAATTTGAACAAGTGTTCTAGAAAAGACAACTATCCGCTGCCCAAGATGGAACACATTTTGTAAAGGGTGTCAAGGTCAAGTGTGATGTCCTTTATTGATGGATTCTCCGGATACAATCAGATTGTTGTCCATCCGGATGACAGAGAAAAGACTGCCTTTACCACTCCATGGGGCACTTTCATGTATGAAAAGATGCCTTTCGGACTGATGAATGCTAGAGCTAGTTTCCAAAGAGCAATGGACATCACATTCGTTGGAGAGAAAGACAAATTTGTTCTGATATATCTTGATGACATAACTATTTTTTCAAGCATCCATGAAGATCATTTGAAGCATTTGAGGAAGGCATTCCTAAAATGCAAGAGGTATGGAATTTGTCTTAATCCTAAGAAATCTAATTTTGCACTTAAAGAAGGGAAATTTCTTGGACATATTGTTTTAGATGATGGGGTAAGGATTGATCCAAAAAGAGTAGAAGGCATTAAAAAATTGTCTCTTCCTAGATCAAAACAAGATATTTAGTCTTTCCTTGGAACTATAAACTTTATCAAGAGGTTTATAGCACACTTTGCAGAACTTACAAAGCACATTACTTGTATGTTAAGAAAGAATTATGAAGTAAGATGGACCGAAGAAGCTAAACAATATTTCAATGCTATCAAAGAAGCCATTATAACAACCCCTATTTTAATCAATCCTAACTTTGACAAGGAGTTTTATATATTTTCATTTGCTTCAAAACATACAATTGCAGCTGTACTATTACAGAGAAATGTTGATGATCAAGAGCAGCCAGTTGCCTTCTTCAGTAAAGTCTTGAGAGATGCTAAAGTAAAGTATGAACCATTGGAAAAACAAACATATGCACTCATCAAGTCATTAAAAGCCTTCAGGATTTACATTCTTCAAGCCAAGGTAATAGCTTATGCACCTTCAAGCTCGGTTAAAGATGTGGTTATAAAACCTGTCATAGATGGAAAAAGGAGTAAGTGGATAGCAAATTTAATTGAATTTGGTGTCGAGATCAAGCCAGCAAAACTTGTGAAAGGTCAAGGCCTTGCCAAGCTCCTTGCAGAAGAAAATTGTAAGTTGCTTGAGATAAATTTTGTCGGTATAAATGCAGAAGACATTCAGATTTCAGAAGGCATAGGCAGTGATAATTTGTAGGTTTCTCCTCACCTATATGACTATGAATGGTATAGTCACATCATTTATTTTCTGTAGAATTTATCAGTTTCTTCAGATGTGACAAAAACACAAGGGAGAGCTTTAAATCTCAAAGCTATAAATTTCTGCATTAATGAAAACTTATTGTTTTGGAAAAATCCAACAGGGATACTCTTGAGGTGCATAAACCAAGAGGAATCAGCTAAAATCATGACTGAATTTCATAATAGTGAGTGTGGAGGACATCACTGTTGGAATAATACCGCTCATAAAATCCTAAGAGATGGTTACTATTGGCCATCCTTATTTTCAGATGTGTGTAAATTTGTGAAAAAATGTGACAAGTGCCAAAGGTTTGCAGGCAAGCAACAACTAAAATCTCTTCCCCTCAAAGTTGTTGTGGTCATGGTCCCTTTTTAGCAATGGGGTTTGGAATTCATAGGTGAGATTGATCCACCTTCTAGCAATCAACATAAATGGATCCTTGTGGCTACTGATTATTTTACCAAATGGATCAAGGCCATTCCTACAAGAAATGCCAATCACACTGTCATCATTAATTTTCTGTAAGAAAAAATATTCTCCAGATTTGGCTGCCCTAAGAGAATAGTCACAGACAATGCTGCTGCGTTTAATGATAAACACTTGGTAAAATTATGTGAAGATATGGGAATTAAGCTATTACATTCTACTTCTTACTATCCACAGGGAAATGGCTTAGCTGAATCATCAAATAAAAGTTTAGTCAGAATCATAAAGAAGTTGCTTGAAAAAAATACCAAGGACTAGGGTTCCAAGTTGAAATTTTCTTTGTGGGCTGACAGAGTTATGAATAAAAAGTCAATTGGCACATCCCCCTTCCAGTTGGTATATGGCACTGAAGCCATATTTCCTGTTCAACTTGCACTACCAGTTGAATTTTTTTTACAAGAAGATGACTCTGAGCCAAATGATCTAACTAGGAGGATCCACAATTTGGTAGAGCTGCAGAAAGACAAAGAAAAACTTATGGAAAAGACAGAGTTACACCAAAGGAAGATGAAAGAAATCTTTGATAGAAAATTTAAGACAGATATTTTCAAGGCAGGGGATCTGGTTCTGAAATGGAATGAAACAAGACAGGAAAAGGGAAAACATAGAAAGTTTTATGCACTCTGGATAGGTCCATTTGTCATAGCATTAGCTCAGCAGAATAATACTTTTGCCCTCCAAGATCTTGCAGGTGAAGAAGTATCAGGTGGCCCATTTAATGGGTGGTTTCTGAAACTCTACTTTTCATGAGGCTTTCCTTAAAGCCTGCTTATTTGTACATATCCTTTTCATGTTTGTTTTTGTTTTGTTTTCATCAATAACTCCATGCCCAATGGAATACGTAGTAAAATCAGTTTTGATTTTAAATTGTAAATAAGTCTACTGAGTCAAACGAGGTTCTCGGAAACCTCACAGGGAGGTCTCCATCCCAGATAGAGCCAAATGTTATCTCTCAAAATGAATTAGTCAATTTGTTCCTTTTGTAGGTGATAGCATGGTCATAAATTAGGGTCCGATATAAATTTTTAAATTTTAGAAGTGTCAAAATATAGGATTTAAGATGTTATCCTCGAAATAAATCGATCATCAAAAGGTCTTTTAAAAAAATCAAGAAAAAATATTTTCAACAACTAACATCTGTTTTGAAGTCGAAGTTAGTTGGTGAAAGCCTCAGGATTCAACGACTAAAGTGTACTCTTAGCCGCAAGCGAGTTGGTGAAAGTGTTAACACGGGTTTTCCTCCAACAACTCCATAAACCCAAAAAATATACGCTAGACACACATCATACAATCATCATGGAGAGTTAATGGACACAAATGAGTGATGACACCTTTTCATCACATTTTAGCAGGACATCATGATAGATTGTGCTCACAAATTTCGTGGGGTAGACAGAGAAGGGTTTGAAGACGTGACACACTCTTAATCATCATTGCAACAAGAGGATAAAGTACTAGTTAGCTGATTACATCAAATCAAATCACCATTTCCTATTTCAAACTCACGGTGTTTGAAAAATTCTATTATGGGGTTTCATATTTCATTGATAACATGGGGTCGTTTTCACCAGAGCTAGCCTTTTCCTTATTAATAAGTTTACTGTTTCAACTGTGTACAAATTAGCTAGTGATTAAATTCCAGATAGAAAAGAAGCAAGGAGGACGACTTCTGAGGAAAGAACTAGACAATTTATCCTTTTTGTAGTCTTATCCAGAGGTGCAGAAGCATTTCTCAGACGCAGGTTGTATGACATATGTGGAAAGGTTGCAAGAAGGCTATCACCAGGTGATAGCAGAGATTTTTGAAAAGTCATATGATGGAAATAAATCTACAGTGGGATCACTGGAACTGATAGTTGATGAAGCTGCCATCGCTTTAGCAACTGGCTTACCCAGAATAGGCCAAAATTGGTTTAAAAAAACAGTGACCAAGAATTTGGATTTTAGATCATACCTCAAGACAGAATTCCAAAGTATAACTTGGAAGAAAAGTATCCCTGTTTCTTACCTTGAAGATGAATGACAAGATCTGTTCAAAGGAATTAAGTTATACTTAACCTAAGAGGGAAGGTATGACAAGTTAATGTTATATCATTTTAGACTCTTAGATCACTTCATAGGGAAGGTCCTTCTAAATTTGCCTTTCTTTCTTCGTAGAATATTAACCAAAGTGTGTAATAAGATCAGAGCCGAACCATTTAGCATCAAAAATTCCCTTTGTCATTATGGCCTGATTAAAATGATCATCTTGGAAGAACTGAGACAGAGAGAAAGAACTTGGCAGCACTTTCTCTCTGGGAAAGTTTTGAGACTCAAACTCAACCTATAAATGAAAAGAAGAAAGCAGGCAAGAAGCAATCAACTCCTCAGAGTAGCTCAAGGAGAAGGAGAGATCTCCCAAAGCCACCAGAAGACAAAAATTCTAGCATAAATCCCAAGAAAGCTAAAAAAAAACTATATTTTGAAACAGACTCAGAGCATTCCATAGTAAAAAGGAAAAATGCTCTAAATCTTCCATACACAGATTCAGACACAGAACTAGAAAAGGAAGATGAAAGTCCAGCTATCAAAAGTCCAGAGTACTCCATGGAACCTGCATAGGATTTTGAAGTTTTCACTTCCAAAGATGAAGGTGAAACCTCAAGAAATAAGAAATCAAAGAAAACACAGAAGATTAAGCAGTTGAAAGAGGTAATAGCACAACAGGAGGTTTTAGAAAGGGTGATAAAGGCAAGATATAAAGCTTTATCAGAAAATTTTGCAAAGACCAATGAACGTTTGAGAAGCTGGCACGTGAAAATATAAAGGATAAGAAGAAAAAGAAAAATATCACAAAGGATTATAATAGCTTATGGTGGTTAGCTAAGCACCTTAAGAGGAAAATAAAAAAGTTGAAGGCAAAAATTACCACACATCCAGATTTACAGGTGCTAGCACAGGTCACTATAAATTTGCAGGGAGATCAATCAAGTAAATAATGATTTCTAATGGAACAACAGTTTTGAATACAAATTTTTTCCTTTTTGATTAAAATAGAGCTTTCACCAACATAGAAGGCACAATTATAACCAATTAGCTATTGAAAAGAAGGGCTTTCATCAGCTAATTAGCAAATCCTAAGGCGAAATAGCTGGGGAAACTGTAGAGTAAGAATTTTTAAGATTTGAGCTCGAACAGAGCGATTTTGGGGTGATTTAAAGGATAAGAGGACATCAAAAAGATGAATCACCAAATCATGAACTATTCAGTTTCAAAGATTCGTGGAGATTTTGGAGGTGAATGATTAATTGGTCAACCAAAGCTTTGTTCACAGTTGTTGAAATTTTTCCAACTACTGAAGACATGTGTCTTTTCCTCCACGACACATTGGAGACATAGCAATAATGAAGACCAGATGTCAAAGACATGCTTTGAAGACAGTTCGATTCATAGGAACTAGTTCTTAGTTATCCTATTGTATTTAGTTTTAGTTTTTTGTTTTCTATATTTAGAAATCCAGATCCATTTTTCAGGGATCTGAGATCTATTATAAATATTATAAATACTTATCATTTTGATAAAGTAAAGGTTCGATTTTGGATAGCAGAAATACTATATTGTAAACAGACCTTTCATATGATAATACAAATCACAGTTTTCTCTCTCTATTGATGTCATATTCTCATCTTTCCTTTTGTACTTTTATTCAATTTGTTTTAGCTGCAGAATGACTGTCATCTCATTGGTTAGCTCAGAACTTGATTAATAGTTTCTTATCATTGTTTATTAAACCCTACATTTGTATTTGGTTTATAAGTGTTGTTTTCTCACCCACTTTAAAAGCTATCATGTGATTATTGATCCTTGAGAGCACCGGTTCATTTGATTCTCATTTTGACTGTTTGAATACGATATTGTAATTGAGTCATCCCATTGATCCACACATACAAATATAAAAACAAGTTTACTTTAAGTTACCAAGCATCTTTGACCCACAACCACAAAGAGTTTCTTGGAGTGATAACAGAGGGTAAATCCACAATTACTGTGTGGAAGCTTCCACCAAGGTGAAAGTCCGTTAAGTAGGTCACCATTGTAACTATTCCACCATATCCTAGCGCCTTCTTGACTTGATCACGCGACATTGGATTTCATCACCAACTAGTACGATCATCGAGAGAAGGTTTTGTTTGCTTGGTTTTGATTCCTAGATTTTATTAGCGTATGCTGATTCTTTTCGTTAGTTGGTCCTAGATTTTTAGCATGTACTTTTATTCTCCAAAATTGAGCCTGTAGATGATAAAGGTTCTTCACCGATCGTGTAGGATGAAAGGGATTCCTTTGGAAGGCTACCAACCCTTACCTCCTAACCCTCTAGAAGACAACTACCATGGAGAGGTAGAAAATCAATATGACATTTGGAGTGTTGTTGCTCCTCCGTTAGACAATCAAGAAGGCACATTGGTTATGGTTGAGAATCCCACTCCTTGCACTACATCTGTGTTGGAAACCCCTCTCAAACCATGTTTAATTCATTTAGACTCCCTTGGGAATGTTATAGACGAAGAGGTCCCACAGTTACCTGAGAGATCATTTACCGAAACATATATGGGATCCACAGAACCAATATTTGGTGATGAGTATAGGACTCCTATTCGTCCTACCACTGCAGTAGATACAAATCCCACAATTTCTCATTCTATATGGAGGAATTCATCAGGACACAATCTCTATGAGCATTTTGAATCCATTCAACAACCCTTTAATCCTGATGACCCTCCTGTTGAAACGGGACCATCCAATCAAACTATGAATCACCCCATCGATCAAGTCATTAACCCTCCTATTATGTCAGCACAGGTCCATCCTAATGTTGGACTCATCACCTCTACTTATTCCCAAGGAACTTCGATCCTTACCCCCACTTTTACAAACTTTCACTCTATAGCTCCACATGTTCCACACGATCTTGTTGGGACATCTTTGCACTAGAGAATGCAGAACCTTGCTAGCCAAATACAACTGACTGGATAGAAACCACCATCTAGTGGACCTATCTCTCCTGGAATACCACCATCCTATGGAGGGCCTACCCCTCCTAGGGGACAACCCCCTTTTCATGTTCTTCCCGGAGGGCAACCTCCCTTTTCTAGTCATACCCCAGTCGTTAATCCACCATTGGCAGGGGGGCAACCTTCGTTTGTTGGAAACCCTTCACAATCCTGGGGAGAATCTTCAGAAGGCACATTTAACCACGTTGTGGGGCACTCATATCATAACCCAAAAGGAGGAGTATCAAATCTTTTCCTTCCGAACCATATTATGGACAACCTTATCCGGGTGACATCCCAAACACCACCTAGAGTCCTCAAGGACAACAACCTTATCCCTCCCAAGGGTCTAATGTTTATCCTCCCCCTAATGTGTATCTGCCTTTGGGATCTACTTCTTACCCTCCTCAAGGGAAACATGTTTATCCTCCTTATGGGCAAACAAATCACCCGACTTATAATGCTCAGAATCCACCGGGTTATCCAAATATTTCTCAACCATCATTGAATCCTATTTATCCTGGTCAGCAACAACCATATGAAGGAGGACCTATTGATTACAATTATCCACCTAACCCAGTTTATGTTCCTACTAGTGTTCCTATGCCACACCAGTGTCATCCACAAATTAACCGACAACTACCTTTCCCTACAACTCTGGATCTCCTAGACTTGTCTCGGTTAACCAATGATCCTATTTTTCATTCACCGATTTGGCTAGTTATTCCAGCTAAAATTTCTTCTGATATTTCAAAATTTGATGGAAAACCTAGAGAAGATTCAAATAACCATGTGATGAATTTCCATTTGTGGTGTTCATCAAACTCCCTCATGGATGATTCTATACATTTGCATCTTTTCCAGCGAACACTTACAGGCTCTGCATCAATGTGGTATATTGAACTGCCACGTGCTTCTTTTCATGATTTCAACTCCCTTTCCATGTCTTTCCTCACTCACTTTAAACTACCTATTCTCTACGAGATGGGTACTGAACTCTTGACCTCTCTTCGTCAAACTGAATCTGTGCATATCTCTGACCATATTCATGAGTGGAGACGATGACGAAGGATGATCAAAGAAATCATTTCTGACCTATTATTGGCGGAGTGGTTTACTAAATCACTTTTACCCACGATCACTCGTGATTTTTCTATGGGTGGCATAGTCACCAAGGAAGAAACCATTGCTCAGGCTCAATACTTAGATTTGGTTTATTCACAAACTGGTACTTTGTATGAGTTTCTTCCGAATGCTTCTCGAGCTAATGCCGACCCATCAAATCTGTCATCCTCATCTCATGCAGATGGTGTTATCGGTTTCGTCAAAACTCAATCTACTTCCCAGTCGACTGCACTCTCCTCTATCTCCCCCCAAACTCAAATCTTTGAGGTGAATGCAGTTCAATCTACCCCTTCACAACAATCCGAAGGTAAGAATAAATCAAAAAATACTAGTAACAATGAACAACCAAAAGATCAAGCTCAAACACCTTCTATCGAAAAGAAACCACAATGGAAACTGAAATTCCCATGTATCATTTTTGGTGACGATCACTACACTCGAGACTATCCACATCACGATGAAGTGGCCAAACGTTTCCAAGGAAATTCACAACCCGCTGTGCTTACTCAACCTTTTCCACAACAACAATCCATGGTTGCTCAAACCTCCTCTCCGGGGGGTAGTTCTAGCCATCCTCATGATGAGGCCTCGACAAGTGCCCATATTTATATGTTTAATGGGATTAATTTGATCACTCTCTCTAAGACATATGACACACCGGTTAAACCTGACAAAGGAAAAGTCACTAATGGTACCGATACTTTACCGGATCCATCACTGTACTTCGTTAGTCCTCCATCAGTTAATCCTCTGTCTAGACCACTTCAGATTGAGAAACCTATGTTTGAATCTATATTAAGCCCTCCTAAGAGAACTATCCATAAATCTACTTTTAATCCTAGTTTATGTGCCGCCCAGAACTACAAAATTGTTGAAGATTTTGCTCAAGCACCTTGTGCTATGTCTGCGTTAGAAGTTCTACAACACTGCTCCAATCAATGTAGAATGCTCTTGGATGCTATTGGAGTTGTTGATCCTGATTCTTCCAACCATATCATGTTTAACCTAGTCAATTATACATCTCGACTCTCCCACCAACTTTCTTTCCAAATTGATGTTGTTGTTCACAATCAACAAATTCACCGAACCATCTTGGATGAGGGAGCCTCTACTTGTGTCATGTCTTTAGCATGTTGGAAAAGTTTAAAATTATCCAGACTTAACAAATCCCCAACAATTTTATGCACATTCAATGGGCCAGATTTTCATCCCCATGGGCTTTTACAGTCCCTGCCCATCCAGTTGGGCGGAAAAATCATCACTGTTGATGTCGAGGTGGTCGATGCTCCCTTCGATTACAACTTATTACTTGGAAGAAGTTGGTTTTATGCTATGAATGTCATTGCCTCGTTGGTGTTTCGATGTGTACAATTTCCTCACCAGGGAAAAATTGTCACTGTTGATCAGTTAGATTTCTATACACATGACGCTCGCACTCCCACTAGCAACAATATTCCATTCTTGGGAGATCATAAGATCACATATGAAAGCATTGGTGTTGGCTTGTTGAAATATTCTAGCCTTATGGGTACCTTCCCTACACCACTTCCACCGACTACACATCATATTGCCACCATCGATATGATTTCGACCACGGCTTATCAATCTTTGGAATTATCTGACCCTTGGATTGTACCTAGTCCTTTGGAATTCGATGCACTAGGTGACACCATGCCACTTAGTCCAGACAAAACCTCATATGTTTCTATTCAATATGCTTCTCCCTCTTCAGATGACCAACATCTATTGGCACCTGACAGTTATTTGATGCCATCGTGGTTAAATTCCTTATCGTCTGCGACTGATTACATTTCCCCAATTTTTCCCTCTGATGAATCTATTAGGGAAATGATGAGCATTGATGAGCTACCTCGGGATGATAACCATCATCGATCCTCTTTTCTTCTCCTGTTTGAAGAAATCCAGGAAGATATACACTCTATCTTCCCTCTCGATGTTGTCGATTTTTCACCATCTCCCACGACTTCAACTTTTGATGATTTGGATCCAGTAGTTGACATGGTAATCTCTTCAGTAGGGCTATTGGAGCCTGATCTCCTTACCCCAGTCATGACCCTTGACATGTGTTCCTTTTAGAGTGATTTTCTTCCATCCAGTGAAGATCTCTTGGAAGCCATGACTGAGTTTTTTCCCTTGACATGGTGTCCTTCTAGAGCGTTATTCTCTTGGAAGTCATGATCAAGGAGAGGCCACGAGCACAATCTCTCTTCTCTGTAGCAAGCATGAGGTTTATTCCAATTTTATCATTTTACTTGAACCATAGATAATTGTAGTTAGACCATAAACAATTTGTTGCAGTAACCAAGATCACAAGAAGAAATACCATACATAAGTACACAAGAAGTATCCTGGGAAACCCTTCTCAACAAGGGAAGAAAACCCAACCAATCCTTTTCTATATTATTCAAGAGAAGTACCTCCCACACCATAGACCTATCACAAAAAGAGTGCTCACAAAAACCTAGAAGGCTAGCGCCCAAGAGAGGTGTGCACTTCATCCCTAGAACTTGTACCTGCTGAAATTTCCAAAATCACATGTGTGTTGTGTTTCCTCAAAGGGGAACTCACCTTTATTTATATCAAAATGGACACATCAAAAGTGGTGTCTATTGGCACAATAGGGCCAGCCTCAATAAAACAAAATATAATTAATAATTATGATACCAATTATCTTTTACATTAATTATATTTCACTTTATGGTTGGGCCAACCTATACCCTTTACATCACAATCAGGGTTACAGGTAAATATGAATCTTAGATAATATAGAAAGGGATCTCACACACCCACTAGTGCTCAACCACTAGGGGCACATCCACTTGTGCTCAACCACAGGGACGTCCAAGTCAACAGAACTCTATCTCACTACGTCTCACATGAGAATCATCTGGTCACACACTCACTAGTGCTCAACCACTAGGATCACGTCCACCTGTGCTCAGCCGCAGGGACATCCTACTCAACAGATATCTGTCTCACGAAGTCTCACATGAGAATCATCTAGAGTACCACATCATCTCAACTCTATACACAAAGGAGAACAATAAACCCATCACATGGGATCCTTCACCCCTCACAGGGGTACACATCATTTCATCTCAAAATACACACCCAAATCATTGGCATCTTTCCTACATAGGGGAAAACAACGTTCCATATCCTTCTCATAGAGGAACAACACACCCATCTCATGGGAACACCCAACTCATGGGCTCTCTCACATGCCGACTCACTTAGTCTGTGTCCTGGAGAATGTTTCATGTAGCTGTAATCATCAACAATTTATTTGTCCCAAGGAGAAACGCTTGGGAATATATACTCTTTCTTTAACAACTCTTCTAGCTACATTTGCAACTCTTTTATCTTTTGTGTGATCATTCTATAGGGACTCTTAGATACTGGGGAAACTCTATGAATTAATTCAATAGAAAAATCTATAACCCTCTTTGGTGGCAATCCTGCCAACTCCTCAAACACATATTCAAACCCTTTCAAGACTGGATAGTATTCACGACTTGGCTCTTTATCCTTCATTGGATCTATAAGTTTGCACTTCCCTTTGCATGGTTCTCATAGTTACAGGTTCCTTTCTGTCTCTTCTTCTATTAGAATCAATCTCAACATTAGCCATGTTGAAATGTAGACTTCTAATTTCTTCTTCATGGTTGTAAGACCCTTGAGCATCCTCCATATCTCTAGTTCTCGTGTAGGAACTAAATTCTGCTTTTATGTATCTCTAATTCTGCAAGAATGTGCATGCTTAGAATTAAGCATATTGCAAAATATTTATTAATTAGATTACATGTTATTATTCACGTCGATTTATGAGGAAAAAAATGCACCAAATCAAATTTTTTTCCCCTAAATATATTATCCTATGAAACAACTCTCCAACAGATGTACCCCTACTTCATTATGAGTTTTGAGTGAAAAGTTACAACAATTACACGTTGGAATTTCCACTCTTTTACTGCTTCAAAAATATCTTTTATCATTTTCTGAGAAATTTTAGTTCCCAATTCAAAATTCTAGGTAGATAGATGTGATATCCTCCACAAGACCTTTCCAACCACTATTTGTTTTCTCAAATCGAATCTCCAATATGAAAGTTATGGTCCAGAGAAGTTTTAACTATTTTTCCCAATTTATCCCTGTATGCTATAGGTACCTACTTTATCTTCCCACACCTTTTCAGGTACCCATAACCCAAAATTGACTCCATGGATATATTCTATGGTTCATAATATTTCCATTGATTGCTCTTGTGCCTCAAACGAACTTTTGAGCAAGGAGTTATGCCCTTTGGAAGTAAAGTGGTCTTGAAATTTTATCTCAACTATTTCATTTCTAACTTTATCATATGAGCTTTGTTTTGCATCCATAATAGCTCGTTGGATAGATATCTTTGAGTTATTTTGTTTAAGTTGCAAGGATAAAGTGAACCTTGGTATACTCTATTCTCGTGGGTTTTGTTTGCCTAAAAATGTCATTTAGGGCCTCAAAATCGCCCCACAAGTTAATGACCTTCAAAAACCCAAAAAATTCTTATAAATTTGACTATTTTTAGTGTTTTAGCATTCCTTTGACCTAAGCCATCGATCTCAAATTGGAATAAATATGAACCATTGATCTGAGGTCCATCAACAATCAATGATCAAAGATTTCTTATTGTGAACCAAATATTCCCGTTGAACTCCTCAACACCCGATCATCGAACATCAATCATTTCTCTTTACAAACCAAAATTTCTCGTGAATCTCCTCAACATACGATCACCAGACATCGACTATTGGAGATTTCTCTTGGAAAACCAAAACTTCTCGCGAATATCCCTGACACCCGATCATCAACCATCGACCATATGTTTGTTGAAGTGGTGTGACACGTCATCCCTAGGCATAAAATTGGATGATGTGGCATGACACGTGGATGATGAGATCATCATCCTTTTTTCCTTCATCGATGATTGGCCACTTCTCTTGGAGGACTTAAAATACTCCACTAAATTTTTCAATGCCAATCATTGGTCATTGACGATTGGATATTTCTCTTTTTCAAATGAAAACTATTGCCATATTTCACCGATCCCTAATCATCAACCATTAGTGATCGATGATCCCCTCTAGACACATGAAACCTTTGCCAACTTTCGTTGATCCCTGAATATCGACTGTCATCGATTTTTTTTTGAGAAATATGACACTTAGAATTTTTTGACCAAATTCCCAATGAATTTAGACTATCGATCTACTTATTGAAAATGATCTCGGATGACGATCTATCAAAATTTACCCAACTCTGCCAATGCCCGGTCATCGACCATAAATCGTTGAAGATTTATTTTGGCTGAATCAAACTCTTCTCCAAACTCGCTAATTTGACCATCGACCATCGACATATTCTGTTGGTGAACTTCAACACTTTGAAATTTGGGCCCAATTGTTCGACGAATCTGGATCGTTGATCTTCTCATTTTCCCAATCATCGAAATTGAATCTTGGCCATTGATTTAATCAACCTTTCAAACATATGAAACCTTATGAATTTTAAATTTATTAAAGTGAATTTGGGTCGTTGATCTCGTGATTGAACACGATCTCGACCGTCAATTCATCAACTCTATCCATCTTTTATAGTGGCCATTAAAACTCATATTTTGACCTTCTAGGTCCAATTTAACTTTGCAACTTTGCAGATTGGCTCCATTGAACCTCTTAAACAATTATGATTCATTTAAACATGAATATTGAACATGAATTCGGGGATTTGACTATGATTTTATCCATATTTTCCACCAAATTCACATAGACCAAATTCTACAAAAACAAATTTACCCATATTTGCATTGGTTCTTAGCCCATATGGGCCTAGTGTTGAACTAGAAGCTATGATACCACTCTGTAACGTAGCCAACCCCTAGTTGGGTCACATCACTACTAAAATGAAGCAATAAAGTTTTTTTTGATACTAACTCTAAATGCGAAAATAACCCACAACATGACATTCATACACTTGTAACTGTCTATGCTGCTTAAAAATGTAAATGCAATTGCTTAACTATGCATAACAATAACTAAATAACCTAAAACAACATTCAACCACATAAATAGGGATTTAAATGGATCATTCTTCTCCCAACAAGAAATAATAACCAAATATAATTTAGAGTAAATTGCACAGTAGCTATATTATCATTATACATTCATAAGCTCAACAAATAACAACACTTATCTTATAAAATGTGCAAACTGCTATAGAGGATGGGCATTCCTCCCAACCGTCTCCTTGTTGTTTGAGATCTCAACAACAAGACACCTTCGAGCTGGGGATATGAATCCATAAGAGATGGTGGTCCCTAAGGCTGGCTAATTTTCCCTTCTCAATTTCCAAACACACAACTAATTCTAGTCCACCAACTCTCTTCCCCTCAACTTTCACAACCCAAGGGATGGAATACCCCTTCATTGCTCATAGTCCCTCATGCCTTTCTACTCCCCTTTAGGGCTTCCAACATAGGTTGAAAAATAATTCTACTTGCTGGGACCTCAAGAATTCTACAACTGCAACATGAATTCTCCCAGGAGAAAAACCCATGCTTCATTGAATGAATTTTGAATAAAAATTCACTCACACACCCGTAGCCTTTTTCTCCATGAAATTCCATCTCCAAACTTCTACCAAATGTGCCCACAACAACTACCTTCAATATTCAACACTCATAAATCAAATGATGGATAGAAAACTCCATGTAAAAACAACTCTCTATGCAAAAATGTGAATGTGCAAATTTGGTCCTCTACCCATATGAATTTCCTCCCTTTCTCTTTCTTTCTTGACTTGCACTCTTCCCCAAGATGATTTTACTCAGACCCCATGCTCTCAATAACTATGGGATGTGACTCTCACACCCACCCTCTTACATGAATTCAATGATTGGGATCTATAACACTCAACAACTAATTGAAGGCTCATGGTAGGAATAATTTAGAAAGAAACAATAAATGGGTTTTGGTTTAATAGACATGGGTACACTCTCCCCCTTGGTTCCCTTCTCTCTCTTATAGATACTTAGCCCACAAATATCTTTCCGTGTCCATCTACATCCAATGATACATTTTATTCATTATATTCAATTTACATCATTACATATTACATTTCTTTGGCTCTCGACCACATACTAAATTTACAATATGTTATTCCCAAATCCCAGGGATAACTAAGGAGATGATGTCTTGAGGCCTTCAGGTTGCACACATGGAGTACCAAGATATGGCTTGACCAACCATGTCCACTTACATAGAAAAATACCCACCTCACCACCACAACTCCAGGTTCGAAATGACGTTATACACCACATCAGATGGCCTCCGAAAGACATTGGGTATTTCTCCATGAGGTACAAGTCAGGTATTATGGTGAGTTTCATTTCAATATTTGAGGAATTTGAGTTTGTTACATCTATTACTTCTTTTGATTATGTGTAATTTGCTTGGACATTATGCTCTTTTCCTTATTTCACTTTGGTGGTTGACATT